>JAUTXW010003385.1:0-578952 GCA_030620095.1 Kuschelorhynchus macadamiae | reverse complement strand
TTTAAGTGATTCTAAAATTCAATTTCAGCTCCACACATTTTTTTTTAATTTATATAATATAATAAATAATTGTTTTATTCGACGAGGTCATAGAACTAGATAAATTACACAGAAAAACACAGGCTTGAAATACAAATAAGGTTTGAACTCTATTAGGGTTATTTTGAGAAAAATATAATACAATAAAATTTTAAAAAATACATAAAATAAAAGTGGATTGTAGTCGACAATACAGAAGAGAAAATTTTTTTAAGTTGCAAAATAGTTTTGATAAAATAAAGCTAATGCTTTAGCCATAATGTTACAACTGTATTTTATTCTACAAATAATTGTGTAGAATGGATCTAACAATATAAAAATATGATACAAAATACTAATAATACGTTGAAATTGAGTTTAATTTTAAGATGGGACTTCAAAATAACAATCTTCTACACCGATTACTCAATAACATCATAGTGGCGATAGAGAAATAGTGTTTACTATTTTTTTAACTATAAAAAAAGGAGTCTTTTATCTCAAGAAATTAATTTAATATCAATAGTTTTAACGTACTAAAGTTCATGTCTAAATAAATTTCGATACAATTTCCTTATTATTTGGTAATATCCTTAAATAACTATAATTAATAGATATTTTACTTGATTTGGTATGCTCATGCAACATTATTCAATTAAATAAGATTTGCTTATAATAAAGAAACGTCTGTATACTATAAAGACTATAAACAAACTATAATATAAATAATTAATAGATAATGTAAATTAGAATACTATTGTTGGTTTCTTACATTTGATGATATCTCAATGCATTTTAAGCATTCCAGTTTGGAAAAGATATCCTTAAGATTATTTTATATTCTTATTCTTGTTGTTCATATTCTATTTTTAACTACAAGTAAGTATAAATACCTCTATACTAGAAGAAGAACTACTAAAAGAAAATATTTCTATTGTCAATGTGGCTAGGTATGTCAGCGTAATTTTATAATGTAATATGTATAATGATTAAGCTACAAAGTTACCTAAAATATTTCTGTTGTGTGTTATCTTTTACGATTATTCTTGGAGTATTCAATAACAATAAATTAACATATTTGGATTATTTTTTTACCTATTATATTGTTTAAATTATTTTTAAACATATTATCAACCTTACATTACCGCAATGGATTTTTTTGCATTTCAGTTGGTGTAAAAACACCAGTTGAAGACCGGTTTTAATTTTGTTTTGTAAAATCAATATGTTGTTTAACAACAAACTTATGTTGCTTTACGAAATTGTAAAAATTCTATTTCAGGTCGGCCCATTTTTATAATTTTTATTATTTTATTCCGCGAAGTTATAGAACAAATAATTATATATGGTATATAAACAATATTTTCATGCACAAATGCAAGAACTTTTAGAACTAGAATTTTACTTCTTACCAATTTTGAAAGATACTTAACAAGCTGTTAGGGAATGCGATGCGATTTAGGTAAAAATAAATACTTTTATGGAAAAGATTGAGTCTAAATATTCCGCAAAAATTCAACACAAACATTATTTCTTCAACTGTTCTTAGACTTTCCAATCGAACAATACCCTCAGATAAAGAGATCAGTTAACAAAAAATACAAATCCAATGCATATCCCCAAACAATCTTGATATTTGTTTATAAACCTGATATGTTAGTTAGCCTCCATATTTCCTATAGAATTGACATTTATTATTATTTTATTTTTTAATGTACGATGTCTCTTCATTCACAACAGCCGTAAGCTCGTCTTAAAATTCTTATCAAAGGGTGCTTTGTTTATTATCACACTGGGTCACTTGGAGCTTAACAACCAACAAGACCTCTAAAAATGAACTGTCCTTTCTGTTTTTCACACACAAAGTCTCTTTTAGCCCCTCGACCCCCGGAATGGGGCCCTATACCGAATCCCGCGACATTTTCATTGAAAATAGATCAACTGCCAGGGCGTAGAGTGTGCGATATGTGTCCCGGTTCGAAGCGATCGAGAGTCAATTTCAGACTGAATGCATGGCTCGATCCGCTTTCCGGATGAAGAGGATCAGGGGGACGCAAGCGCACGAGGCGAGACGTTCACTACAACCCGCGGGATCTACGCGATGCTGAGGGATGTATGCGGAGATAGTTTTACACTATTATGGATTTTATTGGAGAAACTAATGTATAAAAGGAGTACGTTGTAATTAAGTTGTTAAGCATCACACTCACTAAAAATGGCAATTGTAATTAAAACTTTCAGTTTATTAGTTATGTTTTTAGCGTACTGCGCGTGCCAAGGAGGGTAATGTGTCTAACAGTTATATATGTATCAGGGGCGTGCAGTCCATGGAAGCAAGGAAAGCAGTGCTTCCCCAAAAAAAATTACAAAACATCATCTAAAATGTAATTTTTGAAATAGGAAACCATTAATTTAGTTTATATTAAAAATGATAAAATATTATCTTAATTATCAAGCCCATAATAAATTGACTCCGACCCAGCCATAATAGAAAATCGAATAGAACCTATGCGGGCCGCTAGCTTCTCTGCATGCAGCCATGTCCTGTATGCTTGATTTCCTGTGAATCGCGCCAGAGGTTATTGAACTTTCCACCGGCTCTTTGCAATTTTTGCATTTCAGTCGCGTGCTTTAAGTGGAGGCGGAAGTTATAGTTGAAGTAGGTTCTTTGTTTGAACGGCTATCCGTGTGTTGTGTGATACGTACATCGCGACGTGCATGGTGCGATATGGAAGACAATAATACGGAAAAAATTTCGTGAGAAATTCAACGGGGCAGGAGAGACTTTCGCATACATCGCTGTTGGCCATTGAAAATAAACTTCTCCAAAATATGTCGGAGCATCGACGTTTTTATGATGACGTGATTGACGAATTTGCAAAAAATGATCGAAGAATCGAATTACATTACAATAGGTAAGTTTCTGCTGAAACTTACTGAACTGAAATTGCTTCCCTTTCTTAAAATTTCACCGCACGCTCCTGATATGTATATAAGTATGTATCTATTGTTGTTGGTCTTGCATGAAGAAACATCTATGTTTTCTCTAGAGACAAAATTGAGCCCGACCGGTATTAATGTTGCTTTTTGAAGAATTTTTGAGATGTTGTATGCATGAATTTTCTTCTTTGGTTTAAACCTTGTTATCGGCTTATCAGTGCCTTCTAGGGCAAAAATGATCCGGCAGGTTAAAAGCTCTATATATTTGCAACAAGACAAAGATTTTCAATTTTTTGCCATGGGTCAAAAAATTGTCTAAAATTGAGTTAAAAAGTAAAGCACAAATTTTTTGCCTTTGTAGATAACTGTCACTTTTTTAAGGTGGACGTTGCCGATATGACTTTTTGACAGGACGGACTTTTTAACTCGTCACGGGTATAGAAATGGTTTTTGGATGCGGTAAAAATGAATCTAGATCGAAAAGAAGAATATAATTTATAGATTCTGCCCAAATTTTGTAAAGTTCAAACATATTATTCGAAATTTTTCTTGCCAAATGAACGTAATTATAATAAAAGAAAATCAATTAGTGAGTCGTATCGAATATGACATCAGAGTAGATATTGTTTTCGGTATATGGGAAGTTAGAACTACAGGGTGTTCCATTTTGGGTACTTTTGCGAAGAAAGTTGAGGTTTTCGCGACAGTGTGCTACTTTTTTTGTAAAACTAAAGATACCGTTAACAAAATTTTCATAGCCCTTTTAGTTTTAAGATACAGGGCTAAATTGAAAATTTTGCAATTTCAGGCACCCCTCGTATCTCAACTGTCAGATAACTTATCGAAAATGCGAAAACTGTTTCTTATACAACTTTTCCTGTAGAACTCAATTCCGCCTTCGGAACTAGTATACGGGGTCAGGTCAAAAAGTTATGGGACCCTACTTTAGTTTTTTTAGTGGAACACCCCGTATATTTATAAACTATAAAATTTGTCTTTTTTTACCTTTTCAAAAATATATAATACTATAAACTTTTTCTCAGAAACACGCAAATAAATGACAATTTTATTATGACAACAAACAAAAATAAATGTCAACTATCTCATCGATTTTTGGATCGACTTTTGGTTTATAAAGCAGTTTATAAACGTTTTTTTGGTATTTTTATTTAATAGATATTTATCAATTTCTTGCAATATGTAACTTTTAATTGTATATTATTGCTATTCATGGCCCACTATTAAATTATGCATTTAATTTCAGAAAATTGTCATTTATTTGCGTGTTTCTGAGAAAAAGTGCATACTATTATATGTTTTTAAAAAGGTAAAAAAAGACACATTGTATAGTCTATAAATATATAGCAGGTACGATAACTTTTTGACCTGACCATGTATACTAATTCCGAAGACGGAATTGAGTTCTACGGGAAAAGTTATATAAGAAACAGTTTTCAGATTTTCGATAAATTATCTGATAGATGAGATACTAAGGGTGCCTGAAAATGCGACATTTTCAATTTAACCCTGTATCTTAAAAACGGAAAGGGCTGTGATAATTTTGTTAACGGCATCTTTAATTTTACGAAAAAGTGTCGCGATAACCACAACTTTATATCTATAAAAATAACGGAAATACCGCGCAGCAAATGGGACATCTTGTACATATTAAATTAACGCGTTGCTTATTTTAGTACTTTCTGTAGTTTCTATTCCTATATCAGTATACGAAATGGCAAATCAATTCTGAAGTAGTTGCATTGTTCAGCAACCGGGATTTCAGGAGTAGTTTCAATTTCATTTTAGGCATTAATTACTACGTATACGAGTATAAAGTAAAGAGCCGTTGATTTTATTGCTTTTTGGAACTCTTGCAGTTTTTATGTTTATGAAACAAAGGAGTCTGTGTAAACGTGTATAATACCCCTAGTTTACAGTAATTTTGCGACAATGGTGTAAAAGGCACTTTTTTTGTTAACTTTTGGTCGCTAAATACGAAAATGATGGAAGTGTCTATTATCGCAATGAGACCTGGTAATGTACCAAAATAATAAAAATATACACAAAGTCTAGGTCTCAGTCAAAAATAGGGGACATGTTTCGCCCTAACAGGCATCCCAAATGAAGGTGATAATTTAATTTTGAGCCTCCTTTGATTTTTAATATAATTTCGAAAGAATAAATATATTATTCTTACTTTGTATAACATCTAAGTCTAATCGTTGCTAATTGTGCTATTATATTTACTTATATATATATATATATATATATATATATATATATATATATATATATATATATAATATATAACAGAGTAAATTTAAAGTGTTTGGATTTTGAACGTAGATTAAGACAGAATAATATCTTAATCTTTGGCTTGGAAACCCTGGGGGAGGATCTTCCCAATTTTGTAGTCAGTAAGCTTAACCAACTTCTGAGCACTAACCTTGAAGAAAGAGATATTAATAACATCTTCAGTATTCCTAGTTCCAGGCCTAACACCCCTAAATCCATTAAAGTTGAATTTGCAACCTTTCTTAAAAAACAAATTGTGCTAAAGAATTTATTTAAGCTTAAAAACACCCAAATTTTTATTGCACAAGATTTGTGTCCTGAGGACAGAGCAGAGAGAAAAACACTTGTTGAACACCTTAAGGTTGCAAAGGCAAAAAACCTAAACGCAAGAATTAAAGGCAATAGGTTACTCATCAATGACGAATCCTACACTGCTTGTCAGCTTCAGGAAATGAACATATTTGATCAAGTCCACCAGTTAGACCTTGAATCTCCTAACCCTAAGCCGGCTTCCAATAGCGCTCCATCTACCCCTATTACCAGACCTAATTTGGATATAGAAGTCTTGGCAGAATATCACATAGGGACAATTTCTAGCCCTAACATCGACCCTCAAAGAAACTCAAAAAAGCCTGAGAACACAGAAGATAAAAGCACTGCTTGTCTGTCCACTGATAAAGCTGTGAATAGATTACTTCAAGAACCTAGTGATAAAGGAAACATCTTCCAGAAACAAAAAGAAGCAAATTCAAATATTCCCGCTAAAAATAACTTGTCAGCTTCTAAAAAGTCTAAATTTAACATTAACTTGCGATTTGGAACTAAACACCAAAATTAGATATCGCATTGGTGCGGATTAATGTCGTCCTTCATTTCAGTTCTTAAACTTCTGCTGCTTTTTTTTTATGTATAAAGTGGATTCCTAGGTTTATGTACAATTTATAAATTATAATAGCTACTCTCTATAAACATTCTGGTCTTTTTTTTTAACTTACTGGTTGTTAAAAGTTTTAAATTGTACTGGAGTTAATGTTTATTGTACTGTACTTTGAATCATTAGTTGTAGCTGTAATTTTATTTTATTACCGCTGTTTTTGTAACTCTATTTTTTATAATTTATTTATTTCTTTTTACGATGGCATTTAAGATAGGTCATGTTAACACTAGGTCTCTAATAGCAAATTTTGCTCAGGTTCGGAATCATATTTTGATAAACAAATTTGATATATTTGGCATTTCCGAGTCCTGGCTTAACACTAATATTGACTCTGATATGATTGGTATCCCTGGCTACAGATTGCTGAGATGTGATCGGGCAGATAGACGGGGAGGTGGTGTTGGATTTTATGTTAAAGAATGTTACACTGTCTCTATTTTGCTTACAGAAAATTTGGTCTTTATTGAGCAATTGTGGGTCAAAATTAATATACATAAAAAAAATATGTTCTTGGAGTCTTATATCGACCGCCAAATAGCAGTTTTAATGATTTTCTAAATAACTTCGAAAATAAACTAATTGATATTATATCGGACTACGATCACATAATCGGAATGGGCGATTTTAATATAAATTTTTTATCGGTAAATTGTCAAGTGCTTAATAATTTTGAAAGCCTTCTGGACACATTCAATTTGAAACAGATTATTAAGGAGCCTACACGTATTTCAAACAACAGTATATCTGTAATCGATATTATTTTCTCAAATTTAGAAACAAATAATACAAGCGTTGTTGATGCAAATATTGCTGATCATTTTGTCATTTCATGTAGCTTTCCTATTTACTCAAATTCTAAACATTGTAAAACCTATACTTATAGAGATTTTAGGGCTATGAACTTGGAGAGTTTTGAGCGTGATCTCGGGGCTATTCCTTGGGATACCGTGTATGCCATTACGGATATTGATCAGAAAGTAGAATTTTTGAGCGGTAATATGTTGCGCATTTTCAACTATCACGCCCCTACTAAAGTATCTCGAGGTAGAGGTATGCATCTCTATTCCCCGTGGATAACGGAGAATGTCAGATACATGCAGAAAGTGAGAGACAGAGCACTGGCTAAATTTAAAAAAACCAAATCACAAGCACATTTCGAATACTACAAACAGTTAAGTTAATTTAACAATGATAATACTCTGCTGTCCTCTTATTGTCCCATATATTAACCATATTATTAACGAGTGCATAGTGATGAACTATTTTCCTAAAAGCCTAAAACACGCCAGTGTCCTGCCTCTCCCAAAAGTTAATGAACCCATAGAATTCAATCATTTAAGATCCATAAGTATTTTACCCATTCTATCAAAGATCCTCGAAAAAGTTCTGGAAAAACAAATACGATTGCATTTGGAAAGGTTTCAGATTTTGCCTTAAAAACAGTCTGGCTTTAGACAGGGTTACTCTTGCGCAACTGCTCTTACTTCTGTAACTGACGACATTCTTCGTTCAATTGACCAGGATGAGATGACTGCGCTTGTCCTGCTCGATTATTCAAAGGCCTTCGACCTACTAAATCATGAAATATTAATTTCAATTTTGCATTACATTGGCTTTGAGAGGTGTGCCTCTGATCTCATACACAGCTTTTTGAGTAATAGAATTCAACAGGTCAAGAATGATGGTAAAGTGTCCTTTAGCCTTGTGGTGTCGCAGGGTGTATCTTGGGTCCACTCCTATATACAATTTATACTTGTAGTTTTGATTCCTTTTTGGAGCACTGCGATTACCATATGTACGCTGACGACACACAACTTTATTTGTCATTTCAGGGTGATGACCCTACAGGAGCAGCCTTGAGGATTAATCAAGATCTGAACAACATACTTAAAGTATCCGAAGACCATTTATTAAAAATAAATTTAGACAAGACCTGTGCTGTACTTTTTGGAAGTCCTCATTCTAGAACAAATATTATAAATGACTTAAAATTGAGAGTGGGATTTTCTCAAATCAATTTTGCCGACAGCTGCAAAAATCTCGGGCTGACTATTGACAACAATCTTCGTTTTAAACAACATATTTCCAACATACTAAGAAAAGCATATTTCTCTTTAAAGGTCATTTATTCACAGAGGCACTACTTAAACTTTCAGACGAAAAAACAACTGTGCGAAGTTTTGGTGTTATCACATTTTGATTTTTGTGATGGGGTGTACGGTCCCTGCTTGGATTCGCTTGATAAAAAACGCATTCAAAAGGCTCAAAATTGCTGCCTCAGACTACTTTATGGCATTAAAAGACCTAACCCTATTTCTCATAAACTTGCATGTGTCTAGTGGCTAAAAGTTTCTGCTTTAAACTATTAAAGTTTAAACGACCATCCTATCTACATGAGAGAATATCATATAGAACAGATATTCACAATTTGAATCTGCGTTTTAGAAATTCAATAGCTCTGCCGCGCTATAGAAAGACAATTTTTCGGCGGTCCTTCTCTTATTATATTGCAACCTGCAGGGAACTCGGAATATGCGATGTATCTGACTCTGTACAAAAATTCAAAAAAATTATAAACAAAAATTATTCAATGAACAATGTAGGTGATTGCTGCTTAGGGAATGTGCTTTGTTTCCACACAAGTATGTATTTGTTCTTGTTACGGTATTAAAATGTTTTTGTGCTAGATAATGAATAGTTATGAAATATATATATATTTTTTGTTCTCTTTATTATAAACTCAGCTCTTGTGATGTATGAATATTCAACAAACTGCCCATGAGGAAGAATTGATGCCTGTCATCTATCATGGAGCATTTATTAACTCAACAATAATGTTTACTTTATAAGTGCAAAATGATTGTAAAATTTATTGTATTATTGTATTTTGGGTTAATAATAAATGTATTATATATATATATATATATATATATTATTATTATTATATATATATATATATATATATATATATATATATATATATATATATATATACTAAACGGGACAATGGACACATTGAATATACCGTTTATAGAAAACCAACACATACTGACAGATATTTAAATGCTGGATCATACCACCATCCAGCACAAATTCAAGCCGTGGCCAATACTCTCATATCTGGATCCGTGCGATTAACAAATACACAAACGAGCCATGATGAACTTAATATAATATCTAGTGCTCTAAAGAAAAACGGTTACACAAAGCATGCCATAGATAAAGCCATTAATAAACAGGGTTCCCGAACAAACCGCAAAGATTATGAACCCGGAAGACAACAAGTAGTCCTACCATATTTAAAAGGTACCACAGACCGTATAGGCAGGATTCTTAGAAAACACAATATACAAACAATTCACAAGTCACAAATAACCATAGGTAAACTACTTGGAAATCCAAAAAATAAAATAAAATTGGAAAACCACGGAGTATATAGCATCTCGTGCCAGGACTGTGAAAAGTTGTATGTTGGGCAAACAAACAGACGAATATCAGCAAGAGTAGAAGAACATAAACTCAGCATCAGAAATAAACAAACAACATCTGCCTTATTTTTACATCATCAGGCCACAAAATAAACTTCGAAGGGTGTAAGCAATATAGAGCACTATCGGACCAGAATAATCCGAGAAATAGAAAAACAAAGAGATTTAAATAAAAAGGACGAATCACTAAAGTTACCAGCAGTATGGAAATCAATCATATATAAACCAAAAACTACAGAAAATCAAGCGGCATTAGTCCAACAACAACGTCCCGAAAATATAAACAATGACGCACGACCGTTTAGATATAACCTTCGGCCGAGGGTGGGGGTATAGAAAGGAAGCTCCGCTGTCATTAACACTTTCAGTCTTTAATCGGACGCGAAACAGAAAGCTTCGAAAATGCCAAATGCGATTTTGGCGAAACGTCAGCAAAATTGTTCTTTTCAGAACTAGAGAGATGAACGGATGTACACCCCAAATGAATACACATCATATATATATATATATATATATATATATATATATATATATATATATATATATATATATATATATATATATATATATATATATATATATATATATATGTATATATATATATATATATATCTCCGGCATCATAATAAAATATCAACAAACCAAACAGTCATAAACAAACTTTCTGGCACAGTATACGATATTTAATTTTGAAACATCACATACATTAAAACATTCAAAAGTTAAAATTCGACTGACTTGGATTAGATATTTATATCAGATGTTTAATATTATCAGTAGATGTTCTGTTGTTTTTTTTTTCCGATATGATATTGATGGTCTTTGAAATTAGCGCAATTAATATAAGTTTATTTATTCCTGATACTGACAAGATTATTGAAAATTAAAATTAAAAGGTTTATCGATTTTAATTTGAGAGAGTGATCACATAAAGTCGAATAAGGCTAGATTATATAGTTATTTTAAGATGTTGAAGTAAATTATATATATATATATATATATATATATATATATATATATATATATATATATATATACACACATATATGTATGTTAGATGAAGATCATGACGTTGGCGATATCGAATAAATGAGCTGCTTTGAGACTATGAAACAAGGCCAGTCACGTAGTCGAGTAATAAGAATTGCTGCTGTATCAACAGATGTCGGAGCCATATAGTTTCGATAGTCAATTAGTTGGTCGTTGAGATTTCACTTTCATATCTTTTATATTCTTGTCGTTAAAAAGAACAAATCGATGTGTTTGAAGGCTAGTTGTGTGTCCGGTTTATTAAAATTAAAGTGAATTCTATATATCTATAATCAGAAGTGGGATATTATCCAAAAGACTCTAAAATATTGTAAACAACATAGAAAAAATCTGGAAATAGGAAGAATCTGTGGATTGGCGAAGCTTTTCCTGGCTACTGAATACGAGTGAACAATTATTGTTTCTGATACTCGAGTGAGACAGTTGAGGAGTGAGTGACAGTAAAGGTACGGCATCACATCACAACTAAAACTGATGTGCTGATATCTAATTTGGACAAAAACGTTAGTAGTAGAACTAAAAGTAATAGAAATGTGCCCGAGAAAAAAATTGTCGAACGGCAGAAAATAGATGCTTTTTTCAAAACATAGAAACTCGCAAGGCTATAGCTGTAAAGATGGTTTTGTATTTTTCGACTAAAAAAAATGTCACGACGATTCATCGCATCCTAGGCATGAGAAAATGTTGTTAGCAATGAAGGAAGATTTAAACTGGAAAGAAATGGCGCGATGCACAAAGAAGTATGTACTAAACGTATGTACAGGGTTTTTTTTTATATATTGCCACCCCCCTTATCTTTTTTATTTGACATTTTAGAAAAATGTGTCCCAAATAAAAGTTTAATGGTTTCAAATGAATTTTTATGAAAACATTTTTTTTCATATACAGGGTGTTACAGAAAGTCTGGGCGTGGTCCAAGTTTCTTATTTCAAATAGGTACCCCATTTTTTTATTGAATTTTCGGATTCTCCTGAGAATTTTACACATTTTTTATAAGGGATATTCTATACTTAAATCTAAAGCCTAAAGAGATATTGTTATTTTTTGAAAACTATTATGTAAAACAGGTAAACATTTTTCTGGTCGTAAACTGGTCATTGACGGTGATTTGTCGTTCTGTCAATTCATTGAAAAGATGCATTACACTGACGAAGAAAGATGTGATATTCTTCGCATTTTCTACAAGAATAATAATAATGCTTGCGCGGCAAGAAGAGAATATCAGCGGCTTTTCCCCATGCGAGCTATTCCATCTCGAAAAACTTTCAAAAATATTGAACTTGGCTTTCGAAATCGAATGACTGTTAAAAGAAAAAAACGTACTGCGGTTATTAATGAGGAGGAGGAATTAAATATTTTATTATTTTTTCAAGGTAGGTTAATAGAAATTACCCACAGGATATAAAGTAACTTACGCAAATATTATTTATTTTCAGAAAATCCAAATGCAGCCTTAAAAGACGCATCAATTTTTTTTAATAAATCTATTTTCAAAATTTATTCGACATTAAAAAGGCATGGATATTTCCCATACAAAATTTTACCCGTCCAGAAATTAACTGAAGATCAGAAAAACCAACGAACCATGTCTTGCCAGGAAATGTTGCTGATGAAAGATGAAGATAACAATATTTTTCAAAAAGTTTTATGGTCAGAAGAATGCGCCTTTAGTACTGCCGGGATTCACAACCGGAAAAATGTTAGATTTTGGGCAACGGAAAACCCTCGGGCCATGCGTGAAATTAAAACCCAAGGTCGGAAAACTTTAAATGTGTGCTGCGGGCTCCTTCACAACAAAATTATTGGACCGATTTTCATTGATGGATCTTTAAATGGAGAAAAATATCTAAATTTATTAAATAATGATCTGGAACCTATTTTGGATGACTTACCCCTCCGTCAATACAACCAAATTATTTGGCAACAAGATGGAGCCCCACCACACAATGTTTTTGCGGTCCTAAATTTTTTAAATCAAAATTTTGAAACGTGGATTGGTCGGACTGGACCGATTCGTTGGCCGCTTAATAGTCCCGACTTAACACCTCTTGACTCTTTTCTGTGGGGATTTTTGCAGAATAAAATATATGAAACTCCCACGGAAGATATAGAGGTGTTAAGAAGGAGAATAATTGAAGCCATTGAGGATTTAAACAATAATCATGCACAATTCATTATTAATGCGATTAATAAAATCGAAGCAGATTATACAAATTGTATTGAAATGAATGGTGGACATATTCAGCAATTATAATATTTATATTTCATTTCATTATTGAATTATTTGATAATATGTAGTTTTTTGTAATAAACACAGCGTCAAAAAACTTGGACTCCTTCATAAGACGCAATGCAAAAATGCTCTGTTTCAAGACCTTGTATCTTGAGTAATAAATGATCCAACCATGTGATTAAAAAAAGTGTATGTTAACGAATAGCAGGGCTGCCACTTTTAGTCACATGAAATATTCTATTGTAATTAGAACGCTCTACAGAGTGTTTAAAAGTTTCTCAACACAGGACCTAATGCAAATTAAATGGGAGGTCTGGCTAAAAAAAATTAAACTCTCCTTATTAGCTTGCTGATTACAATATCATGGCTCAGTTAACTAAAAGTGGTAGTCCCGCTATTCGTTGACATAATCATTTTTCAATCACTTCGTTGGTTCATTTATTACTGAAGATACGCGGTCTTGAGGAAAGCTTATTTGCATTGCGACTTATGAAGGGGTCCAAGTTTTTTGACGCTGTGTGTAGTTTTTAAAATATTCTTTTCTGTTTTCGTTAATATTATACATATATTTTTTAAAAACATGTGTTGCCTTAATTAGATTCATATGCATATTTCCAAAATTCGATGTTTTTGGAATACCCCGTAGAAGGAAAAAAATCCACGTCTGATATTTCAAAAAATGTTTGTTTAGATGGCGATTCGTTGGAAGATGGTGATTTCTGTTCTGGTTGCCTGTGTATTTTCGTTATTCTCATAAGCTATGCGAAGGTTGTCGGATTTTTCCTCATCGGAAATGTGACATTTTATCCAGAAATTGACAGAAAGTCTACCAAACAGTAAAACAGTCACCGTCAATGACCAGTTTACGACCAGAAAAATGTTTACCAGTTTTCAAAAAATAACAATATCTCTTTAGGCTTTAGATTTAAGTATAGAATATCCCTTATAAAAAATGTGTAAAATTCTCAGGAGAATCCGAAAATTCAATAAAAAAATGGGGTACCTATTTGAAATAAGAAACTTGGACCACGCCCAGACTTTCTGTAACACCCTGTATATGAAAAAAAATGTTTTCATAAAAATTCATTTGAAACCATTAAACTTTTATTTGGGACACATTTTTCTAAAATGTCAAATAAAAAAGATAAGGGGGGTGGCAATATATAAAAAAAAACCCTGTACATACGTTTAGTACATGTACGTATGTACTGAAAGATACAAATTCTTGTGGTGATAGATAGTTTTTCAAAATTGTGAAAACGTGAAATTCTGTTCACTGCAAAAAAATAAAATAAAATAAATAAATAAATAAATAATAAATAAATAAATGCTTTATTGTCAAAAAAATTTTACAATTTTGTGGACAAAGCTGTTGTAAAAAAATAGTTTACAAACATCAAAATTAGCAAACAAAACAAAACAAATACACATCATAAATATTATAGAAAAATAATATTTAAAACAAGAAAAAGACGAGTGAAGATTGCACAAAGGCCTTAAAACAGGTATTCAAGGACTTAGGCAAAGCAAAATGGATAATTGAAGACGTTCAAACAATGCTTGCAAGAAAACGGAACAGAATTGCACTTGGTGGTGATAGGTATCTCCACAAGTTGAGCGAGTGATGCGAACTCTGTTCAGCATGATGAAAGCAACAATCAAAGAAATGAAAAACAATGAGTGAATGAGTTACCTAAGATAGAAGATTACTACGCTTTAGTAAATAAAACAACAGGAGCAAGGCAAAGCGGTTCCAGGTGTCCGATCAAGTACTGCTAGAAGAAAATCAAATTGGAAGTGGAAAATTGAAGGCCATACAAAGGGCCATTTGAGGTACTGAAGTGTCTGTCAAATGAAAGATACACACTAAATAAAATTAACGTACAGGAAAGAATCACAGCTGCGGCAAACTAAACTTTATGGCTACGTTTATATTTATAGGTAATTATATTTATAGGTAAGGTCATACGTTAAAAAGCACTGAGGTCCACATAAAATTGTAAACACTAATGGCTGTCAGAGTGTTCGATTTAAGAGGCTGACCTTTCCACTAAAGGCCCGCTATTCATATTTTCTGATAGGTTGATTCAAGGACAAACCATGAGCAGGAAGGCCGTGTGAGATGAAGATGATAACGTCGGCGATATCGAATCAATGAGCAACTTATTTGAGACTGTGAAGCAAGGCCAATCGCGTAGTCAAGTAATAAGAACTCAAATCTTGTATCAACAGGTACGGGAGTCATATGATTCCGATAAATAATTAAATTACTCAGTTAGTTGGTCCTTGAGAATTCGCTCGCAAATTTTGTTATATTCTTCCCCCCGTTAAAAATAATAAGTCGATGAGTTTAAAAGCGCTCTAGAATATATATATATATATATATATATATATATATATATATATATATATACATTTTCTTAAACCATGTCTAATTTTTTTTTGTTAAAAATTCTTGGGTACTGGTTTATTTTCTTAAAAGAATTATTTAGTTCCTTAACCTTCCGCGCTTCATAGAGAACTTTTTGAAAAGGATATTATTGGCCTACAATAAATACAAAACTATAAAGTATCGATTGACACACTAAAAACTATTACAATAAAATGTTAAAATAGGACGTTACAATTTTTAAAACCCCAGTTTAAAATTAATGTTAAAACCATGTTAAAATACGTTGGTATACGCACCTTGGAAATAAAACAACTCACTGTGTTATACGTGAACCGATATGTTTTTTTTTTTCGCTGAAAGCGATTATTTAGATTAACAATGTTTACTTTATTTATACTGGTGTAAAATCAAGTTGATATTATAGAAATTATATTTATGATGGTGTAGTATAGAGTATATAAGCATTTTGGTTATATCTAAAATACTGAATCAAACAATTAAAATATCAAATCGTGGTAAATCTGACTCAATTTCTTGACATCTTGTTTATCATTTACGGAATGTTTTTCTTTTTTGATATGAAACATCTCCTTAATGATTAATTTTTGATAGTTAGTATCTTTATTCAAAATTTGTGTGTCAGAAAAATTAAACTCATGATTATCTGATTTTTCATGTTTATGAAGGGCAGTGGGCGCATTTTTTGTGTACTTGTGGCCGTTTATTCTGTTGTGTGGTCCTGCCAATTTATTTCATGGGACAATTCATACATGGTACCGCATATATTAAGTTTGATTGTTTTTTACTGGTATTTTACTTTTGAGAGGTGTGAATAGGGAGCCTAATAAATTATTGGATTTATGACAAACAATTATGTTGTGTTTGGCTAGAGCGTATTTAATGTTTTCAGACAGTTCGTTTATATATGGTAATGATATATAAGATTTGTTTTATAATATAATTATTATTATTATTATAATATAGGTATGTCCTTTGTTTGATAATTCTGTTGATTAATTTAAGTGGGAAATTATTTTCAATTAAAGTTTCTCTTACCTTTTTTAATGTTTCCGCGCGATATTTTGGAGACGTTAACAATATGGCACGGTCAGCTAATCCAAACACAACACTATTTTTTTGACTATTAGGATGGTGAGAGTTAAAATTTAGATAGCGGCCCGACCATGTATGTTTCGTATACCATTTAGTTTAGAGTTTATTATTATTTTTGTTTCGAATTATAGTTAAATCTAAAAAGTTTATATAGTCATTTTTTTCAATTTCGATGGTGAATTGCAGTTTTGGGTGAAAGTTATTGAAGGCTTGTAATAAATCATTAATTCTATTTTCTGACACGGAGGTCAAACAATCATCTACGTATCTTTTAAAAAAATCTACTTTAAAATCTAAACTTTTTATGATTTTCTCTTCCGCGTAATCCATAACTATTTGGGCAATAGTTGAAGATATTGGGGAGCCCACTGCACAAACGTCTAACTGTTGATAAAAATGATTTTTATATTGAAAGTAGTTATTATTTAAAGTTATCTTTACACAGTTTATAATTTTTCTGCATGTTAAGGTCGTATGCTCTTTTAACTGATTCCATTTTTTTTTATATTCTTTCTGCAATTTTTTCTAACGTCTAACGAAATTAATTTATGATTTTTAGGAATTTCTGTTTGGTCGATAAATTGTTTAAATGTAGAAGAGTCTTTAATAAAATAATTATTATTCCCAGTTATATTTGAAAGGCAGTTTGATAAATGTTTTGACAATTTATAAAACGGTGACTGAATGGACGAAACTATTGGCTTTGAGGGCATATCAGGTTTGTGCAATCTAGCTAACCTATATATGGTGCATTTGCATTGTGAATAGATAATTATTTGGCCTCCCTGTCAGATATCAGTTTATCTCCCAAAAGCTTTTTTATTAATTAATTACTAAGAAAACGTGTCTGACACACAGATTCCCAGTGATGTTTCAGAAATTTTGGCTTTGGGTGATAATTTTTCTCTTCCAATCAGCAATGAAAAAGATCTTCTAATTGCAGAGTATATTTCTGGTATTGAGTCAGCTATTAATAACAAGCCAGATGACGAAAAGGACGGTATTAGATCTAATATAGTTAATGTTATTACTTATTACAAAATAAAAATGCGGCACAAAAAATCAAGAACTAACAATTTTCAAAAGAAAATAGAATAGAGCCAAACAATTCGTTAAAGAGAAGAATAGAGAATAGAGCCAAACAATTCGTTAAAGATAACTCACAAATTACTTTACTCAATCCAGATAAAAGTAGTAAAACCGTAGTAATGAATACAGCAGAATATGACTCAAAAATGAATACTAACACGTACAAAAAATTAAAATACGACCCCACAAAAATTTTTCAAAATAAAAGTAACAACTTAATAAAAAAGCTTTTGGGAGATAAACTGATATCTGACAGGGAAGCCAAATGGTTATCTATTCACAATGCAAATGCACCAAAAATATATGGCTTACCTAAATTGCACAAACCTGATATGCCCTTAAGGTCAATAGTTCCATTCAGTCACCGTTTTATAAATTGTCAAAATATTTATCAAACTGCCTTTCAAAAATAACCGGGAAAAATATTTATTTTATTAAAGACTCTTTTACATTTAAGCAATTTATCGACCAAACAGAAATTCCTAAAAATCATAAATTAATTTCGTTAGACGTTAGAATAAAATTGTAGAAAGATATTAAACAAAATGGAATCAGTTAAAAGAGCATACGACCTTAACATGCAAAGAAATTATAAACTGTGTAAAGATAACTTTAAATAATAACTACTTACCAACTTACTTACTAACACCATCCTAATAGTCAAAAAAATAGTGTTGTGATTGGATTAGCTGACCGTGCCATATTGTTAACGTCTCCAAAATATCGCGCGGAAACATTAAAAAAGGTCAGACAAACTTTAATTGAAAATAATTTCCGACTTAAATTAATCAACACAATTATCAAAGGACATACCTATATTACAATAACTTAAACAAAGAGAATAATCAAACAAAAAATAAAAATGAAAACAAATCCTATATATTATTACCATATATAAATGAACTGTCTGAAAAAATTAAATACGCTCTAGCCAAACACAAAAAATTGTTTGTCATAAATCCAATAATTTATTAGGCTCCCTATTCACACCTCTCAAAAGTAAAACACCAGTAAAAAACAATCAAATGTAATATATGCGGTACTATGTATAAATTGTCCCATGAAATACATTGGAGTGACCACACAATACCTAGAGAACAGAATAAACGGCCACAAGTACGCAAAAAATGCGTCCACTGCTCTTCATAAACATGAAAAATCAGAAAATCATGAGTTTAATTTTTCTGACACACGAATTTTGAATAAAGATACTAACTATCAAAAATTAATCATTAAGGAGATGTTTCATATCAAAAAAGTAAAACATTCCGTAAATTTTTTGATTCAGTATTTTACATATAATCAAAATGCCTATATACTCTATACTACACCATCATAAATATAATTTCTATAATATCAACTTGATTTTACACCAATATAAATAAAGTAAACATTGTTGATTTAAATAATAGCTTTCAGCGAAAAAAAAAACATATCATAGTATTTATTTAATACCCACAAGTCACAACTGAAACATCATTGTTACTATAACGCAGTGAGTTGTTTTATTTCCAAGGTGCGAATACCCGGAATGAAAACAAATCATATATATATATATATATATATATATATATATATATATATATATATATATATATATACAGGGTGCCCCAAACTCGTTGGTACGTTAGCCGTAAATCCAGATGTAGTCTTTGAAATTAATTCAAATTTGGAACGGAGACAAGAGGTCAACTGAACTCTCGAAGCAAAATATTTTGACATTTCTGTTACTTCCGGTTTGAGCGGAAGTGACGTCACCTTTGTTATCTTAAATGGGACACCCTGTATTTATTAATTAATTTTGTTTCGTTGTTTAATTCTGAACATTTTTTTATAACATACTTGTACCTTTATCTTTAACCGTTTTTGAGATAATTGAGTTGGAAGAAAAGATGGCACAAATTAAATGGCAATTTTTTAGAAACTACTAAACATAAAGAGCTAAAAAATTGGTGGGTTGAAATATTAATATGACCCAACAAGATAAATGTCATATTATACATTTATTTTATACAGGGTGGCTCAAAAATCGTATCATGTTAACACATTTTCTTTTTGCAATAACTATGATTTTTCAAATGGAACACCCTGTATATTTTCTAAGTAATGTTTTCTCTGTAGAATGCTTATTTCAAAAAGTTATAATGTTACTATACCCATCTTCAACGGTTTTTTAGATATTCAGGTTTTTATACTGGAACGTACTAAATATCCTAAAATTTGTAAAATTAAGGACAGTTGACTGTCAGAACAGTAACAAGCTTTGACCTTTTCTTCTCCTAATTTCAAAAATGGCAAATAATTATTCACATTCTGATATTCTTAATCTGTTTATTATTCATGGAGAATGTAATCGAATAGTGGCAAGAACATGTAGAACATTTAACGAACGATATCCCCAACTACCACCAATAAACGAAAGAAAGTTTAGAAAATTTGAGGCTAATTTTAAAAACCATGACGATATTAAAACCGAACGGATTCAGGTTAGTCCGATTACTGGAGATGAAGACAATACCATTAACGTTTTAGGATATTTTGGAGCTTACCCTCACGCTTCGATTTACAGCGCAGAAAGTGATTTGGGAATTTCCTATTCGTCTATTGAAAGAATTTTAAACAAAAACGGAATGCACAATTATAAGTTTGAAACAGCGCAATTTTTAAGAGAGGGAGATGCTATTCAGCGCGTTGAGTTTTGCGAGATGTTTTTAATAAAAATGCAGGAAGATCCCAGTTTTGTACAAAAAGTTATTTGGTCGGACGAGTCAAAATTTACACGAAAAGGAATTTTTAACAGAAGGAATTGTCATTTTTGGGCAAAAGAAAACCCACGTTTTATAAAGGAAAGAGGATTTCAAGACAAATTTGGCTTCAATGTTTTTTGTATACTAATGGACAATAAGTTTCAGTATTGCATCTACGATGAAAATCTTAATTCAAAAAATTATTCAGATATTCTTAACAATACTTTAGGGCCATTTTTAAATACTTTAACCCCTGACGTAAGGTCATCCTGCTGGTATCAATTAGATGGTGCACCGGCACATTGCACTCAAGAAATTTCAACTTTGTTGTATAACTTATTCGATGACAGGTGGTTTAGACGAATGGGTCCTTGGTTATGGCCACCTCGGTCACCTGATCTTACACCATTAGATTTTTATCTATGGGGCACCATCAAGGAGAGGATTTATCAAACGCCAGTTACTTCCAAGGATGATTTAATAAATAGGGTACGCGTAGCTTTTCGAAACCTAGACGGTGAAGAAGTTAGAAGAACTACCACTCAGCATGTTGAAACATGCATGAAATGTTTAGCGGCAAATGGAGGACATTTTCGATAAGTAACATTATTTTCATCATTATTCATATTGATGTTTAAGAAAGTGTTTGGAATAATATTTATTTTTGTTATTGTTTTAATGGACGTATTAGTTTTAAGGCTTTTGTCCGTAATACTTATTGCCGCCAAACCCGTTTTTATGTTAATATTGTATCTAACTCTAACCTTTTCATTCTCTTTTTAAACTAACCTAAATTTGTTTGTTTAAAACCGTCAGCATTTTAAATTAACTTCAACTTTTCTGAATTTTCTTTCGTTTAGAGATGGTAGATAGGGATATTGTTAGTTAAATTTTGTACATGTTCTTGCTTCTATTCGATTGTATTTTTTATGAATAATAAACAGATTAAGAATATCAGAACGTGAGTAATTATAGGTCCTTTTTAATTAACGCAAATCTTCTGAATTTTCAATACCCTTTATTCACCTTATGATAACATGGTAATAAAGTAATGTCTACTTTCATAAACTGATCATAACGAAAGCAAGTGAGCGCCTCTGAAGTGACCCATAAGGTTGTCGTTTGTTGGGTTAATGGGGCTACATGTACTGATAACATGTTCCAAAATTGAAATTGATATCTCTCTCCTAACAGATATTACATATTTAAATGTCTTTTTTATCACACATATTTAATGCCCTGTATACTCTAAACGGTGAGGCTTAGAGAAAAATTATATAAAACTTTTTTTTATATTTCGTCAAGGTTTACATACCTTCAAATTTTCGGTACTTATTTCTGAATCACCCTGTATAAATATATATATATATATATATATATATATATATATATATATATATATATATATATATTTTAATAAATAAAACACTAAACAAGTCTTTAAACACATCGATTTATTTATTTATTTATATGTTTATTATATTATTTATTTATCGGAATCATATGACTCAGGCTTATTTTGATACATCTTTCGGGTTTTTAACTAGAACAAAAGGAAAAGTTAAGAAATATATTTAAACTCCTGTACAAGTGATTTTGTACCATACTGAGGTATTCAATTCTTCAAATAATCTCGCACGGCATAAAATGCGCAACTGGGTAATAACAATAATTAGAAGGTAATTTTCCCAACCAACAGCCATGCGTTTTTCTATAATATAGCATTTTCATGACCTCGTTGCATTTTGAAGGTCAGGGGTTAGTTAAATGCCTAGCAATTAAAAAACAAACCCACGCTTTTTAGTTTTAGTATAGCAATATTGAAATACCCTTTTTTTAATACAGGGGCACCACAAAAAGTACCTCCATATATTATATACCTTACTGCATACCGCATATGCTTATTTCTTTTAGTATTGTAACGGAATAGACTATAACATCGGTATAGAGTATATATTTTTATATATTCTAAATTTAATTCAAGCAATATTTTACTAAAACTGTTGGTTCTTATGTTAACGCTTAAACAGGCTTGATTATTTCACAGAAATTATAAGTGGATTTGTCTTATATTAGTTTCGAGAATTTTAAACCATAAATGAAGTATCATATATCCCAAAGGCTATATTTTAGACTATAGACAGATTTATGTATAAACGTTCTGAAAAGGTTACAATTTATGCCTTCCTTTTCGAGGGTTTATGGTCCCATATGACCCCTGTCTCATGGGAATCTTTCTTTGGCACGTTTAATTTAAGTTGATGCAAATACTAATTGAAACATTTTATTTGGTTCGTTGCAATGATAATAAATGGTCAATTTACTATGTTAAAAATATAATAGAGTACTCTGTAATAGGAACATTACCGAAAAGCCATGTTTTTGGGGCATAATTTTCCCTGCACAAAAGATAAACTGAAAGGGTTTTTCGTGCCTTTTTTTCGCCATGACTTTTCGGACCCATAATGTGGGTAAGTTAGTATAAGCACATATATTAAATTATATACATAATCTTAGGACTAAGAATTGAAGAGAATATTATTTTAATCTATTTATTCACTTTTTATTATCATGGGTGACACCTCGTGTGTCTAAGACAAAGTTCCAAACTTAAAGTATAGAGTAGGGACTTAAGCTTCACCATTCACAGCTTTATTCGTTTCGTCCTGACTAATAACATCAAAGAGGGGATTGGTCTAAGGGGTGGATCTGGTAATAGCTGAGCTAAATTTGTATTTTACAGGAAGACTAAAAGTCAGTCTGTGTTTTGTTTCTTATAGTTGATCTTAAATTCTTCTTTTGTGGTGGTTTATGAGGCTTTACGTATATAGTGGGATATTAAAGTTGAGGGATTTTTCAAAGATATTTTGTTTTTATTCTATGTATTATCTGGGGAGTAACTGGTTTTCAAAAGTTAAATTTACGTTTTATGTAAAGATTTTTGTTTTCTTTTCTTTTGTATTGAAGTTGGGGATTTAAAGATAATTCCTTTATTTTCTAGATTTAAATACTTTTTTTTGTTATTAGGTTTAAGTATTATTTTTTTTTGTACACTATTTCATTTCCCTTACTTTTGTTAATAGATTTTTAAGTTGTTTTTAAAAACCAAATTTTTTATTCAAATAAACCACCTGCTAGTTAAAATAAATATATATTCAAGAAGAAGATACTATCGTTGTTGCAGTTTGCTGTTGTTCGAGTTTATATGGCCGCAGAATTGGTGAGATAAGATGTTTAATTCAATTTGCACTAACAATTATAATTCGTTACATTGTAAATTATAATTCACGAAGAAGCCTACAGAGTACTTTTGATTTTACTTATCATATATTAGTTAGTTTCAGTATTGTGACAGGTTTGCCCGCTAAGCTAAAATAAATAAATAATTTTAAATATAATAAATAACCGCTCGATAACCCTGCTACAGTATTAAAAATAGATATAATGCATGGAAACCGATCATTACTGGAATGATAAATATATGATTTAGCAACTTTCAGAATCTTTTAATAGATTATTGGCATCATTCTTCGTCGAATGGCAGACATATGGTCCATAGTAAAAAATTATTGCTGATAAAACAAATAGTCCACTTTACCTCAAATTTTCTAGAAAAATTAAGTGTTACATAGGAATAAACTGGTAACTTTGGTGAGAATCCAAGACAACAAAACAAAGTGGCGGCCTAATAAAATACACTTATCAAAACTTATAATACATCACTGATGTTTATAATTAATTTTTATGTTATTATTACCGATTTTAATAAAGTTTTTTTTCCTGATAGGTCAGTCCTACTTTCTGAAGCCCTAGGGAGAGTTGAAAATTTAAAAAAAAAAGTTTCTTGAGTTTGTAAATAAACTAAAATTTAATATGATTGCCAAAAAGAGATAGGATATATTGGGAAGGCGTGTAAGAAAAAGTAATTAAATTTTTGCAGGTTTTCCCAACCTTACTGAAGCCGCTGTGGAGGAATGGAATGTTATTCCACACGACCACATAAACAACCGAATTGAAAGCACGCCAAGGAAAATTGAGCAATGCATTAGAGCTGGTCGAAGGACAACAGACTATTAAGTTTTTGTGTTAAGTTGACGTTTTATTTTTTCGCATTTCTTTTTTAATCTTTTTTGTCGCCTTGGTATAGTTTTTTTTGTATGTTTGGTAGTAAAAGCTTATTTATATCAAATGTTTATTAGTGATTTTTTAATGGGCAATATCTCTGAAAAAATCTGGAATTGTGTCCTCAAATGTAAAATAAACCATTTGGACTTTATAGAATTTCATCTCCCCTGTATCAAGGCGATGGAATACAGTAGCTCAAAAATGACTTCTTTTTTACTTGAAGTGTATGCCAAGACATAAAAATAAATAATCTTGTAAATAATTGAACTTGACAACACTGTTCAAGAAAATGTTCAATGTCTAAATTTGTTTTTAATTAACCATATTTCTAAGTTATGGTTTAAAGTGTATATTTTTTTATTCACCCTGTGATAAAAATTAAAGTTTCAAACTAGGTAATGTGGTACAGTAAACCTTTACGTATCCGTAGCATATAAAAAATTAAAATCTGCATGCCCCGTCTCTTTTTAGCTGTCATAATAAATTTTGATTTATTTACATGCTTATATAATTATATTTTTTTAGTTTACAATAAAATTATCAATTCTGCCTAGGGTTTCAGAAAGTAGACTGACCTATCAGGAAAAAAGTTTGTTAAAATCGGTTGAATAGGAACAAAAATATATGCATTTGTAATAAATGTTAAAAATCAATGATGCATTATAAGTGTTGACTAGTGTATTTAAAAAATTAGCTTGAAAAAACTATTTAGTAGATTAATATGAAATTTTGTGCAAGCATGAAGTGTGAGATAGAGATTAACTGATAAAGTTGTGTTACGAATTCAAGACGGCAAAACAAAATGCCGAACAAATAAATTATTTAAAAAATGAACATAAAAAATATCTTATTCAATTGACTCTAAATTTTGCAGAAATATTAAATGTGATACAGAGATAAACTGCTACGAATTCAATATAATGTAACAAAATGGCTGTGTGTGTCAGTGTAAAAACTACTTATTGAATTCGCTTTAAAAGACCAAAATTTAGGTGTGGCATAGATAGAAACGAGTAAATATTACAAGATTCTAAGAATTAATACGTAGCTTGATTATAATGAATAAACTGTACTAATTATTTAACATATATCCTTTAACTTATTATACCTTTCAAAAAAACCATTAGTCGCAAAAGCCAGTTTTAAGGCCCTTTACATTTTTTTTATGAATACAACTGTACGTTCTGTTACCGTCTGTTTCCACATCCCTTTATACTAATCATATGCGCTATAAATTTAAATTACGGACTTAAAACAGGAAGTATGAAAGCTTTTAGGAACATGTTGAATTACACAGACCCGTATTTAAATACAACCTAATACGCGGGTTGAATTTAGCCACTGAAACGGAATAAAAGGCGAGCTTAGTTCACATCTGTATTCGTTTTTCTTGTGTCATACGTGCATAAAGATAAAACACAGTAAATGGCGTATAAATTTAAATGTAATATTGAAGTAACGAGAAAAATACAATGTGACAACTGACAAGTGAATGAACCTTATCAACGCCTGAAGGGGCAGGGGAGAATATCATCAAAATTCTTCCCGTGTCATAGGCGTGCGAAGTTATTTTCATCAGATTATTACTCATTAATATTGATGACAATAATACTAATAATAATAATAATGATAATAATAAAAATGATAATATCAATAAATATTACTTTTGGACTTCCCTCGTAAAAGGGGAGATTGTAATCATGAAAAAAATCACCCACCGAGATTTTTGCAGTGTAGTATGGAAAAGTATCACCCTGTATAGCGGATTGTTATTATTAGTATATTGCAATTGTTTAATATGTAATTGCGAAATGAGCACGCTGACGAGGCATCGTGCTAATGGCAATGTACTGTATGCAGTCCGAGAGACAGGGATATTGTAACTAGCTATAGACGAGAGTGTTAATAAGGGCAAGGGCGGACCTTGTTGGTCCGGCCCTTGGGCTGTACTGTTGTAGTCATAGTAAGAGTCAATAGAAGGTGTTGTTAGTAAGCGTCTTTCTTTATCCAACAACCTGGACAGAAGAGCAAATGAACCACCCTAAAAGATACCTTATTCAAGCCCTATTCATAAGTTATTACATGGCGACCCTTGCCTTAAAGATCCTGCGTCAAAAGAGCTGTATAAATTAAGAACATGATTATCCAAGAAATCAGATGGACCAGAAGGACATTTTTTTTTAGGTTTTATTTTAGGTTCAAGAGAGAATGAAAATAAGATATGGAAATGGGGTTTGGAAAGAACGAAAAATTGGTGTATAAAAGACATAAATTGTAGGCTTAAGGTACTAGAACTATCAATAAACTTAAGGTAATAGAATTATTAACAGGCAATAAGTCATTTTAGAATAGAATTTAAGATTATTATCGGACAATATGTCGTTTTAATTTAAATAGGGTGTGTTTTTATAAAATTTTGTTGATATTTAGTATAAAATTGTAAGTAAGTGTATATTAATTTAGGGAGCAAAACTATTAAAACCGTTAAGCACTACCTACGTAACAAATGAATTCTCGTCTTAGAAACAAATGTCAATTAATAATGATTTTTTTTAATCTCTTATCTCTCGCAAAAGAAAAGGATGCACATTTAAAAATAGGTAATATATTAAAATAAGAAAAAACAAATTAAAAAAAAAAATACTCATAGTGGACATCAGATGTTGATTGACGTAGATATTATTCTAAACTTCGTAATATTATGCCAAGACGACTTGGGCTGAGAGTTTTGCTATTTATTAATTTTAATTTATTATAGGTATCCAATATAATTATTAATAGTATTCATTAAAACCTTAGAGAATGATATTTTTATGTATCAATCGGATCAATTGAGACTAATAAGCAAACAACATTTTAAAAGTTTGATTAACAAAGCAAATTCATGCTAACCTACTTATTTTGTTGTTACCAAAACCATGCATTCTAAAAAGATGTGGCGTCATTTTACTGAACTGTTTAATTTTAACAAACATAAAAATACTAAAGCAATAATTTTCTCAGTTTTATATTAGAATTCATTAAGGAATTAAATTAAGCGATAAATTGAGATCCTCACAAAAAATATTATTAGTTCTTTGTATTGACTTTTTTTAAACTAATATAACACAATATCAAAGTTCGTTGTTCGCTTCATAACCCTTAAAGTATCGCTTTTTAGTGGAAATAATATTCAAATTCTTTAAATGCTTTTGTGTGTTTCAAAAAAGTATTTCAAACAAGAAAATTATCGTTCTGCAAAGTCACTACGGGTTGTAATTTTTAATATTGAATTTTGCTAACGTTATTAAATGAGTAAATACGTCACACATTTTACACAATCTGAGCATTTCGGATGGATTAAGTACAAAACATTTTGTTGAAGAATATCTACAATTTAGTTATTTTTTTAGTATCTCAAAAAAAAAATTAGTTAATTTTCTAATTTATTTAAGTACTCAATACTTTAAAACACACACAGTCGTACAAACACACTGCTTTTAATTTGATTTTTGATAGTATCATTCTTAATAGCCATCAATTTTGTTTTGTGGTGGAATAATTTGAGGCTGCTAAACAGATTATTTTTGTTTTATTGATAAATCATGATTTTTATACTGAATTTATGAAAAAAAAAATCAAAATAAGTAAATAATTTTTTAGAGAATCCTGATAATTGAAAAACTGCTTTACACAATCATTTTATAGGGTAGGTACAATGATATTTTTTTGACTATATTAAATAGTAAATATGCATGTATGTATAAGTAAACAGGAAAGATTAAAATAAAGTGGCCAGCTAGCGATTTGTTGGAAGTATAGTATGAAATTTTAGGCTGGCTTAAAACGTATGGTTGATGTTTAATAAGGGTTGGCTGAATTGGAAGCATGGATAGATTTAACATGAGTCCCGTGTTCCCTGAACTTTAGCTTCAACTTTTAAATATAAATATCGAATCAAGAAAGTACGTAAAAACAGCTGCTACAATATATTATAACAAAAATGAAAATTGTCTTATCATACTTAATATAAAATCTAACCGTTTCTTGGACTAAAATTATATTGTAATTTCGATAATTAAATTTGATTTAAAAAAAAAAAAAAATCACTTGTGAAATAAACTTTTTCAATTTTATAAATCATGAAGTATCGACCTCGTTAATTTTGGTATTTTTGCAACTTAATATCTTTTATGCTAATTTTTTTTCTAATGTGACCTATGTTCATTCATCTATTTTTTTTTCAAAATAAAATTTTGCTAAAGACAAGGGAAATTATACACGCTTTCCTGAAATGTCAGATAAAATATGATTTTAATACTAACATTACAAAGTTAAATAAAATTCAAAGTATAAGCATTAATAAACTTTCAGGATAGCTAAATAATTTTTATAATTTCCTTCTATCACATGTATAAAATTTTGAAATCATTAGTTCATTGACTAATTGTTATAATAAACATGCAAGGACCGACTGCGACCTAATAATAATGCTGACAATGATATGTCGTAGAATATCTAGTACGTTCAAATTGGAACATTGCAATTGCAACAAAAATTAATATGCTTATTTATTGCTGCAGTTTTTCATTCTAATTTATGATTGTTGACTAAAAAATACACGAACAATAAATTTAACCTAAAGATTCTGATAAACATATATCGAATAAATAATATACTCCTTTTTCTTATCATGGTAAACTGACTACTATATAATACCATTAAATACTTAGACAAGGAATCTTGTCTAAGAAAAAAGATACCTAGAGTTCAACAGTATATTATGTAATATGCAGAATAAGCTTTTAGGTCATATTTATTTAAATTTATTAGGATTACTTTGAGTTCAAGCAATAATGTACGTAATTATTTCTTTAAAATAATATCTTGGATAACAATATTATCTAATTATTATTTATATTTAGAAGTATAATGTATTTTTTTTGTAAGAGAAGGTGTGTGTATGCTAGAGTATTAACTTCATCGTTATAATAATAAGAAAAAAAAAAAAAAATAACCTCCTGTGTTATAACTTACTTAGACATTAACTATATTGCATCAAATTTTTAGCTGAACCTTATTAAAGTCCCTGATACATTTATAAAAAAAAAATAGTAACTCTCTCGCAATGAAAAGCCTATTTTATTAAAATTTGCGAAGCTTAGACAGTAGCAGTATTATTATTATTATACAATGATATAAGTCAGTAGGTAGTAGTAAGTTTTCTCCGGGTATTAACGAGAATGAAAGAAATACTAGCGCTAATGAAAAGGAAAACTTAGATCATTAATGGTGATATTTTTTAGAGCAAATATTGCTTTAGCCTTAATCGGTGGCTGATGATCACAAAGTTGGAGTTAGGAATGGTAGAGAATATTAGAAAGATTGGAGAATGTATGAGTATTTAAATTGGAATGTGCAACAGTCAATATCATACTTAAATAAGATAGGAACCATACAGGAAAGGAAGTGATCAACCTCAAATGTATGAAAGTCCTACCGCGTATAGATATTAGCTGGTCTGCACAGAAAGTATTGAGAAAAGAAATAAGGGCACGTTCCTATTCATTAATGGTAAGTTAGGCGTTTATATGCGCCATTATCTAAGCTAGATGGGCTGATGGAAGGAAGCGTTGCCTATTAAATGAAAAATAATTATGAAAATAGTGCCTATTGCAGAAATCCCACAGGGTACCCATAAAATATAATGTGAATTCACGAGTAATATTTCGACCAGAATCACCGATCGGCGTAAGACTTAGGTACATCGTTGAGGTAACTGGAAAGAGGAAATATGAGTAGAAAATAAAATTTCGGAATAAATTGTATATTATTAGAAAATGTCGACATTATAGAAATTATATTGATAAAATGCATGCAAAATACAAAATATGTAAAGTGGGAAAATAGACAAGAAATTAAAGTATAAGGTAAGGAGTAAGAATGGTAAAAATGTCGGAGAAAGGAATTAAAATGAGCTAAATAAAAATAAATATTTATAATAAGAATTTTTTTTTAAGAAGCTACCTATGACGCAATAAAAATTAACATCTGATGGTCCCAATCTAATAATACATATAATAATCTCAATCTATTAGTACGTCATAATATGAGTCTGAACAACACATATACTATTTCTAGGTCTTCAGTTACAATCTTAATAAATAAATATATATAATCCATGTCAATACATGTCGAGTTTAATCACTTATAAACTCATAAGACAATAAACTTTACTTAATGGAAATAAAACTTACAATATTATATTATATTAGCGTACGCCCTATTATGTGTATAAAGTCCGAAAAATTGTTACGACTATGTTGATGTGCAAGATATTGACTATTTGAATTTATATCATTTTATATTTATTTAAATTTATATTTTATTAATTTGTTGACAAAATTATGCAAAAAGCTGTTAAAATATATACCTATCCTAAAACCAAATAACTCAAATGAGCATTTAGCTAACTCTATCCAAACAGCGATGTCTTTCACAAGTGGCCATAGTGAAAGCCATTAGCTAGAATGCTAATTGCATGAGCTCAGTCAACAGTTGCTATTACTTTTATAATAGGCTAGTATTAAGATTTTTTTTCAATTTATTCTCAACCAACTGTTTCGTTTATTATACGGAAAGTAAATAAATAAGCTAACATTAAACAATTACAAATGCACTTAATATGATATACATAAAAAAAAAAAAAAATAAGTATTTAATTAATTAACAGATAATGAAAAAAAAACTAAAGTAAAATATGAAATTAATTCCTAAAAATTTAGCAATTTTTCCAGAAAATATTTTTGTTTTTTTTTTTATATATAAAAATATTTCTAACACTTCTTAATGAGCTAGTAAATTATTATATATTAAAATACCATCACATAAGATAGCTTTGTACAAAGTTACTTTTGCTAATGTGATGTGTAAATTTTTACATTGCCAAATATCATTGTAAATTTCTGTAGATTTATTAAATGCTACATAATGTTTTTCCAAAATATTTTAGAATTAATTAAAATGCACGTTTTAACTTATAAAGTTTCAATGTCTAAGTAGTATCACCCTGTATAGCGGATTGTTATTATTAGTATATTGCAATTGTTTAATATGTAATTGCGAAATGAGCACGCTGACGAGGCATCGTGCTAATGGCAATGTACTGTATGCAGTCCGAGAGACAGGGATATTGTAACTAGCTATAGACGAGAGTGGTAATAAGGGCAAGGGCGGACCTTGTTGGTCCGGCCCTTGGGCTGTACTGTTGTAGTCATAGTAAGAGTCAGTAGAAGGTGTTGTTAGTAAGCGTCTTTCTTTATCCAACAACCTGGACAGAAGAGCAAATGAACCACCCTAAAAGATACCTTATTCAAGCCCTATTCATAAGTTATTACAGCAGATTCTTTCATTTTTGGGTCTCTAGACCTCGGAAAACATGTTCTCCCATTTCCATTGCTGTGTCTGTCGGTCTTGTTACTATCTTTAAAATTTGGTCAAAAACCATAGATCATAAGAGGATAAAATGGTAACATTTTGGTGAAAATCCATTAAGGCAAAACAAAATGGCGGTCTAGTGAAATATTATTACTAAGAAATACTAAGATTATGTGGAAATTAGCTGGTAAATGTTGGTTTGAATTTAAGATGGCGAAACAAAATGGCGGCTTAATAAATAATTTAACAATTCGGCCAGAAAAGACCATTTTATAGATTGATTTCAAATTTTGCTCTAGAAATAATTATTGTATAGAGATGAACTTGTAAAATTTTGGTACGATTTCAAGAGAGCAAAACAAAATGGCGGCCAACTACAACATTTATAAACATGGAAAAAAATCAATATTTTACGTATCTTCGTATTCTAGCGTCCCTAGGTCCCAAAAAAATAGAGTTTCTTTTGATCTGTCTGTCTGTTTGTCTCTTTGTTAATTTGCGGCATAGCTAAAAATCTACTTGCCATATTAAGTTTAATTTTTTGTCAAAAATTAAGGATTGCATGACAGTAACCTGATAATATTTTGGTAAAATTCCAATACGGCGGAACAAAATGGTGGCCTAGTGAAATGCTAAAAAGTGTATTGCTAAAATTGTAATTAACTAATGTATCTAAAATTCGGCACAAAATTCGAGTGTTACACAGGAATGAGCCCATAAAATTTTGGTTCAAGGTGCAATTGTTCAAAAACTATTAGTTCCACAAAGCCTGGTTTTGGTGTGCATAAAGTACTTAACAATGACTATTATTTCATCAAAGGCTTCCACCACATCTTCAAAAAATAAGGACATGCATTTATGGAAAAAGCCTAATTTTTCAAATTTTTCAGCTTTTTCTCCTGTTCTAATGATCCGATCAAGTCGGCGATACATTATATTATTTGTAAGTTCATTCTCTACTATTCATGTCGTTATACCATCAAGATTACTTTATTAGTTTCGATTTTAAAAGCCAAAAACGAAAAAAATAGGATTGTTTTGCATTAAATTGTTTATAACCTAAGTTGATACCTAGTCGTGAGTGGAAAACATAAAATAATATTACTATGAACTATCTTGTGTATGATGGCGCACTCGGATTCTGATTAGTTTTTTGGCAAAAAACGACTATTTTTTTGCTCTATTGATTGGTGTAAAAATCAAATCTCTCTCTAGCACATTGAAATTTATGACAAAGTTTTTGTCGATTCACTCAGTCATCTTCAAAGATAAATATATCACCGGATATATTTAGAGAAAAGAGAAAGCGATGTCTTTGAAATTGAAAAGTATACATGGTATTCCATTCCAAATAAATTATTTTTGTTATATTATCGGGTTCTCACGTATATATATTTTTTTTGAAGGAAAGTAAAAATTTGATTGAAAATATATATAAATTTTGTTAGAAAACTTTTACCACTTTGTACAGGGTGTTCCAACAATAATGGCCATCGGCGATATCACAGAAAGGAAATTATTTCCTTTGCTGTTACGTTCTGTAGCGGTAATTTTTTGTACTTTCTTGGTGAAAGCGGCCACGACAAATCATTGGAAAATATTTTCAAATTCAAAGTATTGCCGCTAGGGGTATAATAGAAACGGAAAATACTTTTCATGGTATCGACGAGAACCATTTTTATTAAAACTTTTTTAATTTTAATTAAAACACCCAGTACATAAACACAAGTAATAAATTATTATGATCGTTATCACATCATAAATAAATTAAATATAATCAATTCCAAACATTCACCACTTGCCCTAATATTGCTTACTATTCCAAATGCGTCATTGCTTTGCCAACATTTCCCAAAAGTTAAATCATTATCGACCCATGTCTCATCAATATAAACTATGTTACGACCCTCCTCTCTATAATTTCGAATTGCCCTTGTATATTTATAGCGCCAATGTAAAATTTCGGGTCTCTCCAACAGAATCTTTCGTTTATTTTGTCACTTACGAAAAAAATGTTTCGCGACTATAAGGGAAATCCATTGTTTCTTGCAATTTAAGGAGAAGCTTTCTGAGTGTGGGCGCAGTTTTTAGTTTTAAATAAAACTTGTTTATTGTTTGCCTAATGAAAATCATCAAAATCCTTTTTGAGGGGCAAACGGGTTTTCTTGTTGGGTGAAGAAAATTTAATTATTGTAAGAAATATATAAGCTTCAAGAAATAATTAAAACCTAGAAATATGTCACCAAATAAAGATACGTATTAAGATTTAAATAGGTATGAAATTTGCATGTATATACTCACTCACTATATTCATTAATTAAAACTAAAGAAATGCACCAAGAAGCGAGTCGAGTCTATCATTCAATATAAAATAACTAAACAATCGGAAATAATTAACTAACAAGTAAAATTAACAAAACAACTAATTAATCCTTATTAATAAAACAGAGTTTAACAAGAAGTTTTTTTTATTTAACGTCAATTGGAACGGCGAAAAAACTTCTCCTCCCATAAAATATTTCAAACAATTTCTGGAAATGGGCGTAAATATTTAATTTTTTTTATCACCTTTTGTGTGTGCTCTTCCATATCTTTGTGAAAAAAGTCTTCAACCACAAGTTCTACAAGTTCCACATTATTGCAAGTATTTTCCCAAGTTCTCCAAATGGCTATGATTATTACTAATTACACAAGAAAATAAAAAAACAGGCAATACCCACATACACAAATAAAACTTAAGTCGGTATTATAAATATTAATTAGTAATTAATTTTTCTTATTTCGGTGATACCACTGATCAGAAAATCGGACATCAGACCCCGGCCCGTTCATAATTCAAACCAAGCCTCGAATAACGATCTTTTATCTTCGTCTTTTCCACGCCATCCGCGCCGACCACGGCTATCTCCCTCTTACAATGACTGCTCAAAAAAAGATCAAATCATCGGCGACAAGCATCGGGATGTTGTCAGTGTCACGTACGCATAGAAACATGTGTAAAGTAAATACAGAGAGTGATTTATTATAATTCACTCTACTACAAATAGGGGTATCATATCCCTTCATCTGAGAAGTAGAATATTGATTTATAATTAAATGGTCGTTGACAAAATCAATAACAAAACATCTATTTTTAAAAGGCTGCTATTAACAAACAAAGTAGACTTAACCATATTATACAATGCTGTGTGTTATTTTCGTAACACATACCTGTGTTACTAAAAATCGATAAAAATGCGCTTTCACACATCTTCATCAAAAGTTCTTGGCCGGAAAAGATATATGTAGAATACCTTATTACCCATGGGTCTGCAGCCGGAAACCACTGGAGCCCCAATAGGTGGCGCTAAGTATTACACTTAGCATGTATTACTGTTTCAGTATGACAGACGTTTCGTTTTCGATTTTGTCATATCGAGCAATCTGTTATTTCAGATCTCCCTGGGTACAAACCTGCCTGATGAGGGTAGAGGCTCAGAAATCATGATCGCAGGAGGGTACCCTGTGACATAATCGAAAGCAATTCTTCTTGTAGGCCGTTTGCACCTGCAGAAATTATATATTTCTGATATTCTACATACACCTATGTTAGGAAAACAACATACGTGTGTTTTACTTTTACCATTTGTTTTCGCGCCTACTTTCGGCAATTGTTTACATATTTTTACAGGGAAAGACTTAAAATCTCTAAAACAGGAACAGTGAAACTGGAAAATCATAAATGAATTACGTGACAAAAATAATTTACCTGCGCCATAAATAAACGTTGAGTCGCAGAAAGTCTTACATCTAACTTGAGTTCTGGAAATTACCCTTTAAATTACTTAAAAGATATTTTTATTCCGGAAAACTTTGTCTTGGATTCTACTAGCGTTGAAGAGTTGAATAGAGTATTATTGGATATAAAAAATACAAATTCAGTTGGATTTGATGGTATATCTGTCAAAATCCTAATTAATCTTGCGGATGTTAATTTATAAACGCTTGTCATCCCGCTATACAAGGATGGTGAGCTTGATGGTCCTTCAAACTTTCGTCCCATCGCATTGCTGTCTTCGTTATTAAAGTTAATTAAGAAACTCGTTAAAGATAGAATCATAGCTTATTTGTTACGTCTCAATATACTTTCTCTCACAGTTTGGCTTTCAGGGAAGCAGAGGAACAGCTGACGCAATTTTCACTCTTTTAGAGGAAGTGTATTTAGGATTCAATAGCGGCGCAATGCGGTAGCAGCAGTGTTTTGTGATTTCTCAAAAGCTTTCGATTGCGTAAGTGAAACAACACTGTTACGAAAGTTGGAGTTGTGTGGGTTTAGAGGTGTGGCTCTTGAATAGATGAGTACTTATATTTGTGGAAGATCTCAGACAGTGAAATGTGATGACCTCCTCTCGAATTACCATAACATTAGAAGTGGTGTCCCTCAAGGGCCAGGATTGGGACCAATCCTCTTCCTGTTTTACATTAATTACTTATCATTCTTGGATATTCAGGGCAAATTAACTTTCTTCGCCGACGATGCGACTATTCTTTGGCAGATGGATTAAATTCTCTTTGCTTGAATTTAAAAAAAAAAACAAATCTTTTAGCTTTCGGCTGTAATGTAAATTCATTCACACTTGATAACAGTCATTTGATAGAATCTAAGACTTTTGTGAAATTTTTGAGAGTTACTTTAGATGACAACTTGAAATTTAATAAACATATCATCAATCTCAATCTAAACTAGCATCTGCTTTACATTGAGAATTGCATCTAAAGAATTGAACTGGCAGACAGTGAGGATGTTATATTTTTCTCTTGTTGACTCCCAGTTGAGATATGGTATAGCCTTTTGGGGTCAATGTTCTCAATATTTGTTTAATGCAGTGTTTGTGATGCAGAAGAGGGCAGTTCGATATTTAAATAGGGAGGGATTAAGGGATCATTGTAAACCCATGTTAATTTCCTCACAAATACTGACTATGCCTTCTTTATTTATTCTTCAAACAGTGTATATTATGCATAAAACAGGCGATCAGAATCGTAACAACACACCACCATATAACACACGCCAAGCTAACAACCTCTCACTGCCTATTCCCAGGACGCCCTTGATTAGGTATTATTTTATTTTTAAAAGCATAAAGATCTACAACCGCTAAACCTGAGAAATATTAATGACTTAAAATTATCCCGAAATCAGTTTCTAGATGTTTAGAACAAAATGCGTATTACAATGTACAGGGTGTCCGGATTTGGTTGCAAAAGCAGGGTATCTCGCTTATTTTTCAAGATAGAACCTTGCGGTTTTCACGAACCTGAGCTAATTTTTTATGAAACTCATGAAGCCGTAAACAAAATTTTCATAGCCTTCTTCGTTTATGGGATACAAAGCGAAATAGAAAATTTTGCATTTTGGGACCCCCCTCGTATCTCGGTTATCCTTTAACTTAACGGAAAGGGAAAAATTGCTGCTTATGCAGTTTTTTACGCTGAATCCAGTGGCGTAGTCATATTTTTCATTTGAGTTGTTATTTTTTAGATATGACCCAAAGTTGTGTTTTTTTAAATGGGACACCCTGTATATTTGTCCAGAAATTGATTTGTCCTTTTAAAAGCTTCTCAAAAATATATAATGGGTCTATTTTAATAAACAACAAGAAAAATCTTAATTTTTATAATTATCATCCCAAATTTTGCAGTAGGCCATGCAAAACGATGCCGTTTTCTTTTGTTTTCTTGGAAGCAAATGACATTTCACAATTTTGTACGCGTATATAAAATATAGCTCTAGTTTTTTGTATTTATTTATTGTGTAAAAATATATTTGTATTATTATGAAAGAAAACCAAACTTTCGAACATTATGAAAAGTACGATATGTTTGTTTTATATTAAGTAATGAAAATGTTGAAGCGGCTTCTGAGATGTATTTTAACAGGTAAATAGTTAATTTTTAGGTATGTTGAAATACTATTGCTTAATTTTTATTCAGATATCCAGAAAGGAGGCTACCTAGTATATCCACTTTTTTCGGATAAAAAAGAATTTACTTAATCACGGATCATTTATCAAACCTCGTACGAAAACATAAAAGAAAATCGGGAGGCTGAGGAAATTACGGTTTTGGCTAATGTAGAAGCTTACCCTACAAACTCTCGTAGGGCCAGTGAAAAGAGCATAGGGATTCCAAAAACTAGAGTTCAAGAAATTCTAAAAAAGCACAAATACCACCCATACAAATTTAGGCTCGTGCAGCACTTACAGCCAGGGGATGCAGAGCGTCGGGTAGTCTTCTGCAATTGGTTTCGAGAAAGATGCGATATGGTTAGAGATTTTGAAAGGAAGGTTATATGGTCAGACGAAGCACATTTCAGTAATTCTGGTATACTCAATGGGCGCAATAGTAGATTCTGGTCCCAGGAAAATCAACACCAAATATTTCCCAGAAGACAGCAGGGCTAGTTTGGTCTAAATGTGTCCTGTTTCATATTAGGAACACATATAAAATTTTATATATTTGAGGGAAATCTAACAGCCAATCGCTATATAGAAATTTTAGAGGCAGCTATACCTGAATTACTTGACGATGTTCCTCTAGCGCAAATTAACACAATTCTGGAATGACGAGATTATTTCTGGACAATAATTTTACCAATCAATGGATCGGAACAAATGGACCTATAAGATGGCCCCCTAGGTCCCCAGATTTGTCGATTTTACATTTCTGTCTATGGGGATATCTGGAAAATAGAATTTACAAAATCATCCCGTTATTTTGCTTAATTCCCTAAAACGAATACGAAAATTGTGCGAAGCATGCATAGAACAAAATGGAAATCAGTTTGAACAGTTCTTTTGATTTCCTTGGTTACTGTAGTTCTTATACGACAGTTGATTTTTGCTGAAAGGCTTGTTACATAATAATTTATTACTGTTTTGTTCTTGTGTTACATAAATCTAGGTAGGTGGTACTTTTTTGGTGCGAAATTATCAATACATATTTTGATAAATAGATTTAATTACATATTTATTTTGATTTATTGTTAGGATGTAGATATTGTTAACGACTTTAAATAAAAGGCAGCATTGTTTTGCATGGCCTACTGCAAAATTTGGGATGATAATTATAAAAATTAGGATTTTTGTTGTTGTTTATTTAAATAGACCCATACTATTATATATTTTTGAGAAGCTTTTAAAAGGAAGGAAATCAATTTCTGGACAAATATATAGGGTGTCCCATTTAAAAAAACACAACTTTGGGTCATATCGAAAAAATAACAACTCAAATGAAAAATATGACCACGACACTGGATCCAGCGTAAAAAACTGCATAAGCAGCAATTTTTCCCTTTGCGTTAAGTTAAAGGATAACCGAGGTACGAGGAGGGTCCCAAAATGCAAAATTTTCTATTTCGCCCTGTATCTCATAAACGAAGAAGGCTAAGAAAATTTTGTTTACGGCTTCATGAGTTTCACAAAAAATTAGCTTAGGTTCGTGAATACCGCAAGGTTCTATCTTTAAAAATAAGCGAGATACCCTGCTTTTGCAACTAAATCCGGACACCCTGTACAGTCATACTTTTCTGACGAGTTTTTTAGTTACTGTATGCGAGCATGTTGTCTGATGTTATGCTTTTCTATTGCCACATTACATGCTTGTTTGTTTTTTTACATGTTTTTAACCATGACTATATTTTGTTTTAGTTTTAGCTAGATTTAGAATGACTTCATACATCTTCTTTTAAGATTTTTATATTTTAACTTTCTTTTTCTTTTGATTTGTTTCTGTTTGCCTTTATCTGCTTGGATAGATTACTTTATGACAATAAAGCATATTTGAGTTTGAATTTATTTTCTCCAATTGTTTCTTAAGGGTGGCTTATTAAAAAATAACAATATTTAGATGCACCTAAACAACTCGCCCGTCATTTTCCTTATAGTAAGTCATAAATGAGTTTTGCACTATATTTCCCTGGCCTATATCTCTTATTAATTTCGACGTGTGTCTGGTTTCGTAAATGTATTAAATTATATCCCTCGGGAGTCGAGAATATTTTGTCAAACGCACTCGACACGTGCCGCGCAAATCATTACAAATAAAATCGAAGACTTCCGAATGAAATCTGCGCGAATCTGATTGACATTGTAATTAAGCTTTCCCAATCGTTGTTAGGAAGATGTATGTTTTTTCGTTGACTGGTTCAATGTTATTTTTCTGTGTCTGACGCTGTTTTTTTACGGTAATTTTTTCGCTATAACAAACACTGGTAACAGTGACAACACTCAGAGGCTCAAATGGTATTGGCAGTTGCAATACGATATTTATACTATTTTAAATATACAGAGTGTCCGACAGTTGATGGTAGGATAGAGGTTTCTGGAGAATGGATAGGTAGATCCTTTTGAAATTTTTGCTACACATATAAATAACCATTTAAAATAGCGATGGCAAGATCACTATTCTAAATGGAACACCCTGTATATTTTTAGCTTTTCTAAAACTCCATGTATTTCTGAGAAACTTCTCTGAATAGTTCTCTGTATCTGTCTTTAGCCGTTTCTAAGGAATTAATTAATTTTCTGTTTTTTTTTTTACGATTACAGGATCTCAAATAAATCTGAATTTCTCACAACTCTAGAATACTTGTAAGCTAAAATTTGGACTACGGTTAAATAATGCCTTTATGGACAATGTAAATAAAAGACTTTAAACTGTTTTAGATTTTCACTTTTATTTACAACTTGTGACATGTTTCGCTAACACTATAGCTTCGTCAGAAAAATGGTATTTCAACCAACAATTTGCTAAATGAGCTTGATTTTTATAAAACCTATTTCTAGGTAAAGATTTTTTATTTCTGAAAGTGTTTTTTTAATAACTTGTTTAAATAGATTTAATTTTTTTTGAAAATTATATTTCTTTAAAGGTATATTAATTAATCTGTGTAACATGCCATGAAATTCTACTAGTTTTTGTGTTAATGAGTGCATTGATTTATTATTGATGGTGGTGTCGGTATATTTAGGTTTGTGAAAAATTGAAAATTCGTGTTTATTTGCTACATTCGTTATGTTCAAATCTAAAAAGTTTATAGAATTATTAGTTCCTATTTCGACAGTAAATTGTATATTTTGTGTATGGTATTTAAATCTTTTAAAAATATATTAAGCTGTCTCATCGTGCCAGTAAAACACACCAATATATCGTCGACATATCTATACCGATAGAAACATTTTTGAAACAAAGGGTTTATTTTAATTTCCAAATTATGAATAAATATAAGCCCAGAGTGGACTTAAGGAGTTCCCTATAATAAGGCCTTCCTTGGCTGAAAATAATTCCCCATTAAACTGGAAGTAATTTTGGTTCATGCATACTTTTAAGGCATCTATAATTTCTGTTTGCAGGATAGGATTGGTTTTGTTTAGAATAAGATTATTTTCTAATTTCAACTGTCTCTAATAGTGGTATGCTTGGGAAAAGGTTTTGTACATCAAACGATATAAAAATTGAATTATTTGGCAATTTAATATCTTTAATTTTTTTAACTAATTCAATAGAATTTTTAACAGAATAGGTGGATACAAAATTGGTCTTTTCTTAACAATATCTTTATTTTTTTAGAAAGTTTAAAGGTAGGAGCAGTCACAAATGAGACTACCTGTATTATAGGTACATTTTCCTTGTGGAGTTTAAAAAAAACTTATCTTTTTCCGAGAAAGTACTCTTACAATTTTCGATTATTTCTAAAACTTCTTTCTGAAATTTGTCAGTTGGGTTGTTTGTAAGTTTGTCATATTTTGTAGGGTCTAAAAAATCTAGAGTTTTTTGGGAATATTCTTCTTTATCTATTGCGATTATAGTTTTCCCTTTATCTGCTCTTGTAAAAATCAGATTATTTTCTGTGGTTTTGTTGTATACTTTTAACGGCTGCGTTTTCATGTATATTTGTTTTTGTGATCGGAATTTTATTTCTTTAGCCAATAAATATTTTGTTTTCCGATGTTTCTATGGCTAGCTCTGTTTCTACTCCCAAATACTCTAATGTTTTATTGTTAAGTGCCGTATTTAAATTGTAATTAAAACCTTTTCCCAATACTTCATTTTCTTTTGTGTTAAATTATACGTTACTTAAATTTATGAACCTATCATAAAAAACATAATCGGAAAAGAGCTTATTTTAATTATTATCACTTTTAGGTTTCTTGGAAATTAATTTAACAATTTTGTTTTTTTGCCTAAGATTATTTCTTTAACTTTACATCCTGTATAAAAATCAATCGAATCAAACTCTAATATATGTAATTTAAATGTTAATTTTACCTTAAGATAATAGTTAACAATATCCCTTTTGTTGTATTGGTGTTTTCTATCTTCGATAGTTTAGATTAAGTGCTCCTAGACTAATTTGGTAATTTTGCTACCGTAAAGTGTTTTCTGCCAGCCATCAGGACAGATATTTAGTAATTTCTGTGAGTACAACAATAAACTTACTATTCGTTTTTAATATAATTTGAATCAAATCAGCACGACATTTAGGTAGACAGACAATAGCAAAACATTATATATACAACTTATTGCACGCAGTACAATTATACGAACTGTACTGCGAGAAATACTTGATCTTCTAAAAATTACTCTTGCAAAGACAGAGGAAGCTAATGAGAAACAAATCCACTTTCGGACTTACAAAATCTCCTTGATTTAATTAATAACAAATGGCATATTGATTGTCGTTTCGCTGATCTGAGAGACAGTTATCGTATTGGAAAGTCACGTGAGAAGCAAGTTAGACCCCTATTAGTCGTAAACTATAACCTTAAAGTTGACATCCTTTGCAAATCTAAGGAGCTCAAAGATACAAACATTTATGTCAAAAAAGATTTGATACCTGAGAACTACGAACAGAGTAAGGTATTATACTTCGGTTCTAAAAAAAGCTCGATCAAATAATTTCGACGCGTGTATAAATAACAATGTCTTGGTTGTGAATGGTGATGAATTAACATACAAGGATTTGATACAGCTCGCAAAATCCGAAAGCCATTTGGCAACAAATCAATCAGAACATCGATGCAGCGGTTATTCAATCTGTGGTATTGCAGCCTGTGACTCAAAACCAGGGGGAAGAAGTTAGATCAACTAGTTCCGAATTAAATGGAACAAAGCGCAAACTTAAGGATAATACATCAGAAAACACAAATCCAGAGAAAACCACTCGTTCAAGGACCACGTGTAAAAACGTATATTTCAATTGATGAACTTTTTTTTTCTCTTACTTTTTTTGTATTAGTATAATATTATGTAAATTGTAGGTAACGTCATTTTTTATTATGACTATTTTTAATTTTTTTTTACGTTTTTTTGTATAATTTTAATGTGTAAAAAGATTAATCCCATTTTGCTTTTAATTCTCCAATAATAATAGTATTGTAACGTCTATAAAGTTGCATGGTACTGCTTCATCATTGAATGGTATTTTCTATCGTCCACGCGTTCGTCGCCTTTTTTAAGACTAATTTTTTAAATACCTTTATGTGTATGTATTGATTGTACATCATTCACTATTGAACACTAGGCATTTGTATTTCATATGTATGTATTTGGGTTTTTTATTACAACGCAATGTTTAAAAAATTTTTGATGGCATAAATACTTGTAGTTTAAATACTTTGAACAGGAATTATTATCTTCTTTTCAAACATAAATACCCTATTTTATGTATAGGACGATGGCTCTTAAAGTATGTCACGTTAATGCTCGTTTGCTATCAGCAAATTTTAATTGTCTGTAACAAGTATGATATTGTCAGGATCTCTGAGATCTGGCTACAAGCAGGTGTAACAGAAAATCTGGTGGCAATGCAGGGATATCGGATGCATCGTAAAGATAAGGCAGAAGGGGTGGCGTTGCGATCTATGTCCGCAACTGCATAGATTCCAACGATGTTATTATTGGTGGCATTGACCATACTGAACAGATATGGATATCAATAAAACATTTAAAACGCCGGTGTGCTGTGGGCTCATTGTATCGACCCCCGGGCTTTTCTACTGGTGACTTTCTCGGAGAACTGGAGACTGTCCTTGATATTTTGATACCTGAGTTTGAATTCTTGATTGGCGCAGGGGATTTAATCCACCATTTAAGTCAACAAAAGATTTTCATTCTCTGCTGGAGTCATTCGATCTAGGTCAGTTAGTGTAGGAACCAACTCGATATACTTCACACAGTGCCAAACTCCTGGATGTTTTGTTCTGCTCAAATACCATACCTAAAATTATTTCCCAAGTATTCGCTTCTAATGAAATATCTGATCATCATCTTGTACCGTGTTTGATTCCAAGTTTAAAATTAAAAATGACACAATTTTTACATACTTCCCGAAATCTTAATAATATTGACATTAACGAGTTTACCCAGGATTTGAATTTGATGAACTTTTTGCCCGTTTATTACGTCGATGATATTGATTTAAAGATTTCTCGATTCAACTCAATTATATTGAGTATTTTTGATTATTATGCTCCTATGAAAACCGTTCGTATTTCAAAGAATTCGGCATCCTGGAGGACTGGAATTTCTATAAAGCTTTGAGAAATGAAATCAACCACGCAGTTAAGAGAGAAAAAAGGGCCTATTTTGAATATAAGATCTCTTCTGAAGATGGCAAGGTGTTCTGGAGGGAGGTAAAGAAGCTGAACGTAATTACTACAAAATCCAATAATGAACTACCTGACCATCTGTCTGATCCACAGAAGATAAATAATTATTTTTTGAATGCCCTTTCCAACCTCAATCCGGATGCAGAGACAATGAATTATCTGGCAAATAACAAGTTAATAGGAAATCAATTTTCATTTGAACCGAAAATTGAAATAGAAATTTATCGCACTCTCCTCTCAATAAAGATGATATAAGCACGAATATACTCCTTTACTGTTGCCCTCGTATCCTTCCAGTAATTGAACACATATTTAATTTTTGCACAGCTCACGTTTCCGGCGCCTTGGAACTCAACACACGTTTTTCCTTTAGCTAAAAAAGCTGATCTTAAGCACTTTCAAGACCTGAGACCCATTAGTTTATTATGCATGCTCCCTTAAGTACTAGAAAAAATTTCAATCAAATCAGGACATTCGTGGAGGAAAACTCCATACTCCCTGAGTTTCAATCAGGATTTCGCAATAATCACAGCTGTATTTCGGCATTAACTAAGGTCAGAGATGACATCCAGATTGAATCAGATAGTGGCAGACTGACATTATTAGTCCCTGCTTGATTACTCGAAAGCGTTTGATCGCATAAATCATAGCTTGAAGCTGGCTCTTTTAAACTATTTGGGTTTCTCGAGGGGTTTATCAGTGTCATGCATGATGCTATTTGAAGTGTCTGCTGCCCGCTTAAGATGCCTACCCATCGACGTTTCATTGAATGGAATACATCTTTCTTTGAAGGAGAGTTAAAAAAATCTGGGTTTGGTTTTAGATTGCAGAATGAGATTTTCGGAACACGTCTCTGCCGTTATCAGAAGAGCGTTTATGAACCTTAAAATGATCTACCTTAACAGACATTTATTGAATAAGAAACGTCGCCTAATTCTCTGCGAAGCAATAATTCTCTCGCATCTGAACTATGGCGATGTTGTTTATGGGCCTAACATAATTCAGGCAGACGCCCGGCGACTGCAACTAATTCAACACATAGAACCGCTCAATTCTGTAGATCATTTAGCTATAATATTGCTAAAGTATATAACGAAATTCCCACGAATATCAAAAACCTTTCGCTAATTGTTTTTAAGGAACGTCTCAAGGACTGGTTAAACAATCGTTTGTAGATTTTTATTATGCTTTTCTCACTCTTTGATGGTATCTGCTATTGTATTTTTTCTTCTGCTCTCTTTTAACATTAATAATAATTTATAATAAATAATTTAACTGGTAACATTTTATATTTTAATATAATATCATTATAATTATTATACGCCACTTTGTAACAATAAAGCAATAAATACATAAATAAATAGTCCATTTTCTAATCGCACTAGTTATGCCTTTCTGTACTGCCCTGCTTCTGTTTTTGGTTTTTAACTTGATATAATTCGGGAAAAGTTGATTTTTAATACACATGTTAAGAAACCATATGTTTTGGTTTGCTATGCTGGATCTTAGCATAAGTTTAAAATACTACACGATCAGAGTGCCTATATCGGTTTCTTTCAAAAACTTGATTAATTGAATCGTTACTTGATAAAAATCCATTATCAAAAATATAACACACAGAGACTAGCAGAGCATAAAAGACGTGTTATTAAAAATAAAACAGATTCAACATACGTCGCGAACATTTGTTAGATAATAGCCATGCTTTCGATGAAAATTTTGAAATATTATACAGGGTGTCCCGAATTGCAGTGTCCAAACTTTAACAGCGCATTCTGCATTCAAAATAAGTCCTAATTTTCTATATAAACATATATCGGCAAATGCTTCGTTTTCGAAATACAGGGTGTTAAAGTTTTAAGAAAAAAATTGTTATTTAGTCATAACTTTTTTAGTACCTGAGATATTGTTATTAAATTTGGTAAACAGCCTTGGAGTAACAAAAGGCATTTTTTGATTTGAAATTTTTTAAGAAAAAATGGTACGCTACTGCTTTTTCTGAAAACAAAAATCATTCCTAAAATCCCCACTCAGGTGCGATGCAAGGATTTCGAGTTAAAAACTAAAAACTATTTTTATGTATGGCGTAGTTAAAATTTCCATTATTGTTAATTATTTCAGTGGCAAAACCTTTAACATCTTGGTATGCCATGATTGCATTTTTGGGACAATTGAACAATTGCTAGTTTCGTCTTTAAAGTGTGACATTTGAGTTTTTAGAGTAAATAAATGTCGGGTACATATACAAAAAGGTAATTATCAGTCTAACTAGTGATTTCAAAATGGTGTTATTCAGTAACTTTAAGTATGCTGATATTCATTTCGTTTATGGTTTCTGTAATGGAAATGCAAATGCAGCAGTACGGGAATACCAACGAAGATTTTCAAATAGAAGATTACCTTGCAAACAAGTTTTCATTAAAACGCATTTAATGTTTAGAAATTTTGGACTTAAAAAGAATCCGAGAAACGAAGGTAGGAAATGAACAATATCGAAACGTAATTTTAAATAAGTTTGACAACGATAGGACATTAAGCCTACGAAGAGCAGCTCATAATTTACAAGGCAACGCAGTTTTTGTTTCTAAAAATAAGGTTCATCGCGTTTTGAGGAAAGATCACAGGAAGCCATTTCAGATGCAGCCAGTTCAAAACTTACAACCTGGTGATGCCGAAAAACGTGTCAGTTTTTGCAATTGGTTTTTGCGCCAAATAGAGGAAGACGAGAACTTCTCAAAAAAAATTTTATGGACTGATGAAGCCACATTTACCCGAAGCGGCTCAGTAAATTTCCATAATTTACAAATCTGGAGCCATGACAATCTACGTGTTGTACGAACTAGAGCATTTCAGCAAGAATGTTCTTGCTGAAATTGGTGTGGTGTAATAAATGAAATTTTTTGCGGGCCCCATATTCTACCACCACGCCTACATGGACAGTTATTTAATGATTTTCTGCAAAATAAGTAATTTCAATATCTAGAAAATATTCCTCTAAATCTTAGAAACGAATTCTGGATTCAAATGGACGGGGCTCTCGCGCATTTTGCACTTGTAAATCGCGAGTGGTTAAATAATAATATAGAACGGTGGATTGGACTATTAGGAGTTACAGCCTGGCCACCACGTTCCCCTGACCTCATACCTGTCGACTTCTTTGTGTGGGGTTATTTGAAAAATTTTGTTTATTCCAGACCAGTTCATACAAGAGAAGAACTGATTCTAAGGATAGAGCAAGCCTGTGAAACTTTGCGAGCCAATACGAATTTTATACGCTATGCCACTGTCACAGTTAAGAGCAGATGCCGAAAATGTGTCGAAGTTAGAGGAGCTCATTTTGAGCAATTATTCTGAATTTCAAGGCCCACATTAATCCTTAATGATATTTAAATTCTTTTCACGATCTAAGTTAGTAAAAGTTATGAATTCTAGTTTTTGTAAAATTAATTACGAACTTTGTTAATAAAGAGTAGTTTCTGTAAAATGAAGTATCATCTTCAAAATTGAATTAATTCTAATTACCGTTTTACAAAATGAATCGACGATTTTAGAATTATAAACTCATCTGTCATACTTTAAAGACGAACCTAGCAATTGTTCAATTATCACAAAAATGCAATCATGGCATAGCAAGAGTCGACAATGAAGGAATGATGGTAAGTACCAAGGACATTAGATTTTAATAGGTTGCCTGCTAACTTCTGCGATGTCACCCTGATAACCCAAACATAATGCAAATCTCCATTACAACGGGTCGATGACGTCATCTCTCCTTAGTTGTCAGACAAGCTTTTATTTTAGAAACTCTACATACTTTGTTCAGAAATTATGAACTCACCCGGAATGCATGAAATAAATATCGGAAACCAAATAATTTTAAAAACTTGCTGTTACAATCCCACCTTAAAGGTTTTGCTACTGAAATTAACAATAATGGAAATTTTAACTATGCCATACATAAAAATGGTTTTTAGTTTTTTACTCGAAATCCTTACACCGCACGAAAAAAAGACAAGGGATCAAATTTGCTCCAAACTGAGTGGGAATTTTAGAAATGATTTTTGTTTTCAGAAAAAGCAGTAAAGTACCATTTTTTCTTCAAGAATATTCAATAAAAAATCCCGTACGGACGCCACTGATAAAAAATTAAAAAAGATTTCAAATCAAAAAATGCCTTTTGTTACTCCAAGGCTGTTTACCAAATTTAATAACAATATCTCAAGTACTAAAAAAGTTATGACTAAATAACAATTTTTTTCTTAAAACTTTAACACCCTGTATTTCGAAAACGAAGCATTTGCCGATATATGTTTATATAGAAAATTAGGGCTTATTTTGAATGCAGAATGTGCTGTTAAAGTTTGGACACTGCAATTCGGGAAACCCTGTATGCAATAAACAAAAGTAAAAAATTGTCACTTTTAGAGTCTATGGAAATTAATAAACATAAAAACACCCATATCTTAAACGACCATTTAGATATGAATAATTCACCTCTTTTAAACCAATTTTGTTAGAAATTTCCGTCCAGATGTTAATTAGGACTTTCGTAGGCCATACAAATCTTTGCCTAGAAATATGTTTTATAAAAATCAAAGCTCATTTAGCAAATTGTTACTTTGATTACCGTTTGTCTGACGAAGCTACAGTGTTAGCGAAACATGTGTCACAAGTTGTGAATAAAAGTGAAAATCTAAAACAGTTTAAAGTGTTTTATTTGCATTGTTGATAATGGATTTTCATCAACTAACGATCCAGTCAATCAAGTTAATGCCTTTATGTATTATATGATTACACGATGTTTTTATCATACCTTAGTTGAAGCATACAGGGTGATCCAGATATAAATATTTGTAAGGAACTTATAAAAGTGCCAGATAATCAAATACTTTAAATGAAATACCCTGTTTATTATGTCGAATAATTGAAGCTGATTCAAAATTCTTTCAAATAAGGTAATAATAATCATGTGCCTAAATATTAAGCCCGTTACTCACTATTCGGATCGATTCGTTAATTCGATTCCTCTTTTCATATGAATGAACATCAACCACACTATACATACGTTTTTATTTAATTGATTCGCGTTCCAATTTCGGACAATAATACCCAAAAAACAAAAGATTTGGTTCAGACGAATGCTTCGCCGAGATCAAAGCCTACTTGATTATCCGCCCAAAAGACGGAATCGCCGCGCAACGAATCGAACGATTGAACCCGACCGTCCACACTATGCGGACGAATCAACCAATAGTAAGTAGCAGGCTTTAAGGTTTTTTAAATAAACGCATTATTCTGTAAAAATACGACTATCTATTATTAAAACCCTTGAAACCAGTTAAAAACGCCCACATTTTCATCCCACATTAATTAACACCTACGTTAAACAAATAACAGAGTAAACGAGTAGTGCAGGAAATATAATGCGTAAATAAAATAGGATAACCATTCATTAATTACTGCAGTATTAGGGCTTTTCTCGAAAATTAGCTTTAGGAAGTTTCCATATTGTTAAGCATTATCATTTCATGGAACTGACCGACTAGCTATTAGAATGCAGTTGTTTCCGAAAGGTGTTTTTGCGAACTTTTTTGATCTTGTCGTTTCAACTCCCTAGCGGAGGTGAGACTCATCACTGAAATTTTAAATCTGATAAGGGATTTTAAATTTTAGTGGTGAGTCTCATGTCCACTAGGGGATTGAAACGATAGGGTAAAATCCAACTTATATTATGTTTGTGTTATCAAAATTTAAAATTAAATATATTTATGCTCCGTTTTTTTTTAATTTTACAACCACTGGTATCGATGGATGGTATTATATTGGTAAAATACTGCACATGAGAAACTAAAATATATACGGAATTCGGCATTCTTACCTCTACATTTAGGGACAAAGCAACACTTCTCGTATACTGGCAACTTACCTGAAAATAAATATCTTAATTAGAAAAATAAGTTGGGCATATTGGGAATATATTAATCAAATTTATAGTGCGGGAAAATTATGTTTATTAAGAATAAATTAAATGATTCTGAAAAATAAATATGGTATTATTCTATATGTTTTATATGCAAACGAACACACACGTCAGGATGATCATGTATTAACTCCATTATTTTATAAAATTAATACAACTTCAAAATTATTGTTGAAATATAGGATTATTTAATGTATTCTTTGTATGAACGCCAAAGTACAACGACCAACTAGATACGTATTTCTGACTTTAGGTCGTCATTATTACAGATGAGAGACGAAACCATCTAGCGCCAAGTTAAACATATACAATCACACCAGAGTCACTAACAGAAGCAAAACCGACGTTTGTTGTTACCACTGGACTTGATACTCTGTTACCTCGGAACAGCATAAAACCACTTGTGGCGAACTTCATAACTAATGACCGGATTATATGCAACAGAAAAACTTAATATGTGCATATATATGCACATATTTTTTTATTTAAAATTTATGCAGGATAATAAATTAGGGGATTAGTATTGAATAAAAATAAACTAAAGTTATATATACTTTATTAAATCAGCTAATATAATTTTTCCATATCAATTTATATCAAACTTATATTAACATTATAGCGGTTTTTAAAAATAATTATATAATTTTCAGTTCAACTCGGCTAGCTGATTTTAAATTAGAGCATTCAGGTTTTAATTTTAATAATACTCCCGCTAATTAAAATTTGCAAAAGTTTTTAACGATATTTTATAATTTCGCAATGGGTGAGAGAGCTATAGGAGCTCGAAGAGAGAAAGACAAAGATAAATTATATATGTTAAAGCAATAGACAAATTTAGGTATAAAAATACCCAATCCTAAAAATATAGTAAATTAGCTTTAGGCAATATGCTATAAATATATCAAAATACATAAGTGTTTTTGTTATTCACACATGAATCATAACAAGACATTAATTATTTACGTTATATAAGTGTGCAATAACCAGATTTACAATATATGATAAAGAAATGAAAATAATTAAATTGCTTTTATAAGAAGATGTTATTTAAAAAAGGATTTTAAAATCAGACAGAATGTTAATATTTATTTTTATTCAAAAATATCATAGATAAATAATTTACATCTAAATATTTTAATAAATTAATGAAATTACCAAAATTTGATATTTATTATATCTCCATATTAAATTTAGAATAAAAGAAAAAAGAAAAGAAAAAAAAAGATAAAATAGTAAAACCCTGAAACAAAATGGCGAATATAAGTTCACATTTTTTAACACACAAGAATAAAATTTTTGCAATTATCAATCGAATAAAGAACTTACCAGATGTTATAGCTTATGAGAGCATTTATCCATAACTGAATAGAGATTTTATCGGATAAAATTCAGCATTTAGGCTGACTAAGTTAAAACATTAACTAAATTCCAATAGAGAATTATCTCATGTTGCTTTCAACTTTGAAGTTTTGAAAAAGAGACCTAAAATGGCCGTCCCATTCTGTTTTATTTACTCGAACTAGACAAAAAACAGACCCTGCGAATGTCACTCCGAAAAATGGCGCCAATACAAAATTATTTCTTAGCTGTAAAGATTTTTAATGACAACAAAACCAATAAGTGAATAGGATTTCATTACTTGAACATTATGAATTGTTCCCAATACCAAAATCCACGTAATATGCCTCAAAAGAAATCAATTAGAAATCATTTCATAGTATATATTATCCAAACTAGAATATTCTCTTTCAGGTATTTCCTGCCATGGGAGGCTTTAGTTGATTTTGGATCGATAAAATAGAACCTTAAATATTCTCGCAGTGTCTGATATTAATCCAGGCAAATTGGGGTTTAATGATATTAATTTAGAAAACGTAGAATAGTTTTAATTTAAATTGATATTTTTGCTTATTCTGAACCAAACATTGTAACGAACGAAAAAGTTTGTTACAATATTATTTTGAGAAAATTATAAAACGCACTAGTTATTATGTTTTTCAAGGATTTTTAATAAAAAATTGTGGTGTCTATCACCAAAAAAAAAACGATCTCTCTAAATCTACTGAAGTTATAGGGCAATATCCTAAGAACTAAGGCAGGTTCAATAGCCAAATTATTTACAGTTTTCCCTGATATTATGTTTACGACCTGCCTTAAAACCTAAAAACCGGTGTTTTTTTCGATTTAACTTTCTAATTTTGCCGCTACTGTTTTTCCTACTTCACCTCATATTTGTTTGCAATTTTGTACACATGTCAGTGGCGACTATTCGGACGAAGTAGGGGAAGTGCCTCTTCTCCAAAAAAAACCTGACAAATTATTTCTTAACACACTTTAAAAATCAATACAATATACTAATTTTTAATATTAAATCTTTTCAATATTAAATCTAATTCATTTCATTAAAAATTATCAATAATTGCAATGTTAAATTTAATGCATTCCTAGTATTGTCGCTGGCCGCTCGTCAGAAACCTAGAGGCAAACACAAAACTAGTTGTTAATCTGTGCCAAGATGTCGGAAGAGCCACGTGCGAACTCCATAAAAATCCTCCAGCGATAAACGAAAACAATGCCTGAAAATAATGCGTTGTTATGACAACGAGAGTATCGCATGTACGAAGACCGCGCCTCTAGGGAAGAGCGGCAGTTTAACGCTTCCGTTCGTATTGTACGTAAAGTAGATCGCGGAGTGTGTGTGTTAGAAAAGGGTATGTTAAATTGATTAAAATGTCTCAGATGTCTTTGTGGCACACCAAAAGAAATTTGGGTCAATAATTCAGGTTAATCAAATTTTGAATTAACAATTATATAGTGTTAACAGGTCCGTTATCACTCTTCGATCTTGTAGTGATAAAATATTAAAGTGAGCCCGCAAACGATTAATTTTCAAAACGTAAATTATTTTTAAAAGCTAAACACTTCAAAAACTTATTCTGAATCGATTTTAGACGAGATTATAAACGTTGTATTGCGGGTTCAATACCGTTGAGGCAAAGTTTAATCTAGTAAAAACATAGGCGTAATAAAGTGATAATAAATATTCTTAAAATTTTACATTGCCTATTTACGAAGCCCAACATTCGGTATGCTCTTCTAACAATTCTGTCAATATGAAATTCAAACGACAGTTTAGGGTCGACAAGAACTCCAAGGTCCTTAGCTTGATCCTCCCGCTTAAGAAGCCCACCCTTCAACTGATAAGTATGCCTTACTCTAATACGATTTCTCGTAAAAGGTATTATAAAGCATTTATCGATATTAATAAATAACCTATTAGTCTTACAAAATTCCTCAAGTCTAACAAGGTCTGATTGCAACAAAAGGCAATCTTCACTTTAACATTTTGAAATATTTCTTTACACTTTTGAATGCACTGTGAATCATCACCAGACATTTGTGAAATTAAGTCTTTCAACTTATGAATATTTTTTTCACATTTGCTATTAGGTCATTAACCGACGGGAAAGAAACTCTAATAGTTTCCTCAACTCTACTGAATCAGTGAGCTAGGCAAGTTATATGAAGTAAATTTATCACATACGGCGCAGCGTCGGAAACACGACGAGAATTTTATCTGTGGGAACTGAATTCGGCAAAAAATTGTGTTGAATAAAACGGATAACTGTAAGGTTGTTTGTAACGACTACACGAATCAGATGTTTCGCCGACGATAATATACATAATAGTTACCTACAATTTCGTTCTTTATATCATCTAACACGGTATCAAACACCTTTCCGACGAGGTTTTTTCTTAATGTTGATTCATCTGGGGCATTAAATTTTGAGTATTTTTGTAGAAAAGCCTTAACTTGCGGGTTGGTCAACTTGTTTAAAGGAATATTAGCAGCCAAAAACATTTTACACAGATTTTTCCGTTTTTAGAACTCTCAAAAGGCTGCTTTAAATTTTAAATAAGTAATCGGATGAACCAAAACAACTCATATACATATAAGAACCTAGTGTTATAAACATACGAAATACAGTCTATTTAAGCTTTCCTACCGATCATCCAAAAGGGCAAATATTCATTCTCTTAGTAATTATTGTTTTGCAGTAAAATTACCATGTATTGTATCTTCTGAGAGCACAAAACTTCTCAAGAATGCCTGGCCCCATCAGCATTAAAAATTATCTAAATCATTAATTTGAAAATTATCGAACAGCTTATATAAGTCAGAAATTAAAGAAGATAAACAGCCAACTCTAATGATCTCATTAAAGAAGTCCCAGGCAGCTCCCTTATACCTGCGTAACACAGTCTAGAATGTCAAAACACCTGAACGGCGACAGCAAATTAGGTAAGCGCCATCTCAGCATCGTGCAATATTAAATCTAATGAAATTTTCAGTCCTTTTGTTTTCCTATTATGTGTAATAAGACATCAAACTTAAAAAGATATTTTGAAGTGCTCGAACATTATGGAGTCAGGAGTTTGTCGTTTGATCTTTTAGATGCTATTTCTAGGGCCGTATTAAGGCAAATTGGTACCCTAGGCACATTTTTTACCGTCCATACCTACTAGAACATTTTTCTTAACAATATATTTTATTTTAAAAAACTTCAACTTAAAAACATTTCAAAAATAATAAAAAAAACAAACAACTTTTTAACATTGATCAGTGGTAATAAAAATATACACATACATAAAAAAATACCGGCAATTTTATCCTTCGAAAAGGTTTCTTCTTTGACTTTTTTTGGGCAAAATCGTTAATAATTTCATCATAACTTATATTTTTCATAACATCGCATTCCAAAGATAAAATGGAGAGGGCGTTGAGTCGTTCTTGCTTGAAAATCATCTCTCAGATGAAGTGTTAGCAACCGGAATAGATAAGTAAATTCCCAGCGCGATTGCGAAATTGGCGAAAAGGCGAAACCTTTTTCCGCAGAATTCAGTGCTGTTCTCAGAATAAGTATACGTGGTCGGGTCAAAAAGTAATCGGACCCTACTTTATTTTTTTTAAATTTTAATATGCGTTAATATAGACATGTATGCAGTTATTTTGAAAAACAAGCACAAAGTTCAAGATTTTCAAAATTTTTCTTTTCTGTTGCAATTAGTAGGCTATGACTAATTTAACAAACGCTTAGCACAACATAAACGAGATTGCAACATTATATACAGGGACAACCCAAAAAGTGGCTTAGCAATCCACCACTTTAGTGAGGGACATCTGTTTGATTTTTCAAAAACAATAATTCTAGATGAAGAACCTAATACAAAAAAGAGGCTGTTTCTCGAAATGGCACATATACAAAAAACTGAGAATACTGTCAATCTAAATACAGATGTTCAAAATCTCAATATAGTTTACCACAATATCATTAAACACCTAAGCTAATTTTTGCGCCTCCCCCGGTATCCACTGGGCATCTATATATCGATCGACGCCTGCTTCCTCTCCACTTCCACCTATACATAAGTACTACACACCACATATTTGCAAATACATATTTTTGATCATATAGTTTAAAACCTTTAATCTTCTCAGCGGCATAAAATTCCTCTGCTAGTTCGTTGTTTTATTTTGTGTTTGTGAAGTAACAACAATATGTATGTCTATTTAGACTACATAAGTAATTAGAATTTACTAGGTGAGTCAAATTCAAGAAATTACAACAAGTATTGAAAAAAACCTAATTCATTGTTTATCCAGGTACCAAGTTAGAGTAAATTAACAATTAAACTAATTAAGCAAACTCCCAAGTGACCTCAGATGAGTTGGTTTTTATCTCTTTGTTTTAACAGTTTGCCACAATAATACCCTAGTGTTGTTTTTTTTTCCTTTTTCTGTTTTTAATCTGCGTAGATGTGAACATGTTGTGTGTATGTGTGTATGCCTACATGTATGTATGTGTATGTATATGCATATGTATGTGCTTCAGTTCACCTACCTTTTGCTTTAAGTATATAATTAGATTTAGAGCGTTCCTTTGTGTTTTAGCCCTGATGATGGCACAAATTGGTGCCGAAACGTTGGCTTAGTAATAAACGTTCAACTCTATTGTCCAAGGAAGCTGTCATTGTTTCATTTCAAAGACTATGACTAATTTGGTTTGGAACAAAAATCAAAAAGCTTTGCGATTTTGTTACTTTTTGATTATTAATAAAATGTTTTTGTTGTTTTGGTATTTCTATTTAACTATATACTATATTTAATTTCTTTTTTTTTACAATAATGGCAGTCTACGAAAATAATGAAAAGTATATGTTGATTGGTTTCATATATTCTAATGAAAATCCCCAACAAGCTTCGGAATTAAATTTACAAAGGTAATGTATTTTGAGTGCTATGGTTACGATATTATCTTATGAGTCCTTTTTGCTTATATTAGATATCCAGAGGGAAGGCAACCTTTCCGAGACATACAGGGACGGCAAACTAATTGGAAACGACACCCTACGAAAATCTGAACCGTTGCTAGTAAGAAATTGGTTTAAGATATTTCGAATATTATAATCATTGTTGCTATTGTTAGGGAGTACATCTATTATTATCGCATTGAACAACCTTATTAAGTTTAAAAAATAATTTATTCATTACAAAATTCGAGGAACACTACATTTTTAAACGGCAAGCTAATTAAAAAGGTATTTTTGAATCAACATTTTCTAACAAGTAGGCCCATTTTAAAATTGAGAATCAACATTTTCTAACAAGAAGGCTTACTTTAAAATTGACAATCGTTACCATAGAGCTTTAGTGGGTTGTTGACTTCCGCTCCTATGGGGAAGTTTTCAACGGTGTTTCAGGCTGAGGTATATGCCATTCTAATGGCAATAACGATGAAGGAAGTCATAGAGGGGGCAGAGGGAGAGATTGTCATATGCTCAGACAGTCAAGCAGCACTTAAGGCGCTCGACTCACCCACGGCGGGATTAGTTTTGGTTCAGGAATGCGGTGACAGGCTAGAGCAGTTGGAGCGACGTAAAAGAGTGAAATTGGTTTGGGTGCGAGGACACTGTGGGATTGAGGGCAACGAGAGGGCAGATAAGTTTGCTAGACTCGGCGCCACCAGCCCGTACGTAGGACCAGAACCAGCTTTAGGCATCACTAGGCAGCAGATAAGGACAGTACTCGACGAATGGGCACAACATGAACTTCAACGTGGGGCCTACTACTACTTACACTCTTTAATGTGATTGATGGATTGGGATAAAACTTAATTTAATTTATGAGCAAAACAATGGACAAACACAGCACTTGGGAAAGTTTCTCGAACTTTAGCTGGCAGACCCCCTAATTGTCCTGCCATCACTGCAGCTCCATCATAGCTTTGAGCAACTAATTTTTTCTCTCCATTAATTTCTTTAGTAACGTTTTAAAGTACGGTATATAATGCATCTGTTGTACGATTTTCGGACACATTCTTAAAACCTAAAAATCGCTCTTGAATACTTCCGTCTATTTTAACGTAGCGTATTACTATAGATAATTGGCTAAAATTAGTGATATCAGTTGTTTCGTCCAGAACAATAGCAATGAACCGCGCCTCGCCGATCTCCTGCTTAATTCTTTTTAGAATAACGGTTGCAACAGCGGAAATTAAATCATTCTGGATTCTATTCGACGTTCCGCGAAAAAAGCTAGACTGCTCTAAATGATTTTTTAAGCAATCATCATATTTAGCCATTAAACTAAGTAAATCTTGAAAATTTCCTCTATTTGAAGAAACCCTTGTTTCGTCATGACCTCTAAATCCCAATTCGTGCTGTCCGAGAAAACAAACAACATCGATAAGCCTTCTTAATATTTGCCTATTTTTGTCGACTAGTTCATTGTGTTGGCGGTGACTAATTTCCAACTGTTTATTAAGGGCGTGTTCAATTCTGATTTTGCCGAAGAGTTTTTCTTTTATGACGGCCTGCAAATGTGCTTTGGACATAATGTGTCTTTTTACAGCTTTATGAAAATTGTTTAAATCGGAAAAACCAGTTTTATTCCAGAGACCTTTTTCATTTTCAAAAAGTAAACATAGCCAATAAAATAATTTACTTATATTTTCACACCCTGTCAGCTATTTAAATTGTTCTTATTGTTTTTCCGGATATAAATGTCTAATACAGTTTTTCATTTTTGTCGTTACATTTTTTATAGGCGGTTTTGCCCTTCCTTTGGAAATTATTTGAAGCTTATCAGCAAAGTTTAATGTTGAAAATCCCTTTATTATTAAGACACACACCACACATTCACACACACTCTTCTTCCTAAATTCTCCAACATTTTCAACGTTATTACCGACAGCCGAAGTTGACCGTATTTGAATATCCAAGTCCGTATTATTGTCTTCCATATCGCACCATGCACGACGCGACTACGTATCACACAATACACGGATAGCCGTTCAAACAAAGAACCCACTCCAACGATAGGTTCCGCCCCCACTTAAAGCACGCGACTGAAATGCAAAAACTGCAAATAACTGGTAGAAAGTTCAATAACCTCTGGCTCGATTCACAGGAAATCAAGCATACATGACTTGGCTGCAGAGAAGCTAGCGGCCCGCATAGGTTCTATTCCATTTTCTATTGTCGCTCAGTCGGAGTTAAGGCCGCATTTATTATGGGCTTGATAATTAAGATAATATTTTAGCATTTTTAATATAAACTAAATTAATGGTTTCCTATTTCAAAAATTATATTTTAGAAGATGTTTTGTAATTTTTTTTGGGGAAGCACTGCTTCCCTCGCTTCCATGGACTGCACGCCCATGGAAGCGACGTCCCAGAAAAACGAGTATGGAAACAGATCGTCGAATTACGATTATTACGCATTTCTAAGGCAGTTGATATTTCGAAAGAAATTTTTGTTGAAAATCCAAGAGAATTTAGTGTTCGAAGTATTCGCAATCGTTTGAACGAGGTACAATTTTTTGGCAGGGTACCAAGGAAGAAGCCTCACCTTTCTGAAGTGAATCGAAGGAGCCGTTTGGAATTTGCTAGACATCACCTTCCTTGGAACGTCCAACAATGGAAGCAGATTCTATGGCCAGTTGAATCTAAGGTAAATAAATTTGGTTCTGATGGAAAACGTTTTGTTTGGCGTCCACCAAATAAAGAATTTGACCCGCGCTACACCATGAAAACAGTGAAATTTGGTGGTGGTTGTATCATGGTATGGGTCTGCTTCTCTTGGAATGGTGTTGGCTCTCTTTATAGAATAACTGCTACTATGGATCAGTATAAATACATTAACATACTGGAAAACGTGATGCAACCATATGCAGAAGAAAATTTATCATTAGTTTGGAAATTATAATACGATAACGACCCGAAGCACTCTGCTAGGGGAGTGACTGGTTTCAGGATAATTATGTAGATGTTTTACAATAGCCATATTGTATTTCAGATCTTAACCCTTAACTTAAGGTTCAAGAACTTTCCAAAATTTCGACGTAGTATTCCGTTAGAGACTTATAGACGTTTAATACAGTCCATACCTATGAAGTATTTAAAAGTAATTGAAGCCAAAGGATATCCAACTAAATACTATGTACTCGATTGAGACAAAAATTTATAAGTTGTTAGAAAATACTGATTCAGAAATACGTTTCCAATTAGTTTGTCGCTTAAAAATATAGTGTTCTTCGAATGTTGTAGCGAATAAATTATTTTTTAAACTTAGTAAGAATATTTAATGCGATAATAATAGATTACCCCAACAATAGCAACAATGATTATAATATTCGAAATATCTTAAACCAATTTCTTCTAGCAACGGTTCAGATTTTTATAAGGTATCGTTTCCAATTAGTTTGCCGTCACTGCATTAACCCGTCTTAGACCAAATTTAGTAGAGCATGGATTATTAATCCAGTCCCTAAAGCATACACCATACAAGATAGAGACAGAAAAGAAATAAACGTATTGGGTTATGTAGAAGCGACGCCTTCATCTTCTTGTCAGCAAATAGAAGAAGCAACTGGTGTATCTACGTCTGACGCCCAAAGAATTTTGCACACATATAAGAATCACCCATATAAATTCCAAATAGTTCAACAGTTAAACCCCGGCGATGCCGAGCGCCGAATGTTGTCTTGCCAATGGTATTTACAAGAAATCCATACTCATAAATCTATTGGAAGACTGGTTGTCTGGTCCGATGAATCTTATTTTTCAAGTGTGAGAATTTTCAATGGCCATAACAGAAGAAACTGGTCCGCAGAAAATCACCATTTATGTTTTGAGAGAGCACAACAAGGACTCTTTGAGGTTGGGGTCTCGTGTTTCATTTTTGGAAGACGCATAGTCTACAGAATTTTTGAAGGAGGTTTCACAGCGCGTCGGTCACAACCTTTAAAAACTATTTGCTTTTTCAAAATTGTGTTTCTCTTTTGTTTTTCTTTACATAATATTATTGTATTCTTTGTTTTTCTTTACGTAATATTATTGTATTGTTTGTTTTTCTTTACGGAATGTTTTTGTTTTATCTTATGATGTCGTTCTAGAATTTATTTTCCTTCCGCCAACTCACACTGCTCTGTTTATAAGATAACCTTAATTCTTTGAGAATTACTCAACTGATGGAAAATGTGCCATTAGCATTTTATAATGCAGCTTATCTTCAACAACACGGTACCCCAAGCCACAAGTCTGTGCTTTTAAGGACATTTTTAGATGATAACTTTCTCAAAGATGGATTGGTGTAATAAATAATTAAGAGTTGAAAATTAAAAAAAAATCTTTTGTATTAAATTTGAGAGAATTACATCTTTAATCATAATAATTACTTACATACATTTTGTTCTTAATACATTTTGAGCTTATTTTTCAGCCCAAATTATTCCTAATAAATATTATGAATACTATATAGGGTGTCCCATTTTAAAAAATAAAATAAGGTCCGGTATTTTTGACCTGACCCCGTATACTTAATCCGAAAGCGGCAACTGAATTCTACGGAAAAAGTTATATAAAAAACAGTATTTGCCTTTTGATAAGTTATTACTGTTATCAGATAGCTGGGATACGAGGGGTGCCTGAAAATGCGACATTTTCAAAAATACTTTGTAGCTCGAAAATCAAAAAGGCTATGAAAATTCTGCTGGCGCCATTTTTAGCTATACAAAAAAACTAGCATTGCTATGAAAACCGCAACCCCTTATCTTTAAAAATAAGGGAGATGCCGATTGTGAGATATGTACACCAATTACTCCTTAATAGTTTGACCAATAATTTCTTTCTTATTTTGATTTGATGTACAAAATTTTTCAGTAATTGAGGTGTGTGGTGGTGGAGAGCGTTGAAACGAGGGAATTATTCAAAATATCATATTTTATTTGCTTTTTGAGGATTATAGGGATACAAAATTCAATTCTACTAATCATTTTAATGCATGATGATTTATACTGGTGATTATCTATAAATATAAAGGGTGTCCGGGAAGCCGTAAACAATCTCTTAGATATAAATATAGCTAACAAAAATAACGTTAGCTTGTCATAAAATTTTCTCCCAAACTGCGAGAGAGAGATAGACATGAGTAAAATCATTTATTAATAATATTCATAGTGACTTGTTTACCTAGTCTCTTTGTATTTGCTAAATAGCTGTTTTCTTGTACCCTTTATGGAAATTTTAACTTCTAATTTTATCTCATGATGTCGCTCTAGAATTTATTTTCCTTCCGCCAACCCACACTGCTCTGTTTATGAGATAACCTTAATTAAAAATTATATTTTTCCTTCTAAACAGGAATGCATTTAAGCTTTTAAGAAGTAGAGAAAAGAGAGAAAAGCTTTTGCAATTTCCAGCTGTATCTAGAGAGAATACCGTAAACGTAAGACTTCATAATTAAGTAAAAAGTCGGCAACGTATTCACAAGAGAGCAGTTGTGCAGAGCTTTTTTCCATCCCCATTTAATATTATTTTCATAAATGGGACTGATCCCACGTCGATTTGTTTTAAAATGATAAATTCAATACTATGTTAAACGGCCCATCAAAACGAATGATACACTACAAACCCATTTACAAAAAAATAATTGGTTGCCAACAGAAAGAAATTTTTAAACAAAATCTAAAAGCTGCTTGATAAAAACTGTCTGCGTAACACAGTCTAGAATGGCAAACACTTGGACAGCGAAGCGAAAAAATGCGGGATATCCGACAAAACAATTGTTATAGGTCTGTTCTGAGGGACCCGACAACGTAACTAGAAAAAACAACTAGAAATAAAATAAAAAGTTCACCAATAAACCCCGAAATTCAACAAAAAATCATACCACGGGAAAAGTCCAGCAAATGTTCTAAACTCTATGGTTTACCCAAAATACACAAACCAGGGGCGCCCATCAGACCTATTGTTAGTGCTGTTAATTCGCCGCTACAAAAACTGGAGAAATATCTTTCTGAAATTATGCAACCAGCTGTAGAAAAAGCTGATTCATTTGTAAAAAACTCGGAGCATTTCACTCGAATTATACGAGATATCGTCCTTGAAAAAAGCGTTATCATAGCAAGCCTAGATGTCAAATCGTTATACCCCAGTATTCCTATCGACGAAGCATTGGACAAGATTGCTATGAACCAGGATTTCCAGGCACATATAATACAACTCTTGGAGCATTGCCTCAAAAATACTTATTTTTCATTCAACGGGCAAATGTATAAACAAATGGATGGTGCTCCAATGGGGTCCTCGCTATGACCAGTAGTCACGAATAACAAGAATTATGAATCGGGAAAGCAACAACTAGTCTTACCATATGTAAAAGGTACAACAGACAGAATCGAAACAATTCTTAGGAAACACAACATACGAACAATACACAAGCCACAAACAACTATAGGTAAACTACTTGGAAACCCAAAAGATAAAATCAAACTGGAAAACCACGGAATATACAGTATTCCGTGCTAGGACTGTGAAAAGTTGTACGTGGGGCAAACTAACAGGCGAATATCAGCAAGAGTGGAAGAGCATAAACTCAGCATCAGAAATAAACAAACAAACTCAGTTTTATTTCTATATCATCAGGAAACCGGCCATAAAATAAATTCCGATGGGTGTAGAGAGATTGTCAATATAGAACATTATAAAACCAGAATAATCCGAGAAGCCATAGAAATTGAAAAACAAGGTGATTTGAATAAAAGGGACGAATCATTAAAACTACCAAAAGTATGGAAGACAATAATCGACAAATCTAAAATCGCAAAAACTCAAGCGCAATTAGCGCAACAACAACAGCGCCATCCGGAAAACATAAATAACGACCAACGCCTGCGCAGATATAACCTTCGGCCCCGAGTGGGGGTATAAAAGGAAGCGTCGCAGTCACCAATACTTCAGATTTTGGCGAAACGTCAGCAAAACTGTTCTTTCAGAACGACAGTAGTGAACGGAAGTAAACCCGGAATGAAAACACATTGTATTTTTCCATCCGTGAAGGACTAAAAATTAATATATATATATATATATATATATATATATATATATATATATATATATATATATATATATATATGATACCTGTAGATATTAGAAATATAAGTAGCTTGAATATATTTAAACACAGGTTAAAGGAGCATTTGAAGGGAGAGTGATACATGAAGCAAAATAAAATAGTTAATTTTAATGAGATGTAATATTTAGCATTGTTTTCTTTTGAATAGGTTTGTAGGATATACATGTTTTTAAACTTTGACATATTTATAATGTTGACTATATATTGTAATTTTACAGATTTTGTTTGTTTTTAAAAGAGTGTACTGTTCTGTTTTTATATTTGACATATTTAATAATTTTGTTTACATTTAATTTAATGGATATGCCTTACAATTGTTTGTTTATATATATATTATTAGCCATATATATAATAAATATATATATATATATATATATATCTGTTCTATAGCACAGAGTGTTAGTTAATTAGGTACTGTGCTGAATTCCCCCAAAATGCAATAACATACATCAACTGAGATTCCACAAGGACAAAATAAACCACTTGCGCCATAGTCAAATATAACTCTTTTTTTATTATCCTCAGGGCATAGCTACCAGAAGCAATCCTTCGTAACAACTGCAATATTTTCTATATTTGAATTGAGTTTTATGTCTTCCAAAGTAAAATTAAAGGGGAGGATATTTGTTTTTGTTAAATTAAAGGAAAGGAGATTTGAATCGCCCCATCTTGGCGAGTTCAGTGGGATCTGGATAATACCAGAGGATTGTGGTGTCGTCCTCATAAAAAGTGAACACCCCTACTATTTGTCTTAGTTATATCATTGATATAAGAAAGAAAGAGAATGGCCCTATGACCCCTGGGATACTCCCGAAGCTACAGTACCTGTCTATATATATATATATATATATATATATATATATATATAATTGCAAAATGCAATAACATACATCAACTGAGATTCCACAAGGACAAAATAAACCACTTGCGCCATAGTCAAATATAACTCTTTTTTTATTATCCTCAGGGCATAGCTACCAGAAGCAATCCTTCGTAACAACTGCAATATTTTCTATATTTGAATTGAGTTTTATGTCTTCCAAAGTAAAATTAAAGGGGAGGATATTTGTTTTTGTTAAATTAAAGGAAAGGAGATTTGAATCGCCCCATCTTGGCGAGTTCAGTGGGATCTGGATAATACCAGAGGATTGTGGTGTCGTCCTCATAAAAAGTGAACACCCCTCTACTATTTGTCTTAGTTATATCATTGATATAAGAAAGAAAGAGAATGGCCCTAGACTGACCCCTGGGATACTCCCGAAGCTACAGTACCTGTCTATATATATATATATATATATATATATATATATATATATATATATATATAGTATTGGGATTTTTTAAATCAAAATCTGTAAGAACATTATTAAGGCAACTTTTTACGTAGAGTGCACCTATTAAGTCAGATTTTACATACGACGTTTCGATTTTCTAGAACCATCATCAATTTTGTTTTTTCTTATGGCCGCTGTATTCGATTTTAACAGTTTTGAAAAGAGTATTTCTTTAGCTTTTCAACGGTGTATCACACTTTGTAATTAGGTTATTACTAAAGGTGCAAAAAGTGCGTAGAGGAAATATTTAAACTTTTTTTGGAATTATCAAAGTAAAAAATTAAAAATTAATAGTGTTAAAAGGCAATATGTAATTCAACATCCAGTTCTACAAAAAATTAGTAAAAACTACTCAATAACATTGCACAATGTTCACAAATGTTCAAATAACCAGCCGCAGATAACACTAACATCTTTGCTCAAGTAGGCTTTGGTTTTGAAATAATAGAATGCTTTTAATCTGTCAAAAATGCAACGTTTAAGTTTTATTGAACATTCATCGCTCTTTTAATAAGGATTACAATGGCATTAAACTTTTCTAATGAAGAAATGTTTGATATGTTAGTGTGTTATATTAAAAATGAAAGAAATGCAAACAGGGCCATGGATGTGTATTTTGACACGTACCCCGAAAGACGGCAGCCTGGCAGAACTTACTTTCAAACGCTGGTTAGAAACTTGCTTGAGTTTGGCAGTTTTAATAAGATTCGCACAAAGAAGTATGCAAAAGACAACGAGCAACGCAATAGGCAAATCCTAGAATATTTTAATGAAAATCCGACTTCATCTACAAGAAGAAGCGAAACAGAACTTCAAATTCCAAAATCTACCGTTCATGGCGTCTTAAAAGTAACTAAATATCGTCCTTACAAGCCAACAATTGTGCAAGGACTTCAAGCAGGTGATTTCGAAAGAAGAATTGTTTTTTGTAATTGGTATATCAATAGATGTCGAGAAAATCCCGCTTTTTGCAATAAAGTCATTTGGTCAGATGAGACTCATTTTACAAACTGTGGCATTTTTAATAAAAAAAATCACCATTATTGGGCTATTGAAAATCCGCAACTACGCGATCCACGCAGGCTGCAAGAGCGATTTGGTTTTAATGTGTGGTGCGGGATGCTTGGTAAGATAAACATAGTCTAATTGAATTGCTTATAATTCAATATTTTCCATTACTTTTTAGGAAATCGTCTCATTGGTCCCTTTATTTTTGATCAGACACTGACAGGCTCAAGATACCTTGCCATGTTACAGAATCAAATAGTTCCTGCCATTCGAGAAGCTGTGCCAGATGATCAGTTTAATAGCTTGTGGTTTCAACAAGACGGTTGTCCTGCACATAACAGCAGGGATGTACAAACCTTTTTAACAACAACTTCTGGTGAAAACGTAATATCCAACAGTGGTCCTGTCCGCTGGCCAGCTAGATCCCCGGATATCACGCCGTTGGATTTTTATTTATGGGGATGTGCGAAAAGTTCTTGAGCAGCGAATCCGAAATATTCTAGAAAATATAAAAAGAAATACCATTCAACGGGTAATCAGAACAGTTGAAAGGAAATGCGGACACTGCATAGAAAAAAACGGTCAACATTTTTAATCCTAGTATTATGTAGCATTTTTTTATTAATTTTGTTGAGTAGGTAGTTCATACTGATTTTCTGTTAATTCTTGTAAGGTTAGTACTTTTAAATCGCCATGAACGGTTGACTTCAGAATGTGAAGTTCTGTTTCAATTCTTCTTATGGAAAAAAACCAGATTTTCATTAAAATATTCTAATATTTGCCTATTCCATTCCTTGTCATACTTGCATACTTTCTGTTACGATTCTTAAAATTGGCTAACCCTAGCAAGCTTCTAATCAGTGCAGCGCTTGAAAAGAAGTTCTGTCGACAGTCGTTCTTCGGGGTACATTATGTGCAGTGCACATAATATTAATGTTACTGAGTAGAACTTACTGATTTTATGCAGATTTTAATGTCCAATTTAAAAATATTGCTATTTGAAACTATTAAATTTTAATTTATATCGATAATTCGAAAAAATGTTTAAACAGTCTTATTTCAAACGCAAAGCCTACTTGGGCAAAGGTGTTAGTGTTATATGCGGGTGGTAGTTTGAACATGTGTGAACATTATGCACGAATCAATTATGTTATTAAGTAGTTTTTATTGATTGTTTGTAGAACTGGATGTTAAATTACAATATATTGCTATTTAACATATTAATTTTTAACTTTTTACTTTGATAATTCCAAAAAACGTTTAAATATTTCCTCTACGCACTTTTTGCACCTTTAGTAATAACCTAATTACAAAGTGTGATACACCGTTGAAAAGCTAAAGAAATACTCTTTTCAAAACTGTTAAAATGGAACACAGCGGCCATAAGAAAAAACAAAATTGATGATGGTTCTAGAAAATCGAAACGTTGTATGTAAAATCTGACTCAATAGGTGCACTCTACGTAAAAAGTTGCCTTAATAATGTTCTTACAGATTTTGAAAATTTTCATAATTAAATAAATTATAGGACTTTTTCGAAAATGCAGTTTTTTGGTTTTTTCAAAATAGCTCAAAAACTAAAAAAGATAGAATCGCGAGCAATACGGCGTTAAATTACAAACATTATTGTCTAAAACTTTCTCCATTTAAACGTTTTTGTAACTATCACGGTTTCCGAGATCCCAATACTGTCATAACCAATTTCGGACACACTGTATATATATATATATATACGTATATATATATATATATATATATATATATATATATATATATATATATATATATATATATATATATATATATATATATATATATATATATATATATATATATATATATATATATATATATATATATATGTATATACCGTCTTTACAGACATTTTTATTGGGCGCCATTTTGTTTCGCCATCTTGAATTCATAACACAACTTTACCAGCTTATCTCTATATCACACTTGCTTCCAGATTGAATGTTTAAATATTTTATCAAACCGCCATTTTTTTGTTCCGCCATCTTGGATTCATACAAAAATTTTACTAGTTGATGCCTACATAATACTTGATTTTTTTACAAAATTTGAGATAAATTGGATAATTAGGTTTTTTAGTAATAATTTCTTTAACGTTTCACTAGGCTGCCATCTTGTTCCAGCATATTGGATTTTAACCAAAATATAAGCAAAATACGCCATTTTGAATTAGTACCGCACTTTTACTGGTTCATTTCTATACAAGAATTAGTTATGGCACACAATTTCAGATCAGTTCAAGCAGTTTTTCCAGGCTGAATTTATAAATATTATTTAAGCCGCCATTTTGATCCTTGTATTCGTAACAAAATTTTACCAGTTGATTCCTACAGAATACTTGATTTTTGTGCAAAATTTGAGATAAATTGTATAAGCACTTTCTTAGTAATAATTTTTTTAACATTTCACAAGGCCGCCATTTTGTTTTTTGCCATATTGAAGTTTTACCAAAATGTTACCAGGTCATCCCATACGATCCTTAATTTTTAACCAACATTTGAAATCAATTGGTTAATTAGTTTTTTAGATATTCCGCGAACAGATAGACCGACAGACAGACAGGCAGACGGAATAGAGAAAATATGTTTTTCGTCATCTAGGGACCCTGAATCGTAAAGATCTAAAAAATCTCAGAGGGTGATTTTTCACGATTATATATATATATATATATATATATATATATATATATATATATGTATATATATATATTTATATATATATATATATATATATATATATATACAATGTGTCCCAAATTTGGCTTACATGCATTGCTATCTCGTAAACCGCTATAGCTACAGGGTGGGTTAAATTAGGAAAGTTTTAGAGAATTTTATTACAAATTTGATGACGTTTTGAAGTTTAGGATATCTTTTGTGGTTTTCAAGATAATTGGGAAAAATCCAAATGGTGCATTTTCAACTTTTGCCCGTAGCTTCTAAACGACTCGTATTATGGTTTTATGGTTTATACATTATTAGGGCACTTTTATTAGAGGAACATTATGCAGGTAAAAAGTTTCTAGCTTCAATTGTTTTTGAGATATTGGCATCAACTTTTTATTTTCTTACCGACGCCATATTGGATTATTGTATTTTTGGAAAGATCTTTTTAAGAGCTTTCCAATGATGTATAACAAGGTAAGATTATTATTTTTCTTGAGCTCTAAAAACCAAAATAATTGTTTTTTTTTAAGTAGGCTTTGATTACGCATGGCGGCCATAATGAAACAAAATAATGCCGCATGTCAACAATCATTTTGTGTTCCTGAATAGTAATTGTTATCATTTTCTCATTGTGCCGAGTTTTTACAAAGTTTATTTGAGTTTCTTATACTACTTAAAATGGAGGGTAATTATTCCAACGAAGAGAATTTGGATATGATAGAACTTTATTTTAAAGCAAATAGAAATACACAAGCAGCTGCGCGTTCATACGAAGAACAATTTCCAGACCGACATCAACCAAGCCAAAGGCATTTCAGATTTCTAATTGCAAACTTGTTAGCTTAAGGGTAAAAATATTAATTCAACCATCGATGTTTCAGATTTTCAACTAAGATATTATACTAACAGTGAATACCTAATGACTAAAATGTAACTATCACACTATTGAAAATACCTAAACTAAATTTAAATTAACACATAAAAAAAATATAAGTTACACCACATGCCTCCCTCCATTTTCCACACATTTTTGACATTTCTCCAATACCTTCCGTGTAACCCTTCTTAAGGTGTTCCTGTTAATATTAGCAAAAACATCTCGGACTCTGTCTTCTAGCTCTCTGAGACTTTCTGGCGGAGAAAATTCGTAGACCTCATTTTTTGCGTATCCCCATAAATAAAAATCGGGAGGAGTAATATCCGGTGACCTTGCCGGCCAAGCAACAGGGCCATTATTAGCGATAATATTTTCCCCGAAAGTATTTCTGAGGACCGCCATCACCTCTCTGGTACCGTGAGCCGGACAGCCATCTTGTTGGAACCAAATATTTTGCAGGTCGTTTGGGGGAACAGAATTTATAACTTCTGGAATAATTTGTTCCCGTAATAGTTGCAAATATCTTTTACCCGATAAATTTTCTTGGAAAATGAACGGCCCAATCAAACGGTTATCTAAAATACAAATTGTTATGAGTGATTTAAAGCAGAAGTGCATTGTTTGGAATTACCTATAATGCCACACCACACATTGAACCCAAATTTTGTTTGTAAACGTCTTTCTTCTAAATTATGAGGATTCTCGGTGCCCCAGTAATGAGTATTATGTTTATTGAAAATTCCACAGTTTGTAAATCGTGTTTCATCTGTCCAAAGTACTTTAGAATGAAAGTTGGGTATTTGCTGGCATTTGTTGATGAACCATTCACTAAACGTGATTCTTCTAGCAAAATCATTTAACTGAAGACCCTGTACAATAGTAGGTTTATAGGGATGAAAGTGAAATTTTTTCAAGACTCGTTGGACGGTTGATTTGGGAATTGCCGTTTGTTCTTCAATTTTTCTTACTGAGGTTGTTGGGTTGTCCCTGACACTTTCTATTATAGCTGCGTTTCTTGCTTCATTATCTATTGAATAGGTCTTTGGTTTCGGTTTCAAAAAAGACCCGTAGGCTAACAGGTTAACAATTAGAAATCTGAAATGCTTTTGGCTTGGTTGATGTCGGTCTGGAAATTGTTTTTCGTATGAACGCGCAGCTGCTTGTGTATTTCTATTTGCTTTAAAATAAAGTTCTATCATATCCAAATTCTCTTCGTTGGAATAATTACCCTCCATTTTAAGTAGTATAAGAAACTTAAATAAAATTTGTAAAAACTCGGCACAATGAGAAAATGATAACAAGTACTATTCAGGAACACAAAATGATTGTTGACATGCGGCATTCTTTTGTTTCATTATGGCCGCCATGCGTAATCAAAGCCTACTTAAAAAAAAACAATTATTTTGGTTTTTAGAGCTCAAGAAAAATAATAATCTTACCTTGTTATACATCATTGGAAAGCTCTTAAAAAGATCTTTCCAAAAATACAATAATCCAATATGGCGTCGGTAAGAAAATAAAAAGTTGATGACAATATCTCAAAAACAATTGAAGCTAGAAACTTCGTTTTACCTGCATAATTTTCCTCTAATAAAAGTGCCCTAATAATGTATAAACCATAAAACCATAATACGAGTCGTTTAGAAGCTAAGGGCAAAAGTTGAAAATGCACCATTTTGATTTTTCCCAATTATCTTGAAAACCACAAAAGATATCCTAAACTTCAAAACGTCATCAAATTTGTAATAAAATTCTCTAAAACTTTCCTAATTTAACCCACCCTGTAGCTATAGCGGTTTACGAGATAGCAATGCATGTAAGCCAAATTTGGGACACATTGTATATATATATATACGAGCCCAGAATCATATCGTTTGGCCCAGTTAATTTTTTATTTTTTACTTTGGAAGACATTGGTGAGCACAATAAACACAATTATTGGTTCAGAGTAATATTATTTCAATTTAGGCTATTTTGTTAACACGTTTTACTAAAATTATTATTATAATATTAAAACTATGCTTAAAGTTAAGTAAAATAACAACGAATCATTTCATTTGGCCCAATAATGATATTAGAGTGTCAGTGAAACCACTGTGTAACATCTCCTTTTTGCTTCAAACTGCTTCGATTCGCTTTGGCATGGTATCTATTAACTTTTTGCAGTCGTCAGCAGTAAATGAGTTCCAAATTTGTGTTAACCTCTCTTTTAATTCAGGAACTGTTCTGGCAGGTGTTGAACGTAATTTATTTTTCATAATATGCCAAAGGGTTTCGATTGGCGACAGGTCAAATACCCAATCCAAAATCGGAATGTTATTTTGCAACATCCATTCCTTCACTGTTTTAGCCGTATGGCATGCAGCACCATCTTGTTGGAATATTACCCAATCTACTGTTTTCAATATCTCAATGGAGGGCATTAAACTGCCTCTCAGGATATCAATGTACCTAACCGCATTTACAGTGCCTTCTACGAAGTGTAACCTTCCAACCTCTTGGGCCGACATGCATCCCCAAATCATCACAGAGGCCGGAAATTTCACTTTTCTGCGCAAACAGTCTGGATGATATGCTTCATTTTTGGTCCTCAATACCCTACTTCGGTAATCGCCAACACATAAAATCTTGATTCGTCACTAAATAACACTATTCCATTGCATTTGTGACCAGTTCTGACTTTTTGCCCATATTAGCCTATTTTTCTTTTGTAGAGTTAACAACGGTTTTTCTTTGGCCTGTAAATTAAAAATTCTTCTCTATAGACTGTAAGAAAAAAAAATAGTTAACTTACTTTGTAGATATAGCAATCGTTTGACAGCTCTGAGACAGGTAAAAAAACCTTCACCAGTCCAATTCACCACAATTTGCATATAAAATACACATCTCATATTAATGGGTGTATATATAAATATATATATATATATATATATATATATATATTGTGCAAATTATAACTATAAATCGTTATATATATATATATATATATATATATATATATATATATATATATATATATGTTAATATATATATATATATATATATATATATATATATATATATATATATATATATATATATATATATATATATATATATATATATATATATATATATATATATATATATATATATATATATATATATATATATATATATATATATATATATATATATATATATATATATATATATATATATATATATATATATATATATATATATATATATATATATATATATATATATATATATATATATATATATATATATATATATATATATTTTTTTTTTCTTTTATTTATTTTTGAGCCCATACGTATTTATAGTAGTAAACAATACTAGTTGTTTTAGTCTGATTCTGCTTAGGAGAAATTCATATACATTATTTAAATTACCAACATCACTCCTATGGTTTACTCTATTAGAATGGCAGACTTTCATCATTTCCAATAAGTTTCTAAAAGTTACTTTCCCGGTCTAAATTCAGCCCTTTGTCAAAAATGAAATTATGACCGGTGTCAAAATGATGTTGCGCAAATGCCGTTTTTTTCATTTTTGTTTTTATATTTATGTCGCCTAATACGGTTTTTCAAATACTGCTTGGTTTGTCCTGTATATGATGTGTCACATGACCAAGGAATGCTATAAATAAGCTTCATTAAAGGGATGGAATCTTTAAGTTTGGAAAATAATTAGCTGTTGTGTCTATGTTATAAAAGACAATTTTAGTACCCTCATCATCAAATACTTTTCTTATATTGTGTGATAAGCCATGTACAAATGGGACTCGAAAGTACTTATCTTTCTTCAATTGATTTTGAATATTGTGTGATTCATGATTCACAGTTTTATTATGCTTATATCTAAATTTATTTACACATTTCGTTAACAATTTTGTCGGGAAGTGGTTTTTTCAAGTCATTTCCCGTATCTCTTTTATATTATCTTCCCAAAAATAGTCTGAAGCAAAAAAGTGTGTAATTGGGTGAAAAATACAACGTTTATATTTTCAATATACCTCAATTATGGAAAATTAAGAGAAAATTGACATTTACACTTTTGTGTTGCTGTTACTCCCCCTAGCGGCCAACTTTTTCTTGGCCCATTTAACTGTAAATATTTTATTTCTTAGATTCTGTCGGTTCGCGAGCTGTAGCCGACGTCCTCAATTATTAGACCACCCTGTACATAGAACAGACTTTTTATTTTTTTTCTTTTAAGAATTATCTCAATATCTCTGACATTAATTAAAAAGATATATGGTAATAAACAAATATGCACTGTTCTTCTATCTAATTATTAGGCAAAACATTTTATTATTTGAAAAGCGTTTATTTAAGGAAGCTCCTCTGATATTTCTTAAACCCCACGGAGCACCTCCGTCTCGCGCTAATTAAAATACATTTCTTTTCATCGCCCGTATTTACTGTTTATCCCAGATGAACAAAGGATAAAAGTCTGTTCATTTTAGAGATGGAATAATTGAGTAAGTATAAACGATTGCGATTTAGCTAAAGAAAGTGATGACATTTTCAATTTAAAGTTCAAATGCTTTTTCTACTATAAAAGGAGTAAAACATGAGCATTATCTGTCAAACTTTCGAAAACTTTCGCGTAATGGGGTTTCGTTCTGGGATCACAGTGGGTAATTTTTTTCCAGTCAAAACGCTCTAAATCGGTGGTTGTTGTGAACAAAAACTGTAGAATATTTTAGATTGTGTGTTTAAAAACGTAAAGAATATGTTCGTCAAAAAACGAGCCATAAAACAGTTATATTTACTATAAGCAAGCAAATTTTAATCAAAAAAGAGGCGTGCTTTCCATTAATTCACAGAAAGGAGGTGGGAATAATTTTATTTCAGTTTGGACATTCCTAATAAGAGTAATAACTTTTAAGTGCCAAAAAACCGCGAAAGCCGGTGTGCGGGGGGAGTCTGAAGCGGAATTTGTTAACTGATGATTGTGATTCCTCAACGGGTTGCTCTTATGCTACGTTTTTAGGTCATTATTTTTTGAGTAAATACCGCACTAGTTTTGATAGAAAATAATGGTATATTTAAGTAAATAATGTGAATTTATATAAAACATACTACATTTTTATAATATTGTCTATAAACTGTCTTGAACTAAGCACTGGGACAATGGAACAATGGTCAATGGAACCCCTAGCTGGCTTCACAAGCTAAAAAGAGAATGAAAAATTAGAAACCGGGTTCTTACATTTTTAAATCTTCCGATATCTTTCTCCCTGTTTTTGATGTCGGGATATCATATCTTTGGATAAAGATTTCTTGTATAAAACTATCCATTTTCTCAAAAATATGTACTTCAAATAAAGCTGGGAATATTTACCTTTATTTTCTGTTCTTTATTTTTTATTTTATATTTTCTTTGAGTTTCTTTTCAGTTTAAGATGATTATCGCTTTTTACTTCTTTGTTCGGTCTTCGACAGCTCACGATTTAAAAGCCCCTGTGCTTTTACAGCCAGTTTTATTCTCCACTACAGGATTTTTATTTTTTGTGTCTCAAAATGCAATATTCTGATTGGCCAAAATTAGTCTCGTGTTTAATTCCAATTATTGATTTTTACTAGGTTGGTTTCTAACTTCACTAGACGGAGCTTGCATTCTCTCCACAGAGATGGCGTCGTAAATTCTGGTTAGAAACGGTACTGCCTAACGGATCGTTAGCGTGGACCGTTGCAATATTTTAACAATATTTTTATTTTTAAGTAAATTGATTGGAAAATGTAGGTGAAGCCGCCATTGCTATACTCTATTTCTAATGTTTAAAATAAGAATGGTGCTTTCCCGTTTTTAATTTTATTCTAGTTGCTGAAGACCACAGTCTAAGAGGGGTTGACTTTCCCCGAAACGACCAGAAAGTTAGTGTTTTTTTATGGATTGGTTTCTCGGATAACTTCATTGTGAACCCCAAAAGTCAAGCATCACTTTCTCTACTGAAGGGTAATTTTTTTGACTTTTTTTATTCTTAATAGTGTGTAGTAAATCTCAAAAACTATTTTGTTTTAAATTATGAACCCTCCACAACAATTTCATATTCATCTCGCTCTTATTATAAAAGTTGGTGCAACTGTCAAATTTTTAAATAACAAGGCATATTACGAGTTGGGGAATATCACTCTGACTGTTTATTACATTTTTTTATTCTACATTACTATGTGGTTTAATTAAGCAAGTATTTATTTACTAAGAGACTTGTAAATATATTTATACTATTTGTATAATAACATGTTTTGAATATTTTTATATTTATACATATTTATTGTTTATTATTTTATGTAATATATATATATATATATATATATATATATATATATATATATATATATATATGACAACATTTTTCCCTTATTTTAATCTTAATATAGACAAAACTTATTGGAAGACTTTGAAAACCTTTCAAATTTGAATCCTTTGAGAATTACAACCCTACTCAAAACGTAGATGAACTTGCGAGGTTCACTCACAACTGGAAGTTCTTTGGCTGAGGCTATTTTAACTTCAAATATATAGACAGTAAATAAATGTAGCGGTTGGACATATTCTCGAATTTAAAATTGAGTTTATTTAAAAAAAAATAAGCGAGCTTGCGGTATTGCCAAATGTATTACCGCGATTTTCTTCTATAAAAAACATTATACACTAACGCACTGGTTTTCGTAATTACGTTCGTAATATAATACGAACTCTAATTAAGTATGTTTTGATCAAAAAAATTTAAAAATCTAAAACATTTTTACAAGAAAAAATAAACCTCCGCAATATACAGAAACTCTGTTATGATGTCCCCAAAACTTTACGTAGAGGCAAGTTCAAACTTAAAATAACCGAGTACACAAAATAAATTTCATTAAATAAGCCTATTCTCCAATAGTTTAAATACTATTAATATTTATAATTATAAAAGGCGCATCATACCTTCCTTAATTATGAAATATAAGAGTATTTTCACTAACAAATCTATACGCATTTTTAATAAAATCCAGTGTCCTTTCTAGCTACTTTATCTTAATGTTAGTATAAGTATATTTATCAAACAGTAAACATTATTTTAAGGAAAGGAATCTCGAAATTCAGAGAAAATTTCAGATTAAGCCTGTCTGTATTTTAAGGATCCAAGGCAAGAAGGTATAATGGAAAAATGTTTCATCAACCGTAGAGGATACCTTAGAGATAAAAGACCGAACAAAACAGGTCTTTGTCGTTGAGCAGTAAGAGGTATATATAATTCGAAGTTTTGAGCTTATCAAAGTGACGTCTATAGGAGATTATGTAATTTGAAGCTGAATTAAAGCAAGGCTTTGGCTCTTTTATGAGGAAAATGAGTCTTTTAGGGTTTATTGATAGAAGACTTTATATTACATCATAAGAAGCATTCAATACATCTCAAGGAGTACCCTGAAGTTAATTTACGTTCACTTCCGTTTGTTCTTATATAAATTCCGCCAAATATGTACTTTTAAATTAAACTTTCCAACAAAATACCCATTTTTGACAACTCCTGTAAAACAAGTTTTTCTGAGCACTGGTTTCTAGACTAAAATGGGTATCATTTTAATTTTAAAACGATCAGATGTTGTACAAATATTGTATAAAACACAATTGCGACAAAACTTCGTGAAATACATATTCTGGACTTCATGCCATAGTTGGTTTCGCAGTCTTATAAAAATAATTTCAAATAAATTCATTCGGAATTATAATTTTTTACTAAGTGCTTAAAATTAGTATGTTCTTATATACCGCCTACCCTCGACACCAACTAATCAAGAAAATTGAGTAATATAATTCCGGAACAAGTTGACGAATAACTTCCGAGAAGTAAAGATAATTATTCCGAGTCACTTTCAGTTTAGAATCAGTTTGTTTACGGCTATATGAAAGCCATTTTCTCCTCATATCTTCTTGGTGCTTAAAGTGTCATCGGCTTTTTAAGTGTCCTTGTGAAAAATGCGGAAAATACTGGTTTTACGCATTCCGAACAAATAAGAACGTAATAAGTTTTAAGCCATCCCACGAGGCATGTCTTTTACATGCAAGTTATGTGTTTTCCTTTGTGCTAATCTTATGCTCGAATGGCTCATCATGAATTATATAACAATACATCTAAGTTAGTTATTAGTGTTTGGCTGAAACATATGCAGCTCTATTTCGGATTAGTAAAGCAATATAGCTGTCGTAAATAACCAAATATATATATATATATATATATATATATATATATATGTATATTATTTTTATAGACAGAAAGTTGCCGTTTTTGCGACAGTATGCTACTTTTTCGTAAAACTAAAGATGCCGTTAACAAAATTATCATCACCTTCGTTAGCAATACAATTCAATTATTTATTATTGGTATTCATGGCCTACTGTTATGTTTGCTTTAATTAATTAGTTAAGTTATACATTTAATTTCAAAAAATTGTCATTTATTTTCGTCTTTCTAAGAAAAACTGCATACTATTATATGTTTTTAAAAAGGTAGAAAAAGACACATTTTATAGTTTATAAATATATAGGGTGCTCCATTTAAAAAAATAAAGTAGGTTCCAATAACTTTTTGACCTGACCCTGTATACTAATTCCGCCGGAATTGAGTTCTACGGGAAAAGTTATATCAGAAACAGTTATCTCATTTTCGATAAGCTATCTAATAGTTGAGATACGAGGCCTGAAAATGCAATATTTTTCAATTTAGCCCTGTATCTTAAAAACTAAAAGGCTATGCAAATTTTATTAACAGCATCTTTAGTTTTACCAAAAAGTAGCACACTGTCGCGAAAACCTCAACTTTCTACAAAAATAACGGAGATACCCCCAAAAGTACCTAAAATGGGACACCCTGTAAAATTTCCTCTGCTATGCTTTGCCTGTCACACGTATTTCAAGAGTTTGACCAACGTTGTGAATTGTTTAACAATAAATACCCAAACAAAACGCCTATATCGCAGTCAACTGTAAGTAAAATTGAAAAAAAATATAGACATTTGGGGAATGTGAGAGATTATTACGAAAACGGCCAGCTGAGTATCTCAGAAGATGTACAGTTAAATGTGTTACTATCAGTTGAAGAGAACATACATAAAGCTAGTTGCACTATTGCTACCGAAAACAATATTAGTAAAGGATCTGTACTGAAATATTTACATGAAAATCAATGACATTTTTATAAAGTTCAATTAGTTTACGAACTTAATGAGCACGACGACATAATGATGGAGAGATGTGTCCCTAATTTTTTTTCGGACGAAGTCACGTTTTGCATAAACAGAAGTGTGAATAGATAAAATTGTCGATATTGGGCTACAGAAAACCAGCACTGTATAATGAATTGCCACACACAATACCCCCAAAAAATAAAAACTGGAAACATAATTTTGGGTCTTCTCCTTTGAAGAGACGATTTGATATCTGTGCTTGCTGTGTTGTAACCAAATCCAGTAGAACCCGATATTCCCAACATACTTTATGGTATCAACAGGATGGAGGACCAGCCCATTATAATCGCCCGGTTCGTGAATATTTAGATACTATTTTCCCTGGTAGTAGATTAGTAGACGGGGTCCGATAGAATGGCTTGCCAGATCCCCTGATTTGACCCCGTTAGATTATTATTTTTTAATAGTATTTTAACAGATTAAACAATATTGTTGATCTTAAAGGCCGAATAAGACAGGAAATTACATTGATAGAAGCTCAAGTAGTGCACAATGTTTTGCAAGAATTTGAAAATCGCCTAGGATATTGTCAGGGTGTTGTTGGTTGCTGGTTTTCTCGAGAAACAATTTTTTTTAAGCAAAAGTAGCTAAGAACACTCCTCAGAGGCAAAAACCTAGAGCATCATTTTTGTAAACCTATGTTAAATAATTTTATAAGACATTACAACATTAACATAGTTTGATCTTGTGCACTGAAGATCCCTGAAGATGTCTCGTGCAAGTGCAGGCGAAAAGTAATTCCAAATGACGCGGTCTAAACCCAAGAACCATGACTTTTTAATTTACATTACCACGTTTTTATTTCCTCACAAATAGTGAGGACCGTTTAATTTTAATCGTTGATATTTATGACTGTTCCCCTCCTCTGGAAGATATGCTAAATTATAAATTAATATGCACTTATGGGGGATACAGATGCATATTGAGAGAAGGGTAACAAACAAACAAAAACATAGTCATACCCTTAACAAATTAACATACTACCCTTCTTTGCATTCGCAGTCAGATAAAAAAAAAGTTACAATTTGATCCATCCCCCACATAATTGTGATGGTTGCAACTACCGGCAATATACACAACGGTAACAGAAATAATTAAATATATCCGAATAGTACAGCAAAGTAATTCACTTTATAAATAAAGAAATATAAATAGGTCTTTGAATTATTTTGGAACAACAAGTGAACTCCCTAGGAAAAAATATTATTCAGTATTTCTGAATTCTATAATTAAAAAAAAACTACAAGAGTTACATTTTTTGATTACCCAATATAAACTGCTCTATTTAACAATGGAATACTTCAATAATCCTATTTGTTTGTTTTTACTTTCCTTGTGAAAGGGAAGTATTGTAATCCTAAAAAAAATCAGATTCTTTACGTTTCAGGGTCCCTAGATTCTCAATTTTGTCTGTCTGTCTGTCTGTTCGAGGCATAGTTAAAAAACTACTTACCCTATCGGCTTCAAATTTTGACAAAAAATTAACAGTAATGTGAGGAGAACCTGGTATAATTTAACTGACTTTAAGTTTTGCAGAAAAGTTAATGTGAATGTAAGTATGTGCAAGTGAATAACATAGGAATAAACTGTTAACATATTAGTATAAATATAAATTGGCGGCCTAATAAAATGTTTAAAAAATCAGCCTGGAAAAACTACTCATTAGATTAACTTCAAAATAAGCATAAACTCGTACGAATTCAACATGACGTAACGAAATGACAATGTGTGTCATTCTAAAAGCTACTTATTGAATTGATTTTAAATTAAGCCCAAAAATCAAGTGTGGCATAACATATAGTGTAAAAAATGAGCAGAGAAATCTGTCAACAAATATTATATAATATGATAGATTTCTAGGTCTTGCGTAATTCTTATATCGCGAGATTATCGGAAAAAATATATCCACTCATCTAGCAATTAATGTTGCTTACTTTGGGTTGGTCTCGTTTCATGAGACTGAGAAAAATGCGAAATTAAAGTGAAACCCTACTTACAGCGATAGTATTCCAATTATAATTCTCTCATTGACACAAGGGCTAATAACATCCTTTGTTTAGAGATATGCTAATCCCTGTATTTACCTCGTGTTATCCCAGTCTATTATAAACAACATATATTGCTCTATAGTAATACAAATTCGTAACTAAAACTGAAATTGTGGGTAATCGAATATCAACTGTTTTACATGTCATTGTTTTCTATTATCATTCTCAGCAAGAATAATAAACAACTTCTCCGTTTTGATCGGAATAAAATTGCAAAACATGACAATTGTGTGTGTTATAGAACATAACGAATAAATTAGGATAATTGCCCATTTGAAATGAAAAATCCAGTTTTTTTAGTTCACAAACTCAGAATGATGTTCTTGATACTGCTAGTAAAAATATGATTGAAGGCTAATTGGATTGCACATAAACAATTTCAAAGGTTATTAACTTATTTAGATTTAAAAAGAGGGGTTTGATTTTTTGCAAATAACAACATATAAAAAACAACAAATATTTTTAAAGAGGAAGAAGTTGTCAATAAAAAAGACTACTCCCGGTATTCTATAACAACATGGCCGGAAAAGAAGTCGCTGAAATTCCGCTCAGCTTTTATTGCAGGTTTCTAAAAGAATTAAGTGTGTAAAGTGCCTTACATTCTTCTTTAACATTTGTGCTAGAAAATCGATGAAAAGGTGTTGTGAAAAATTAGTTTTTTCGTCAATGGAGGAACAACAAACAATAATATTACGAAAATACGATTATTTAAAAAAAAACTTTAAAGTAGTGAAAGACGCTTTGCAGTTTGAAATCAGACTACTGGCAAACATTAACAAAGATTTAACGAACGAAATTACCAAATTAAAACTGGCAATGAATATGAATAATGGATCAGACAGCACTTTGTACCTTTTTTTATTATAAGATATATTTTGGTTCTGAAGCTTGAATGACAATGTCAAAATTGACAAATATTAAACAACTGGTAGAGCTCGGTGCTGTGTGCCACTCGTTTTTAAGGCTGCAGTAACACAGATCGATCGTGTACAAGCATCTTCGATTATCTACAACCGACCATGGTGAGAAGAAAACAAGGTGTGCTCGCCTGCCTGCGCATCTACGTCATACGTAAGGTGCCTTCAGAAAAAAATACAGTAGACCGTGGAAATAAACGTCAATAAAAATTAAACCTTAGGTTACAACAATTTTCGTTTTTTGTTTGTGAAAATAAACTATAGGTAAATTACTTGGAAACTCAAAAGATAAAATCAAACTGGAAAACTACGGAGTATACAGCATTCCGTGCCAGGACTGTGAAAAGATGTACGTGGGGCAAACTAACAGGCGAATATCGGCAAGAGTGGAAGAGCATAAACTCAGCATCAGAAACAAACAAACAAGCAACCTCAGCTCTATTCCTACATCATCAGGAAACCGATGGGAGTAGGGTGATTGCCGTACAGAACATTATAAGACCAGAATAATCCGAGAAGCCATAGAAAATAAAAAAAAGGTGATTTGAATAAAAAGGACGAATCATCAAAACTATCAACAGCACAGAAGACAATAATCGACAAATCTAAAATTACAAAAAATCAAGCGCAATTAGCGCAACAACAACAGCACCATCCGGAAAACACAAATAACGACCAACGGCCGCTAAGATATAATCTTCGGCCCCGGGTGGGGGTATAAAAAGAAGCATCGCAGTCACCAACACTTCAGTCTCTATTCGGACGTGAGAAAGAAAGCTTCGACAATGACAAATGTGATTTTGGCGATACGTCAGCAAAACTGTTCTTTTCAGAACGACATGACAGTAGTGAACGGAGGTACACCCGAAATGAGTATATATATATATATATATATATATATATATATATATATATATATATATATATATATATATATATATGGGTGGTCCTTTTTAAAGTGTTACAAAGAGATATTGAGAAAACGGCTGATTGAAAATAAATGACATTTCTGGGATGCAATGGGTCGTTGGGGACATTTATTGACGGAGTAAGTAATGTTTTAACCCTTTCCACTGTTTAGGGGTGGGGAGTAACTTTTAAATGTTAAATGGAAAGGTGCAGTTTTTTTCCAGATTCGTAATCTCCAGAAAAAACTACGTTATAATCAAATAATAATTTAATGTCAATGTCAATGTCACTCCGCTAAATTCAACAAAATTAAAAAGAAAATCAACAGAAGAAAAAACTGATATTTGGTACATGATTTTATTTTATCAGATGTTCAAAATGAAGGCCATTTTGTTCTAAACATTTATCAACTCTCTTTCGAAAAGAATTCCGCACTCTGAATAACATATCTGGGGTGATTTCACGAACTGCACGCGTAATCCTTTCTCTCATGTCTTCGGCTGTAGTTGAAGCAGTCACCATGACTTTTTCTTTGACAAAACCCCACAAGAAAAAAATCAGGGGGTTAAGTCTGGCGATCTTGCAGGCCAGTTTACTGGTCCCCCACGTTCAATCCATCTGTTAGGGTAAGTGTCATTTCTCGACAGTAATGTGGTGGTGCGCCGTCTTGTTGGAACCAAATTGCTTCACGTTGTTGCTCTGGAATATTTGGCATCAATCTTTGCAAGTCATTTCGAAGGAAATCGCAGTATCGCTGTCCATTAAGATTACCAGGTCCAATAACAACATCGCCAAATATCCCACACCAAGTATTTATCTACCAAGGGTGTTGATTAGCGACTGTTCGCATCCAGTGTGGATTTTCTTCAGTCCAATAATGCATATTGTGACGATTGACTTGACCATGGTTAGCGAATGTTGCTTCGTCAGAAAATATTATGTTTTCCAGTGAGTTGTTTTCATTGATCCACAGTCGAAACCACCGACAAAATTGCACCCGTCTCTCGAAGTCCTGTCCATACAATTCTTGATGTAAGGTAATATGGTAAGGATAAAATTTAAAATTGTGTAAAATCCTGAGAGCTACTGTTCCCAAAACTCCTACCGCCATGTCGTCGTTCGTTTTGGTTTTCCTCCTGCTGCGTTTTCTGGATGAGAGTTGGCCGGTCTGGCGACTCCTAGTCTCTAATCGTTTGAATGCCATGTTTTGGTGGTAAGTGGGGAAATCTTACCGCCCAAAGTTCAGAAGTATTGCGATAGTTTTTTCTACATTCTCCGAGAATTAATAACATGTCAACTTGGCAGTCGAATTCATTCATTTTAAGAATAGGTAGTTAAAATCTCAACTTAGATTATAAAATACGAACAGAAAAAACACAGCTAAATAATAAACGAACAGAACTTAAAAAAAACAATAAACGAACACAATGAACACTTATTTTAACAAGACGCTTAAACTAAAGACTTTAAACTCGAAGATAAATTAAGAAAATTACTGGCAATATCATAACATGTCAAGTCGTTCGTTGTCATGATAACTGCAATAGTGGCGGCTGGTGAATTATCGCTGCAGTGCCGCAGAGCTCCCAAAAATATTAGGAAAAAAATAATTAACTACATAATCTAACCAAAATATCGTATTTTTTTACCCTAGTTGACATGGTAATTCTCGGAGGATGTAGAAAAAACAACGACAGTGCTTCTGAACAAAATGGTTGTCATTTCGAACACCTATTATAATAAAATCATGTACCTAATATCAGTTTTTTCTTCTGTTGAATTTCTTTTTAATGTTGACATTAAATTTTTCATTGATTATAATGTAGTTTGTTCTGGAGATTACGAATCTAGAAAGAAAACTGCACCTTTCCATTTAACATTTTAAAGTTACCCCCACCCCTAAAAAGTGGTGACTGCTCCAACTACAGCCGAAGACATGAGAGAAAGGATTACGCGTGCAGTTCGTGAAATAACCCCAGATATGTTATTCAGAGTGCGGAATTCTTTTCGAAAGAGAGTTGATAAATGTTTATAACAAAATGACCGTCATTTTGAACATCTAATAAAATAAAATCATGTACTTAATATAAGTTTTTTCTTCTGTTGATTTTCTTTTCAAATTTGTTAAATTTAGCGTAGTGACATTGACATTGACATTAAATTATTCATTGATTATAACGTAGTTTTTTTCTAGAGATTACGAATCTGGAAAAAAAAACTGCACCTTTCCATTTTACATTTAAAAGTTACCTTCCACCTTTAAAGAGTGAAAAGAGTTAAAACATTACTTACTCCGTCAAAAAATGTTCCCAACGACCCACTGCATCCCTAGAAATTGCATTTATTTTCAATCAGCCGTTTTCCCAATATCGCTTTGTAACACTTTAAAAGGACTACCCTGATATATATATATATATATATATATATATATATATATATATATATATATATATATATATATATATATATATATATATATATATATATATATATATATATATATATATATATATATATATATATATATATATATATATATATATATATATATATATATATACATGTGTGTGTGTGTGTGTGTGTGTGCGCCTGACCCTTGCTGAAGGTACACCACTGGTTGGTATTTAGAATTGCCTAAAATGAAGGTATTTCTAAATGCATAAGGGTTTGCGTATAAAGTAAGGTCGTATATAAAATTAAAAAAGACCTCAAAAATATAAAACACTGTTTGCGAAGTTTTTTAGGCAGCTGATAATATACTAGAATTAAAGTAAGTAAATAATTAATTAAAGTAATTAAAGAAGTAAAAGCGACATTAATAAAAAAAAAACTTGAAGAAACAAAAAGCCGCAATATAGAAATAGGTTTATAGTTAATTAAGTTGGATAGTTTATAATAACATGGTGTTTTACATTAATTATTTTTTAACATACACCATTTTATAGATTAGTATATAAGGGTTCGAAAGCGAAATTTACTACTTACACATTATGACTTCCCAAGTTTCGATCTTATCTTCTTTAAACTAATGTCTCTTTTAAATCATAATTGCTTGTATATGCATTTATGTGGATGTCTTGTTCCGTTTTTGGCTTCTATTGTTATTATGTTGGTAAATGTATGTTATTGTTTACGTATTAATTGTTTTCTAGTAATTTTTTTTAAATATTTGTTACTTTTAAACTTAATTTTAAGCAACCCTGTAATGAATTATATGTAGTTAATTCTAATTAACAAACCTCTCTGACGTTCTGGTTGACTCGTTCCTGATGCTTCTTGTCCTCGACGAACTTGTTGAGCTCATCCATTAGACCCACTGCCGGATCCTGGCTGCCCCTCTTGCCACTCCAGATGCTCCGCCTATGCGATTTCCTTCCTCCCTCTGCCTGAATCCTACCAAAACTTTCGCTGGCAACTTTTCCCGTACAATTTTTATCCAGACCACCCGAATGACTGGTGTAATTGTCAAGGTATTTATCTGTGAAGTACCTGGTATAGGAAGGGCACGTTAGTGTACAGAGTGGTTTGCGAATTAGTTTAATCATTATTAAAACTTAGGTTTTTAAGTGTGTTTCAATAAATATGTAATAGCAGGGCCACAATTTTTTACCCAAGCATATTCATCTTAATCGACGTATGCTACAGACTTATTGGCCATGTCGGCTTCCTTACATGAATCTATTAGGTTTATATTTTTTTGTCTAGGGCCACACCATGAAGTTCGAAACTCTAAATTTTACCAACACTCACTGCCTTAGGTGTTTAGGAAGATGTTTCAACAAAGAATCATCTCGAAGAGAGGTGACATTAACTATCTCTCTAGAAGTCCCGATTTGACCCCAACGATTTTTTTTCTGTGGGTAAACTTAAAGGGTAGGGTTTATACCGTATACGACAGAAAATAAGAGCTATTCCAGTGAAACTGTATCAACAAAATTTTGCACATACAAGGGTTTGCTTGGAAGAATATCTGCGACGTCAGATTTAGATAATATTATTTTTAAGAAATAAATTGCCGATATCTTATTTTCATTTTTTGTTTTAATAAATAATTGAAATAAAGTTATACTTTATTTCAATGTACAGAGTGTCCTATTTTCGATACTTTTGCAGGATATCTCAGTTATTATTGAAACAAAAGATGGCGTTAACAAAATTTGCATGACCTTCTTCGTTTTTGAAATATAGGGCGAATTGAACACGATGTATATTTTAAGGCAGAAAAGCACATCCTCGCACGCTTTTTAAAAATTTAATATTTATTTTTAATAATAAGCTCGCAATTTCGAATTATTATCAAAATAATAACAATTTTACAAGTTGGCTGTGGTTATTATAGTGAATATTTAAAAAATCACCTTATTTAAACTACAGAAACTGTTTAAAATGGTTGTCGTTTACTCGAATGACATATTCACACAATTATGTAATTCTTTTTAATGTATTCAGAATAAATGTTGAACGACGTTGCAAAAAATGAAAAGCCAAATGTGCAGTTTCACGAAGTTCTACCGAACGATGGCGAGTCTTGTAAATTTTATTTTGCAAAAAACCTCATATAAATAAATCTAAGACAGAAAGATCGGGTGATCGTGTTGGCCACCTTTCGCGAAAATTATTATCCGAAAAAGGGGTGAATAATATGGGAGTTGTGACTAGGTGGACCAACTTGTTAAAACTACATGTTGTTTAATTGATAAACATGATAAAAGTACGTTGTCAAGAAATTCAAGTACATATTCAAGAATTCCTAAATAGAGATTTGCCTCCTCTATAGATGCGATTTACTTTTGTTTTCCTAACATAAAACATACCATGCTAAAACCAAAACGTGGCTGTTGTTCCCATTCAAAAATGATATTATTGATCTTACAAAATTAATATTATTTCGAATTTGTTCAATATACCAATTGCAAGAATTTAAACATCACGTCGCCATGATGGAAATGGTGTTCGATTTTTAATTTATAAGGTTGATATTTGTATTTCGTCAATAACACAAGCCAACACACATTTTGGTGCCTGCGATTTTTTAACTGTTCCTGGGTAATTTTTGGATGCAGAATGTAAAAAAGTTCTCAGATTTTGTCTATCAGATCTAGTTCAAAAAAAAAAATTGTGTACATATTTTACGTTATAACTGTTATAATATATAATATTACTATTGCCAGTTAAAAAAACAAAGACACATGGATTTAATCACATAAAAATTTTCTTTTATACGACTTTCTAGAATGGAGTTTACTACGGCAGTCTCGCTGAAGGCTCCAGCAGTAGTCCGCCATCATGTGGCTATCCCATCGTCCTTGATAACGATCTTCCATAGTTTTAATATCCTGATGGAATCTTTCCCCCTGTTCTTCACTACAATTACCTAAGTTTTCTGGAAAACGATCTAGGTAGCTGGGGAGGGAACTTTTATACTCATGTTACAGCAGAGAATATTAAAAGTTGAAAGCATAGTTTCCACTAATTCTACGTAATTCTCTGCTTTATGATTGCCAAGAAAATTTTGTACTATTTGAACAAATGAACACCAAGCGTTAAATTCAGTCTCGTTCATTGATGTGGTGAATTGTGGATCTTTAACAAGTTGCCTTATTTGAGGACCATCAAATATACCAGCTTTTAGTTTTTCCGTGCTAATGCCAGAAAATTTACGTGACAAATACCCAAAACAATTTCAATCTCGATTTAACGCCTTCACAAATTGCTTCATTAGGCCTAGCTTGATATACAAGGGTGGAAGTAAGATTTTTTCTCTTGAAACCAAAGGTCCGTTGATCACGTTTTGTTTTCCGTGAATCATGATATCTCTTGAAGGCCAATTTTTGTTAACCCATTGCTCATTTTTAGCTCTGCTGTCCCAAAGGCACAAAAAACAAGGATATTTTGTATAACCACTCTGCTGTCCAAGGAGGAAGTTAATCATTTTTAAATCAACACAAATTGCCCACTGATGTTCTTCGTATTTAATTTTTCTCAAAATTAATGCAATTGTTTCATATTCTTCCTTCATGGTAGTAGAATGACCAATAGGAATTGAGCCATATTTGTTACCGTTATGTAAAAAAACACACTTTAAACTACGTTTTGAACTGTCAATAAAAAGGCGCCAATCATCTGAAGTGTATTCAGATAAACCCATTTTTTCTAAGAGCCCTTTTATATTGTTACAGAATACCAAGTCATTTTCCTGAGTGAAAAAAGGCAGCAGATCCTTATCTCTTTTACAGAAAATGTAATATTAGTACCTGGACAAAGTAGATTTTTTTTAATCTGGATGCAAGTAATTCAGCGAATTCCTTTGAGAGATTCAGGTCTCTTATAAGATCGCTAAGTTCTTCTTGATTGAAACACTGCTTCAAATTCGCTGTCGTTTTCTGATTGAATTCTTTGAACTTCGTCAGACATTGATGTTTCTGTATCATCTTCTGTCAGTTCGGGTAGACTGCTGAATGATGGAACGGGTATTTCTTCCGAATGCGCTACAGCCCTTCTTGCAGAATCTAGATTAGGATTTGTCCATTTGTGTCTATTGTTTCTATTTATGCCTCTAATATTAACGAGACAAAAATAGCAGTCGTCATGATGGTTTCGCGGTTCTCTCCAAACCATTGGAACACCAAACTTTAGGCACTTCCTCTTTCCAGTTATCCGCTGTCGCAAATGTTCAACACATGTTTTACATATGAAATGTGAGGCCCAAGATTTATCTTGATCTCCTAAATGAACGCCAAAATAGGCAAGATAAGCTCTTTTCACAAAGTCAGAAATCGCTCTCTTTCAAAGTGTATTCACCACATACATAACAAAAAACATCGTGATGATTTACACAGGTACGTCTGCTTGTGCATGCCATTGTTTCAGTTTAGTGTCTTGATACTACAAAACGACCAAAATTTACACAAAATGATAGCACAACTTTACTTGGGAAAACTCGGTAATATACTAAATCGAGTACAGCCAAGCAGGTATAGAAGGATCGGGTCATATGCAATTACAGGTATAGAAGTAATTAAGAGCAGTGTATTGGGTAGGTTCTAGTACAGGAACATTGGGTCAGGGACAATTCTAGGCATCCATTTGGTTAATTAGATTTTGGGAAATTTATATTTTGACGATTAAGTACATATTTATCTCTTTATTTGTTGTCCTTTATCAGAAAAAAATATCAATTAACCTGTAACCTGTATCTCAAAAACTAGAGCTGATAGAAAAAATCTGGTGGCATTTTTGGAATCAGCACATTAAAAACATCTAAAATCAGATGTTAGATTTCCAGCACTAAATTTTTATTTTCATTTTGTTACCCTGTGTAATCTTTATTTAAGTAGTATTAGGGAGAAAGTATATGCTTTTATTTAATTTTAAGAACATCTACTAAGTACTCAAATATATCTAAATACCTAAAATACTTTTAATACTTTACTTATTAAAAATACTTAAGTACTTCAAGTATATTAACTAATACTTAAACAGCATTTGAAATTTTAAGTTTCAGTACTTTTATAAAAAAGTACTGAATACATTGCCCCAAGTAAACCTAATTCAAAAGTACTTAATTGAAATACTTTCAAATATCAAAAGTACTGATTATTTTACTTTAATTACATTTGTGTATTCAGTAGCTCTGACTTACTGATCGTAAAATATTGAGCTGACCGATTTTTTTACCGCTGATTTTATTTTTAAATTATGTAGACTTTCAATTGCAGCTACAAATGTATTGGAGCTTTGTATAGGCACGCGGAAAGCTATTCGAATAATGAAATCACACAAAATCGATGGATACATTATCCACATAAACAGCTTTTTGGGCCACAGTATCCTATCATTGTTGCCAGATTTGAACATTTATCCAGCTGCGAAATATGCCGTTACGGCTTTAGCTGAAATACTTCGATTTGAGCTGTTAAAACAGGATAACAGGATTGCAATTAAGGTAAACCACGAAATTAGTCAAATAAACCAGTGGCATAACGTATGTAGGGTTGCCAACCGTCCTGTCTTTGGAAGGATGTCCTGAATTTGCGTCCTTCTGAAACCTTGGGAAGGACGCCAACACTGGTTTTGCTTTTCCTCTAAAAAAACTGAATTCTAAATTTGTCTGAATGAAAAACAGAAATTCTGATAGCTGCGACAAAACCTCATGTTACTTCACCTAACAAATGCTGGAAGAAACCTCCTAGGTTATGTTATCTGGTAACCCTTTCTTTAAAATATTCTCAGAGGAAATAATCCAGCGGCGTCAAATCCGGAGATCTTGGTGGCCATGCAACTGATCCCGTCGAGCAATCCATTGATTTGGAAAAATTTCATTCAAATTAGTTCGAACATTAACACCAAAATGCGGAGGAATGCCGTCTTTCATCGGGAATATCTGGATCAAGTTCATCAGGAAGAATAACTGATGAAGCAGGTATCAACTCGAATGTCAAAAAATCTAAATAGCTTTCAGCGGTAAGGTTTCCCTCAGAGAAGTATGCTCCCACAATTCTGTTATTAATTCTGCAAGCCAGCACATTTACTTTTTGCTAAGCATGCGCTTTCCATATCCAGGGTCGATTATCGCGAGATCAGAACCGATAATTTTGTCTAATAACGATTCCATTTAAGTAGAATTATTTTCATCACACTTTACCATCACCTCTTGACAAAACCGTTCTTGTACAAGATATACCTTATATGGATAATATTTTTCATGTCTTCTAAATGCAGGTTCTGTATAATCATTGTTAATAAAATAAAAAACTGTTGACATTTTTCGTTAATAGATAACAGTATGTCGAGTTGTTTATCTTCACTTAAGACAAATGGTCGACCACTTCTAGGCAAATCCCCCGAAGGGTCACAATGGTCCACGCTACTTTACCACCATATCAATAAAATAAAAAACACATTATTTCAAAGTGTAATAATTTTTATTTAACCTTGATTGGAACTCTTTTTTGAGTAAATCTATTGCTGCGACATATTTATCCACATTTGTACATTCGCAAGTCTTCTTTCTCCATAAACTCAAATGCCTTCACAGTATCAAGTAGGTTGTTGATGAGATTTTCTTTTCCTTGTAGTTTGGTGTTCAAGTCTCATTGAGGTGCAGCGTGATGTCCGTGAGAAATCCAAAGTCACGCAGCCAGTCGGGGTCACTAAATTAAAGAGCTGGGTTCCCTTTGGTTTCCACGGAGGAAAACGTGTTTTAGCATTTTTCCTGTGCTCAGCCAACGAACATCAGAAAAATATGTCACATTACTCGGCACTAATTACGGGTAAAAAATTTTGGAATTCTCTGTGTTTGAGGCCGCGTGATTTAATGAAGTTCACAGTTTTTACAACCACTTTCATTACCTTATCAATATTTGTGGATTTTGCATAATGATTTTGATGATGAACGATACAATGGTAATGCATCAAAGGAAGATCTTTCTGCTATTTTTTCATCAAAACCACGAGACCTTAATTTTTTTAACTGCAGAAAGGTTTGTTGATTCTAAATGATATCGTCTCAGTACTATCATCAAACACTTATAAATATCATATCCTTTTGTAGTTTCTTTAAACGCAAAAAGGGCATTTATCTCTTCAGTGATTTCAAAATTATTATCAATGCCCCGAATAAATATAGCTAATTGAGCGGTATTGGCTAAATCTGTATTTTCGTCGAGCGCAACAAAATAATATACGAACTTCGATGCACGTTCTTTATAGTCAATTTTCAATGTCTGCCGCTAACTCTTCGATTCTTCTGGCCACAGTAATATCAAATAAATTCACCATCAGTAAAAGGTTTTGATTTCAAAGCTATTTTTCAGATATAATGTAGCTAACCTTCACGCTTCCTTCATTTTCAATGTTCTGCTTAAGAAAACTATATTGCTGTTGTTGAGGCTGACTTTTTAGAGCTCTCACTTTATCTTGCCGTAATTGTCTTTTGAATGTCTCAAACCTTGTGGCATGTTTTGTATCGTATTGTCTTTTTGTTGTATTCTTTCAAGGCTGAAAAGGATTCTTGACACACCAAACAGACGGGTTTTTGATTAACACTAACGAATAAGTACAACTCAGTCCACTTTTCTTGAAATATGTGCTTTTCTTCACTAATTTTTCGTTTTTTACATGAAGTAGAAGCCATTTTTAATGTCAAGGTAGAAGAAACGAGTTTAACGATAAAAATGTCCACGACAAAACTAAATTTGCCGACTGCACGCCACAATACAGTATCCGCCTTACACACTATACTCAACTCACTATAATTACTTATCGCACAGGTAGCAACTTGACTGCTAGTTGGCACTCTTTCACTTGTATCGCTTCGTTCGCTTTTGAAATTAGAACTGGCCGTTGCCGTGTGATGCTGGCTTTATATGTATAGGGCGAGCGCGTCAACTTCTAGTCCCTCTAGAATCATTATAAAGATTCAATAGACATGCAACGCCATCTAGTGGTCTTGTGGGGCGTCGTGATCGCGAGTTCACAGAGTGGATTTCTTCTAACTAGGTGGCGCTAGCGTCCTCGGAGTGTCATTCGCGGGCGCGGCGCGATATAATATTTTCTTTAGCCTCTGGGAGCAAAGAAATTAAAAGGCGGTCCGCATGTGGCTCTAGGGCCGCGGGTTAAATACCCTTGCCTTAGTGTGTCGTGTTCTTCAAATTTATGTAAAATCCTACTACACTTGATTGTTTAATTCCATTTTCAGGATATTATGCACAAATTTCCCTTCTTAATTTGTCTCGACATATTACCATCATCAAAACTTCAATACGCTGTCTCTTCGTCAGTTTGGTTTGCAATACAAACTGCTCTACATTCTTAGACTTGTGTCTATTCATTGTACGAGATAAGTTTTGCTTCATATTAATTTGCAAACGCCATTAAATACAAAATTGATGTTTTAATGGTATTAGATTTTTAGTTTTTAAGAACTTTCAATGAGCCAACAAGATATAGGTTGCCATTTAAAAATAAAAAGTCTTCCAAACATAAACTTATTTTTCTACCACGTGACTTAAATTTGAAAGTTCTGCCTCCACAGAAGCCAAAACAATAGCATCATCTATTTCCGGGTATGTATTAGAACAAAATGTGAAAATTCTTTTAAAAAATTAGTAATTAACACTTTAGGAGTCTACTATCTAAATATAATTCAGAAGCTTCATTTGCGTTTTCATTATATTGAATAAAACAAACTAACATATTATTTTACATATTTCGTAATTTTCATATATTTTGTAATTAGCCATTATTTGAACAATAAAATATGACCTAAAGCACTGAATGAAATTCCAACATAAATTCAAAATTAATGTAGTAATAGTTGCCATTAAAAGCTTTTGTTTTCCACAGCGTACCTACAACTACGACCAACTTGTAAAATTATTATTATTTTGTTAATAATTCCAAATTTTGTGCTTACTATTTAAAATAAATATTAAGTGTTATATATTTTTGAAAGAGTGAAAAGATGTGCTTTTAGCTCCTTTAAAATATACAAGGGGTTCCACTTAAAAATATAAGTTTGGTCTGTAAATCAATATTTGAGGTCGCTAGAAAAAAATGAACCACGACGTTGCATTCTACGTAAAAAACTCTTTAATAATCCGTTTTTACTTTTCATTAGCTTATATTATAACTAAGATGTTATAATACATGACATTTAAGACGAAGCAATCAAGTAAAAAATAATAAAAAAAAACCCAAAAAAACCTACCCTCCCTGGTTTACTCGTAACATTATAGTAAGCCTCAAGCAAAAAAGTAAATATTATCAAACTTTTAAGGAATATAGAAATAGTGAAGATTTACAAATGTTTAAAATACTTCGAGGTAAAACTAAAAAGATATATTAGTTTCGTATAAACAGTATATTCAAAGAACCGATAAAAGTAGTAAAAGAGATCCAAAACAGTTCTGGAATTTTATAAAAAGCAAAAGAAAAATAAGAGGGAAACCGAAAACTATGTGTTATAATAATTTGGTTGTTAATAATAATGAACTGTTTTGCCGACTACTTAAAAAAATCTTTTTCTTATGACCGTACCGATCTTGGTAATACGAATGAAAACTATGAGATATGCAGTACACCTATTACATACACATACCATGTTTTACGGAAGAAGAAATAATAAATGCAATGAAAAAATTAAAACCAAAATTCTCAGCAGGTTCGGGCCCCGTTCCTGCATTCCTTATCAGAGATTGCAGGTTTGTCTTTGCAAAACGTTTGGAAATCTTATTTAACTTGTGTCTACAAACAAAAACGCTTCCTATCTTGTGGAAATCGTCAAAAGTATGTCCCATTTTTAAGAAAGGCGTTGGGTCAGTTTTGATTAACTATAGGCCGGTGTCAATAATTAGTAATTTTTGTAAACTATTTGAATTTCTTCTTCAGGACTATACAGGGTGTAATTTAATTGATGGCTGAAAATGCAGGATATGATTTCTTAGCTTATTTAAGAATGAAAGGTTTATATGAACATACGTCCTAAATCTCTCAACTTTGAGCTATAGGGTGTTAAAGTTTAAAAAAAAAAAACGTTTTCTGGCGTCCGTATGGGTTGTAGTCTGGAGATTTTTCTAAAAAAATATGGTACGGCACTGCTTTTCCCGGAAATTAAAATTATTTTTGAAATCCTCATTTATTTTGCAACAAATTTAAATTCCTGACATTTTTTCGTCCGACGGACTGTTTTGGCGTAAAAGAATAAAAACAATTTTCATGCATGGCAGAATCTAATGGTAATGAAAAATTCGTTTTCGACTCAATAATCAAAATAATACTTACTAATACATTTTTTGTATTAAACTTGAATTGTAGTAGTGGCTATTTTAATCGATTGACTTTAATTTAATAAAAAATAGACAAAAACACATCTTACCTACAAACAGCCACATGAGATTTTAGCGATTTTGCAATGCATGTAAACTAAAAAAAATCTTACAAGTTTTGACAACTTCTATGCATAAAACTAACTAATATTTAATTTAATTATCACAACAATTGTTGAAAACGTCCTCCTGCTAGAATATAGGCCTCAATTCTATTTCTCATGGATTGGCGAACCCTTTCAAAAATTCCAGGAGTATTTCTTATGGTTTGGCAAGAAAGTAAAATTTTTTGCCTTAGTTCTTCTACACTTTGAACCGGTGTAGTATAAACTAAAGTCTTGAGGTGTCCCCACAAAATAGTCTAAACTATTTAAATCAGGGAACCTGGGAGGCCAAGATTGAGTTCCTCCACGTCCTATCCAGCGATTGGTAAACGCCTCATTTATCATTTCTTCTCTTAATAAAAGAGGTACATCCTCGAGCAAAATTGAAGAATCGTTTTCAAGAAAGTGGCGGTAGGATCGTCCATCCAGTCGTCCGGGAAGGAAGAACGGTCCTATGAGGAAATCTCCAACTATTCCAGCCCACACATTCACGGAAAGCTGCTCCTGATGATGGGCCTCAGTAATTTCGTGTGGGTTTTCTTCTGCCCATACATGATTATTATGGAAATTTCAAATGGAACTGCGGGAAAAATTAGGTTCATCAGTAAAGAGTATTTTGTTATCAAATAAAGGATTTTCAGCAAGTTTTTCTAAAAATAATCGGCAGAAATGTAAACGCAATTGAGAATCACTCGGCAGTAGTGCTTGAACCCTTTTTAATATGATATGGGTATAGTAAATTGTCAAAAAGTATTTTCCAAATAAGAAAATGGGAAACATTTAGCATTACCCCAATTTTCCTTGTACTTGTTCCTGGATGTTCCTCAATTGTCTTCAAAACAGCTTCCTCTAATTCTGGTGCTCTCACCGTGCGATGTGCCCCTTTGGAACTATTGTCAAAGCTAAGACTCCCAGTTTCATGTAGTCTTCTGTGTATTCGTGAAAACATTCTGGCATCGGGAATGATACGATTTGAATACCGCTCTTGATATATCCGCCTAGCCATAAACCCATTCTCGTCAGCAAGCCCGTAGGTGAAATGCATATCTGCTAACTCGGAATTTGTAAATCTTAACATAGTGTACTTATTTTCTTTTTATTATTGATTAAAGAAATTTTCACAATGTAAAAAACTGCAACTTTTATGAATACTCGTCAAAATAAGACCGCAACGTAATTGATCAAATGTCATTATTTTAGAAACAAAATAGGGCACCAGCCTACTAGTTTAAAATAATTTCGTTATACTACAAATGCATGAAAACAATTTTTATTTTTTTACGCGAAAACAGTGCGTCGGACGAAAAAAAGTTAAGAAATTAAATTTGTCGCAAAATAAATGAGGATTTCAAAAGTGATTTTTGATTCCGAAAAAAGCAGTGGCGTACCATACTTTCTTAAAAAAAAAACTCCAGTCTACATTCCGTACGGACGCCACTGGTAAAATTATCAAAAAATGTTCTACATAAAAAAATGCCTATTAGTGCTTAGTAGACGCGTGCCAAATTTTATGAAAATACTAAGAACAGTATTAAAGTTATGACAAGAAATCGAACTTTTTCTTAAAATTTTAACACCCTGTAGCTAAAAAGTTGAGAGGTTTAGGACGTATGTTCATATGAACTTTTCTTCCTTGAATAAGCTAAGAAATTATATCCTGCATTTTCAGCTATCAATTAAATTACACCCTGTATATTTCCTTCACGCAAAAATTTAATAATATCGTAGCAACATGGATTTTATAGGGGTAGGTCTACATTGACAAACCTTACAATTATGACATAAAACAATGCGGAAGCAATAGACAACGAACTCCAAACTGACGTAATTTACTTGGACTTCACAGAAGCTTTCGACCAACTTGATCATTTCATGGTTCTTGGGACAGTTTTTATAAAACATATTTTGTCAACATAATTAGAAATAATTGTTTTCTATTGCTATGTAAATAAACATCAAATTTAATTAATTCCTTTGCTCTCTGCACAAAAACGTACCCTACTTTCCCTTCTTGAGCAAAACGGTTGCCCTCCGTATTCTCGTTGTCGTAATTTTCCATAAAATTAATATAAACGTTGTTACCGACGGACTTGTCCGAAGACGCGATGTTTTCGTGATCGCTCCAAGGGTCGTAATAATGAGGGGTCGAGTGGTTTAGCCTGTACATGAGACTCCCTCGGAGGCTGTGGGACGGCTTCGGGGACACTTGGGAGCGCTTCGGGTGCCTGAAATATTTAAGCTCGATTTTTAAAGCGGATACGTAAAATTGCCAATCATCCATGCTGACTATTTATTTATTAATCGATTACTAGTGCCGATTTTAACGTATAGTCGAATGCGGTCTTATCGTGCGGGTCCAAAGGTCACCAACATTATGAAACAGATCAGAAAACACAGTGAATACCTAAATGTTGTGTGATTCTTTTATCGAGCTATTAAATCTCCATGGGCTATTTACAAATATACAGGGAAAAAGAAAAAAATTTTTTTATTATATTACGCAATATAATTAAGGGGGAACTGCACGCAGTAATATGGATCATTTGCAAGCCTTTCGCCGCTGCAATATTATGTTAAAACTATAAGAGATATGTATTAGTTTCAATGTGATTTTAATAGGGAAATATGTATAGTTGAGCGCTAAAGACGAATTTTTACGAAAAAATCAAATCTAGAGTTATAAAATAAAAGTAGATTTGTCCATTTTCGACCATTTTTTGACCACTTTTTGACGCACATGCCTTCTCATATAATTTTTTTTCCCAGAAAATGGCTCTTTACCGCCTTACATTGATCCTTTGTCTATATCACTGCAAAATTTGAAATGGTAAATCGTACTCATGCCTTTGTATTTCTGCAGCGCGTGAACCCTTTTGAACCCATTTTTAACCGAAATGTAATTTAAATTACCTGTACATAACACATTTTTTTGAGGTCGGACGTGCAGGAAGTTTTTTTTAATGCGTAGGTACCTTTTCATCTCACTTTCAACTCGACTAGACCTTGTCGCTGGTTTTTCACTTTTTGCGTGCAGTTCTCCCTTAAGATAGCCACCTAATATTATTTTATATATTAAATGCCGAGGGACTAAATAAGAAAATTCGCTAAATATGTATTTGGGTAAAATTTTTCGGTTGGCAAAAACAAAAATACACAAAATGGCAAGCGCCTTAATAAAGTCGGAAGGCGGTTCGAATCAGTGGAACAATCAGGATATGTTCTGTTTAAACAGTCACTTAATGAAAGTGAGATTTTTTTATCAATCACCAAAAATTATGAGCCCCGCTTGACCCAAAAATCTAACCACTTATACAGTGTCATTTATTTAAATGCGGGCCCCCCTGTGCAAAGAAAGCTTGTTTTTCTTTGTATTGTGATAAGAAAAAAAATTATTTTGCAAAAATATTATACACTTTTGTTAAAAACACAAGATAATTAATTATTACTTCCCTCGTGAGATTTTTTTCAGATATTTACGTTTAAGAGTCCTTAGATGCCGGAAAACATGTTTTCTCAACTCCGTCTGTCTGTAAGTATGTCTGACCGTCAGTCTGTCTGTTCGCGGCATAGCTAAAAAACTACGTATCCGATTTCTTCAAATTTCAGTCTAAAATTAAGGGCCATGCATGCGAAAAATACAGGCTCTATATATGTATATATATATATATATATATATATATATATAAAATACAAATTTTAAATTAAAATTCACTGGCTAATATCCAGGGGCCAGTGGCAAAAGCTCTAAAAATCGGTATAAGGAATGTACAGAAACTTGTGCATGAAAAAAAAAAAACATAATTTATTTCCGAAGAAAATTAAGAAATGTACACGAAAAAATCCAAAGGCAAAAGTCTTAAGTTACAATACAAAAACGGATATTCATAATGCAATTTGTGATTTATACACGTCAAAAACTAATAGGGTAAGGAAAGGTATATTGGTGATATAGGTAATTTGGTGATATTTTCTAATATATCTTTCATTAACTTCCCTATTGTACTAGACCCGTGTATTTTCTATGAAACGTTTACTAAGGTATATACTCTCTGCACAATCGTGCAACCTTGGCGGCGGCCGGCTTGGTGACATCCAGCAAAACGTTTTACCCGTCTGTACGTGATTTGCTCGAGTTGAGTTGTTGTTTCTTAAAGCTGATATTAAAAGTAGTGTTTTTTAAATCAAATACAAAGGGTGAGTTATCAATTATGTCTTATTATTTTTTAAATATGTTACTTTTTGAAGTGGCTAATGTATTTTAATGTTTAAATTCTTCCGAAAATTGTTATAGCTTAAATAGAGGCAGGGTTTTCTTAGCAATTTTCATGCAGATATGTGGGGTTAGGAAACTATACTCTTTATACATTATTGTTTCGAATAAACGCCAGGTTTTAAAAGGTGTTATTTTTGAAAATGATGGTATATTAGGTATAGTTCATAGAAAAGATAATGGTTTTACGTTTCAGGGTATCACCAACTTACCTTACCATCACCAACTTACCTGTACATAAAAGGCATGCCAAAGACGTACAGAGACTATGAGAAGGCTGACGTAGTTCGAGCTAGTCAGTTGGTTCGCCAGCAAGGAATGTCCATATACAAGGCTTCTAAGGAACTAAAAATACCTTGGTCATCATTAAAGCGCTATCTAAAAAATTCCGAAGGCCAAGAGGAAGATGTTGATCAAGATTTGCCAAAAATGGGTAGGCCATTTGCTTTGCCAGCAGAGCTAGAAGAAACTAGGGTTTGGACTTACCGTTACTCAAATACGAAGGTTAGCTTTTTCATTAGCGAGCGCTGTAGGTCGAGAAAATTTTTTTACTCAAGAAAAAGAAATTGCCAGCAAATGGTGGTGGGCACATTACAAAAAACGATACGGTCTAACGCTACGTGTTCCGGAAAATTTAGCAGCCTACAGAGCATCAATGGCGAATGCTACAATGCTTGACGATTTCTACACAAAGCTAGAAGGGTTAATGGAAAGATTAAATATAAAAAATATGTCGTCCAGATTATGGAATTGTGACGAGACAGGTTTATCATTCGTTGTGAAACCAAATAAAGTAGTGACGGCATTAGGAAAACGTTACGTTTATAAGAGAAGCTACGCAGACAGGGGAGAGACAACAACAGTTCTTGGCTGTGTCTGTGCTAACGGAACGTTTATCCCCCCACTTGTAATTTTTAAAGGTGTTCGTTGGAATCCTGATTTATCACGTGGTTGTTTACCTAATTCTCTGATCAAATTATCTGATATTGGATAAATTCAGAAATTTTTCTTGAATGGTTTCAATTTTTTATAAATGCAATTCCAAAAGAAAGACCGGTCATACTTCTGATGGACTCTCACGCCTCACATATAACTCCAGCTGTAATCGATTTGGCAAGACAGAACGAAATTTATCTTTTTACGTTTCCAGCCCATACAAGCCATCTTCTTCAACCGCTTGATGTTGGAGTTTATCGCCCCCTAAAATCTGCATGGAATCAATGTCTAAATGACTATATGCGCGAAAAAAATGGTGAAAAGCCCAGTCGCTATAATTTCAATGAAATATTTACTGTAGCTATGGTTAAAAGTTTTACACCAACGAATATTGAACATGCTTTTCGGAAAAGTGGAATCTGCCCTTTTAACAAAAATGCTATTTCACCTGAAGCTATTGCTCCCTCAAAGCTAACTGAAACTGGGCCAGATAACAATGCAGTCAGATGTGATTCATTAGATCGTTTGAAAGAAGCACAAGTAAACAATTTGTTAGTAATGCCTTTTGCTCCAAACAAAAAAGAAAAAACAAAAGGGAAAACTAGAGACTCAAGTTCCAAATGTCTTACCTTGTCTGCAGCAGAAGAAAATGCTGATGATGCACAACCATGTTCTTCAGGAATAGAAACGCTGTCTAAATCAAAATCAAAAAATCGTTCAAAGAAAGCACGAAATATAAATGATGATGATTGGGAATGTGGTGTTTGTGGTAAAAGCTATGAAAATGACGTTAGAAAAAAAATGGGGCTAAGTGGGTACAATGTTCCTTCTGTTGTGTACCGTATTATACCAAGTGTCAGACAAATCATGATGAGAATGAGATCGTTTTTATGTGCGATGCTTGTGGTAAAGATGTACCTGACTCCGAGTCTGACTCTGATTAAAATATTTGTTTAGTTTTATTCAGTTATTTTGTTTATTATTTTTAAAAATATTTTCAAGTGGTAATTAGTTACTAAGTATATTGGATATTAACAAAAAAGTTTAAGTTTTAACTTCAAAGGTTATGTAGTAGTATTTGGAGTATGAAATATATGTTTTTTTTTCAATGTCGATTTCTAGCAAAGTTTCTTATCTGTCACCAAATTAACTTACCCTTATCACAAAATTACCTTACCTATAACCAAATTACCTATATTTGGTCAAATATTTTAAAAGTATTATTTTGTGCATAATTTATTAGTTTAGCATTGTCTACATCAGTCAGGTACTCGCTAACACTGGTACGTATTTATCAAAAATTTCAAATTGCCCAATTTTTTGTTATACGTCAAACTATTCCAGATTTATTAAATATATCACCAACATACCTGTCCTTACCCTATAATCCTTCAGAAACTTTTTAATATTATAGACTAAAAGATATCATCATCACTTAAAAAGCTATTTCGACATCTAGAACTCGTTCTCGATTCCACCAATCCCATATTAATTTCTGAAAATTTAATGAATCTTGCCAAACAATTTGCACTTCATCTGATGTAAGACCATCGTTCACGTGTTTTTCATAATATGTTTTTGTCCCAGCCCATATTAATTCTATTGCGTTAAAGTGGCAATGGATGGAGGCAGTCGTAAAACCTCATGTCCATTTTCCCGTAATATTTCATCTACGGCATATATTGTTGGTTTTTTAATGGATGTTGCCATTAAAAAAAGTTCTAGTTTCAGAATATTGGGTAAAGGATTTTGTTTTTGAATTATTAGCTAGTCATAAATATCACTTTTCTTCTAGGATGAAGTAGGTTGTTTATTTAAGATTCTTGAATGATAAGATGCATTTTCCAGAATGATTAAAGATGGAGCATCTAAATTTGAAATCAGTTGTTCTTTTAACCACTTTTCAAACAGTTCACAGTTCATATTATCATGGTAGTCCATACTTTTGGATGTTGAAGAAAACAGTAAACTTGCACCTGGGAGAAATCCTCTTGAAGAACCTGCATGCAAACTGATGAACCGTTTTGCCGTCCCACATCCCTTTTTTCTCTTGACACTTTTTACAGACTCGTCCTGCCAAGATTTCAAACCACTTGCATTAGAAAATATCCAAGTCTTGTCGAAAAATACCATGTTTCTAAATTTTGAATTAACATTTTCCGTGTATTTCTTTAAAAACTGGATACGCTGACTTGCTATATATGGCAACTCGTATAAAAATTTTCGATTGCAGTCCTTTTTATATCGAAAACCCAACATTTTTATTAATTTTGACAACGATTTTAGTCCAATTTCCAATATGCCTCGATTTTTTAAAGCTTCTTTTAAAACTTGAAGGGTTATATTAGTTTTTGATGTGTATAAATCGTAAATTGCATTACAAACATCTATTTTTACGTTGTCACTTAAGACTTCTGTCTTTGGCTTTTTTCGTGTACATTTCTTAATCTTCCTCGGTAGCAAATTATGCTTTTTTTCATGCACAATTTTCTGCACAGTCCTTATACCGATTCCCAGAGCTTTTGCTACTGTCTCCTGGATATTGGCCGGTTAGTTTTCATTTTCGTAATATTTTATTAGATTTAATACCATTTTCTTCGCTTGTAGATGCAAAAATTGTTTTCTATTACTCATTTTGTCACTGACTTGACAATCTGACTTTGAAGTGACATCGCTCAAAGATTTTTGCAACTGCTGGTATTTATATGTTTATCCTCTTTTTTCATATGAAAATATCATAGGTCTATCTAATTCATCTTCCGGATTTTATGCGGAGGATATGATTACACGTAATAAAAGAAAAACAAACTTAAAAAGTTTGTCGTTGATAAATCGTATGACCCGCACGATATCATTGCTTTTAACTATAGAAGTATTTTATCAGTTTATTTTTAAACTGTGAAATACATTTTTAGAAATATTTAAAATCCACCGCAAAAGTTATGGCAACTTTTGCTGTTGATTTTAAATAGTTCTAAAAATGTATGGCAACTTTTGCTGTTGATTTTAAATATTTCTAAAAATGTATTTCACAGTTTAAAAATAAACTGATAAAATAGTTCTATTCAAAATTTAGCTTATAAGGGCATAACCTAAAATTATAAATTTACTAATATGGACGGTACCTATAGTTGGCGCATTACCTTTCTGGAATGACGTCACGCTGGTTTCAAATAACGTATTTCTTATATTATTTATATTTCAGCGATGATTCCTAACCTAAACGTATGCAGTGATGTAGATAGGAGGGGTGCGTTCAGCACTGGCTAAAGCGAATTTAAAATTGGCATTTTCTGTACAGAAAGCGCTGCAACTTGTCGAAAATGGCTGGCAAAAAATTAACACTCTCATTGCCATAAAAAAACCCTCATTTTGCACACTTAATACAAAAATAACTATTATAACTTCAAAAACTAAAATTATTTTGCAAATAAGACTTTACTAATATAAATTCTTTCATCTTAGTCTTATTCTTTGTTTGCAATGTAATAAATTGACGCCAGTTACCCATTTTCATCAAAAATATTTTAATTTTCAATTACAGACAATACTGAAAAAATATTAAGAAAAGGGGAATAACGAACGATGAATCCTTTACCTCCAGAATGTTTCAAAAACAAAAAGAGGTAAAAACAAAAATCACAGATTACTTAAAGAACAAAGTGTATGCTAAAAATGAATATGTTACAATGCAGACTTTGCTTTAAAAACTAAAAGAGAGAAATTAATGTATAACTAACTAACTTTAAAAATAAAAACTACTCCCCTTCACTGTCTTCAGAATCAGAACTAAATTCTTCATCGTCACTGCTGTCTTCGTCGGTACTAATTACAAGTGGCGCAATGTCTGAAGCATCACATATCTGTATTGTCTTCCAAGCTTCTTGGATTACCCTTTCTGTGTGGCTGACATAATTTTTCCAATGTTCTGAAGATACTTCATTTATCGCTTTTTCCCACATGGCCAAAACTTCCGATGGTGTCCCCTTCAGACTAGCAATGTATTGGTCATATTTCCTCTTACACTCAGACCATGCCATTTCAATAGCATTAAATTGACAATGGTATGGAGGAAGTCTTAGTATTTTGTGGCCCAAAGGTTTCACATATTCGTCAAGGTAGAATGTTTTTTCAATGTTACAATTTTTTTCTGCAATGCTCCATATTTCATCCTTCATGGCCCTCTCTGGGAAGTCAATGTTCCTTTCTTTTAACCATCCAATCAATCTCTGCTTTGTCCATGATTTTCTTGGAATATCCTCTAAAAGGCCGGAATGATAGCCTGCGTTGTCCATCACTATCAAACTTTTTGGAGGAAGATTTGGTACCAGCTGATTTTTAAACCAATTTTCAAAATTTTGCTTGTTCATATTGTCATGATAATCTCCGCTTTTTAGTCCACTTTTAAATATTAAACTGGCCCCCTTAATAAATCCTTCTTTTGATCCAGCGTGAACTACAATATATCGATGACCTTCACTAGCTTTTTTAGAACTTGTAGACATAGTGTTATCCTGCCAGCTGTTTCTAAACGAACGGAAAGTCTCATCAATAAATACGGTGGTATAAGCATCTTGTCCTAGATTTTGATTTTTGACATATTCCCTCAAGAAATTGATTCTCTTGTGGACGATGTGGGGCAAATCCATCAGGTATTTTCTATTATTTGATTTTTTCCACTTAAAACCAATACTTTTTACGTATTTTCTTAGCGAGGTGATGGAAAAATTAAAATATTCATTTATCTCTTTTAGTTTTTTAAGCAAAGTCTGCATTGTAACATATTCATTTTTCGCGTACATGCAGTAGATCGTATCTCTTATTTTGTTCTTTAAGTAATCTGTAATTTTTGTTTTTACCTCTTTTTGCTTTTGAGACATTCTGGAGGTAAAGGATTCATCGCTCGTTATTCCTCTTTTCTTAATATTTATGATTGTTGTATGGCTAAGTTTTGTTGCATTTGAAGCTCGTTTAATTATATTATCAGTTTGCGGAAGGATTCCATTTTTAGCTTGCTCTTTTTCCAATTGAAAAAAAGCCAAGATATTCAAAACTATTAGCTGTGATTGCTGATTATATCTTCGCGGCATCTTGAAAAAGTTTAAAAAGAATCACAAAAAATCAATGTCAATTTTGACGAATATATTCTGAAAGACACATAACCAAAACCGGCATTGACTGTTGTAAAGAAACGACAATAAGTTTTTTCAAAATGTTTTTGTCACTGTCAGTTAACATAAATCAAACAAAAATAACCAAAAATGACGTCATTCCAGAAAGGTAATGCGCCAACTATAATAGCCATGTTAGATTTGATGTCAGTCAACCATAAGGTTAGAATATTTGGCAAGATCAACAATGGATATGATACTGGTGGGTTTGAATATATACAAAATCTAACTAATTGCTTATCAGTGGTACGATAGCGCAATTGGTTAGAGCGATGGACTAGTGGTCCAGAAGTGCGGGTTCGATCCCCGCTCGTACCATAACTTTTGCTAGTGATTTTAAATATTTCTAAAAATGTATTTCACAGTTTAAAAATAAACTGATAAAATAGATCTATTCAAAATTTAACTTATAAGGGCATAACCTAAAATTATAAATTTACTAATATGGACGGTACCTAATAGCCATGTCAGATTTGATGTCAGTCAGCCATAAGGTTAGAATATTTGGCAAGATCAACAATGGTTATGATACTGGTGGGTTTGAATATATACAAGATCTAACGAATTACTTATCAGTGGTACGATAGCGCAATTGGTTAGAGCAATGGACTAGTGGTCCAGAAGTGCGGGTTCGATCCCCGCTCGTACCATAACTTTTGCTAGTGATTTTAAATATTTCTAAAAATGTATTTCACAGTTTAAAAATAAACTGATAAAATAGTTCTATTCAAAATTTAACTTATAAGGGCATAACCTAAAATTATAAATTTACTAATATGGACGGTACCTAATAGCCATGTCAGATTTGATGTCAGTCAGCCATAAGGTTAGAATATTTGGCAAGATCAACAATGGTTATGATACTGGTGGGTTTGAATATATACAAGATCTAACGAATTGCTTATCAGTGGTACGATAGCGCAATTGGTTAGAGCGATGGACTAGTGGTCCAGAAGTGCGGGTTCGATCCCCGCTCGTACCATAACTTTTGCTAGTGATTTTAAATATTTCTAAAAATGTATTTCACAGTTTAAAAATATACTGATAAAATACTTCTATACAATACTTCCCTTTTATGAGGGAAGTAAAAAGTACTTATCGGATTAACTTCAAATTTTGCTAAAAATGAAGGGTCATATGGGGATAGCCTGATAGCATTTTGATAAAAATCCAATATAGCGAAACAAAATGGCGGCCTAGTGAAATATTAAAACAATTATTACTAAAACACTGCTTATCCAATTTATCCTAAATTTTTTACAAAAATCAAGCATTATGTAGGACTCAACTGGTAAAATTTTGGTACGAATCCAAGATGGCGGAACAAAATGGCGTCTTAACAAATTATTTAAAAATTCAGCCAGAAAAAAAACCACTTAATGGATTGATTTAATATTGTGTGCCGTAACTAATTGTGCTATAGAAATAAACTGTCTGTTTATCTGTCAGTATGTTTTCTCTTTTTCTAACACATAGCACTTTATGGCAAGATTTTTGTCAAACTTCTCTGTTGTTATTAAAGATGAAGGTATCAAACCCAGTATTTTTAAAATCAGCAGAAAGATGTCCAATTATTGAAATAATATTATACAAGGGTTCGATTTAAAATAACAAAGTCGGTCCTCAATTTTTTACTTAACAATCGCTTTTTGTTTGTTTAGTTGAAATATTCTGATGGTTCAAGTAAAATCATATAACTTTTTTATTCAACATTTTCTTCCATATTTATAAAAATAAACTCTGTAAGTGAATGTCCTATATTTGCCAAAATCTAACTTTTATACTAAAATGATAAACTAAGCAAAAATATGTTCATATTAATCAATAATCAAATTTTTTATATAATTTTTATAGAATTTCCTTTGTTATTTATTTTACTTTTAGATATATTAAAATGCCCACCACTCACAATCATGCTTAAATATATATTTAATATATATATATATTAAATATATATCAAACAAAACAGAATAATATATATGTTATATATATTATTGTGTTTTGTTTGATATATATTTCGTGTATCTCTTGTATGGATTTAATAAACGTTGTTAATATTAAATATGATTATGGTTTATGGAAAAAATTGGTAAATTTCCTTTACCCAGAACTTCCCTCGATATGATTTTTTTCTTTTTATTAGGTATAGTTCTTTTTATTTGGTTCAGTACATAGGTCATTTAGTAAAACATTTTTATTTGTCGTTATTTTGTTACATCATATTGCACTCTTACCAATATTTTACCGGTTTTTACCCATGCCACGCTTGATTTTTAGGCATAATTTAGAATAAATTCAATAAGTAGTATTTATATTAATACATTGTCACGTCATTTATCCCTATTCACATTTAATTTTTCTTCAAAATTTAAAGTCAATTGAACAAGATTTTTTTACGTTAATTTTTTAAAAAAATCTTTGCCCGCCGTTTTGTTCCGCTATCTTAAATTCGTGCCACAGCTTTACTAATAAAATAATTAAAATTAATCTAATTAGTAGTATTCTCAGGCAGACTTTTTAAATGTTTTAAAAAGCCGCCAATTTGTTTTGCTATCTTATATTTATACAAAAATATTACATTCCTATATATCACCTGATTTTTGTTCAAAATTTGAGGTAAATTGGATAATTAATCCTTCCATACTAATTTTTTTAACGTTTCACTAGGTCGCTATCTTATTCCGGCATATTGGATTTTTACGAAAATATAAACAGGTTATCTTCATACAACTAATTTTTGACCAAAATTTGATAAGTGGTTTTTAAGCGATGCCGTGAACTGACAGCCAGACAGCGAACCAACAGACGGACCAACGGCATTGATAAAACATATTTTTTAGCATCTAGCGACGTTAAAACGTGAAGATATGTAAAACCTGAGAGGGTGGGTAATTTTTTCACATTCGGCATCTTCATATTATTACCTCAGTTTTACTAGTTTATCTGTATACCACAATTATTTTAGGGACACAATTTGAAATCACTTTCTCTCTCACTCAAGCTATGCCGTGAACTGACAGACAGACACACAAACCGACAGACGGACCGACCGAATTGATAATGAATAAACATATTTTTTGGAATCTAGAGACTAAAACGTGAAAATATGTAAAACCTGAGGGGGCGATTTTTTCACGACTACAAATATTTTATTTAGCCGCCATTTTTTTTATTTATTTATTTATTTTATTTACAATTAGGATGCCAACAGGCCAGGGGCCCAATTATAACATCCACGATTTACAGATTAGTGTACAGATCTTAAATTTACTTATATATAACTAGAAACAACTACGATAAACAAAACTATTTTATACTCAGAAGACAAGATTTGCGATGTTAGTATCCTTAACCTTTTTCTTAAAATTAACTAAAGAAGTATAAAATAAATCAATATCTTGATAATAAATATTGTATAGGGGGGTTATACGACTTAGCGGCGAGTGTTTAGCCAGGTTTGTTCTAAAAAAGCAGTTTGCAAAGAGGTAGTTATTTTGAAAGTTATGCGGAGGAATGTAAAACATTATACCAGACAGCAAGTCAGATGCATCTATAAGGTTGTTTATAATTTTATAAAGAAAACAGACATCACTGTGAGTGCGTCGGTGTTCAAGAGGCGATAATTGAAATACTTGCCTAAGTTCGGATAAATCGGTGTCTACAACATAAAAATGTTGTAGACACCGGTCTGTTTAAAATCCAGAAATCTAAAAAAGTTGTTCTGTATGCTTTCCAATCTGCTTTTGTAAATAGCATATTGAGGTGTCCACACGGCAGAGGCAAAACCCAACCTACTATAAACATACGCGAAATATAAAGTTTTCAAACAATGTTGCGATGTAATGTACTTGCAAATTTTGATAATAAAACCCAACATTTTGTTGCATTTCGAGGCTATGTGATCAATGTGTTCTCCAAAAATCATCTTTCTGTCGAATATTACACCGAGATCTTTAATTTTATTTACTCTTTTTAACACGTTTTTATTGAAATTATAATCACAATCAAAGACATTAAGGTTTCGAGTGAACGTGATAGATACACATTTATCTAAATTAAGAAAAAGCTTATTACGGGTACAGTATTCAAAAAAGGCGTCTAAGTCATTTTGCAACAGCAAACAGTCACCAAGACACCCTATAGATGAAAAAATTTTCATATCATCTGCGTAAAGTAAAATTTTGCAAAATTTAAAACATTGTTTTATGTCGTTTAAATAAATAACAAATAGTAATGGACCCAGGTAAATTCCTGGGGCACACACGATGTTACGTTATAGGCTGGTGACTGGTGCCCGTTTACTGTCACGAATTGTGATCTATTAGAAATATATGAAACGATCCATTTTAGGATGTTCCCGTGTACATAAAAATTCCTGCCAATTTTGTAATCAAAATATTGTGGTCTATTTTATCTAAGGCTTTGCTAAAATCGGTATACACGGAGTCCACCTGTACCTGGGCTTCCATAGATGAAAGAATATATTGTGAGTAACAAATCAAATTTGACTCAATAGACGGCTTGGGCAAAAAACCATGCTGATCGTTTATGATATCTATCTAGACGAATGTTGAACCTAATAACTTGAATCTAGGCTTATTCATATCTTTTTCTAATATCCTATCAGATTTAGTATAAAAATATTATAAAATTGATATTGTAGACCTCAATGTTTCATTTCCAAAAAATTTGTTTGGTATATTGTGTAGATCCTTTTTAAGAGAGCAATAATACCTACAATGTGTTGTATAAAAGAGCTTCCTTATATAACTTGCATCGCTTTTACTGTTGATTTATATAGCCCAGTGCAAATAATTTTGAAATTGCAAAAATGTTTAGAAAGCTGCGACCATTGCAAATAGTTAGCATTAGTAACTCTTATTAACATCAAAAAAAATCGGCCGCCATCTTGAATTTTGGTCCTTTTTGGGAAAACATTAAAATAACTCGAAAACGGTGCGTTATAGCAAAAAACTTCAAGAGGTAGAAATTAAAGAGAATAAAAAACTCTATCAGAATCAATAAAAAATAGTTTATTATCCTAACGCAGTGGCGTACAAAAATTTTTTGAAAATCGAGCAATTTTTAAAAGGAATCACCGAAATGCAAGTTACTAATATTTTAAGCTTATTAACAAATAACATGGATATTTAGCATCAATTCAACTAAAATACAATACTTGTGACATTTTCAATAAAAATTTATTACTAATAATTTAAAATTAACATAAATTGTAAAAGCTATCCTTTACCAAATACATGTGTATGTGTACTAATAATGTGCGAAAGCAGCCACCACCTTGTCCCTATTTGGGCTATTTGCACCAAACCAAGGTCTTTTAGTTATTATTTTGTAAACAACTTATTTGACAGTTTGAAAAATTATTGTATAACATAAGTTTTCAACCTGTCATCTCTAGAAAAAAAATTAAGTTTACAATTTTATTCGATTTGTTCTTCATCGACCGACATTTGTTTGTTGTCACAAGAAATACCATTACAGTTACCACACAAGCTTGAACATGGCATATTGGATTTTAAACATGTGCATAGTTTATTACATCCAGATTTGCAATTACAGTAAATCATTTTCAATACAAATTCTGGTGCCACTGCGTTTGACATTGTTTTTGGAACTAAAATGTTTTTTTACTCCATCCCCATTCTGTTGCCTCTTTCTCGTTATTTAGCCAATACTGCATTTGTAAATAGGTCCTATAATAATGATTTGCAGCTGCGTTAGTTGTTGGAGGTAAGGTAGCTAAATCAAAATTTTTACTAAGTACCTGACGAGATGTAAGGGTTTGTAACTGATCTAAATCTTTTGCTAGCCTATGTCGACCATATAATGAAAATAAGAATGTATTTCCAGCTTCGACTAGCTCAGATTTTTGTGCTGCAGGATCTAAAAAACGGATGTAATTTGTCGCAGATGAGGATCTTTTTGCAACGTTTTGAAAGTCGCCAGTTTACCCTTTTTAAACAAGCACGAGGTTGTATCACATCCTGATATAGCATGTGCAAATAAGATTGAATTCTTCATGTCACCAATCTTGTTCTGCATATTACCGATGTCAGTTACTCTGTGAGGTTTAGACGATTTTCCAGGCCGAAGCATAAATATTGAATTTTTTGTCCGATAATGCAGTAATAAAACTAATAAATCAGTATCTTCGCCAACTAGAGTAACCGACGCCGACGTAGAAGATTCATTTACTTTCAAAACATAATTTACTAAAACTATATCTGCATCTCCATCTGCTTGAATTAATTCCAGCTTCCTTGAGCTTTATTGAAAGAGAAGCTATAAATTTGATTTTGTTGTGTTTGTTCAATAAAAAACTTTCTTGACTCAGCGTAGTTACAGTTGTATCGTTAAACAATACGTTAGGGGATTTTGACTTGTACGATGATCTTCTCAGTTCATGATTTTTGATTGATAATTTTGAGTGTTGGTAACCATCAAAAACCACTGTTGGATTTTTCCCATAATGAAATATGACATAGTTCACGTACTGCTCGTATATTTCACCGTAGCTTGAAGGAAACTGCCATACTACTTTGTGAAGCAGACTGCCTCCATCAAGTACATACTTAGTGTCTGCTGGTATTTTATCTAAATGCACAAATAAAGTTGATTTGGTAGTTTTTCTCATGAGTCCATTATCAAATAATGATAAAGGATATGGAGCAAGTTCAGGAGAAAAGCATTCTTTAAGACTATCTTCAGTTTTATAGCTGCATAATATACGATTAAATAACTGTGTAGGATTAATAGGTGATATTTGATTATGAACCTTAATAGTTTTGTGCTGAAAAGCTAAAGATTTTACTTTGTCATTTCTCTTCAACTGAATGTTTCCAAATGATTTTCCAATGATTTTTTTAGTGCTTGTTCCAATTTCTTTAGCTGAATCACAATTGATGTCCTCTGATGCTTCTACACCGGTACTTATTGCGACTAGGGAAGAAATATTTTCGTGGAAAGGGTCGTGTACCGTTAGCCACTCGACAAGTTTTTCTAAGTCTCTACAATCTCGTGCTGCACGAATACGTGTTGTTCTGAGTAAATAGGTTTTACCTCCGCAAAATTTTCTAACGCTTCCGAAATTCTAATACATTGCGGCATTGACAAAACCCATTTTCCTAGAACACTATTTGTCATTCCCCTGCCTCGCGTTATTCCACCTTCAGACTTCAAACTTCGCATCAAAACTTGTTCGATGGTCATATCGGTCCACACCTCAGACCAAAACTTTTGATCTGTCCTTCGAACTGTAAAATGAGTTTTAAATTTTGTATATTCTTCGTGTTTCATTGAATCTTTAAGGGTGATCATCTGTTGTAAATAAATCTGCAGCTTTTGCGTAGGGCAAGTGACCAGCGGTATGAAAATACGGAAGCATTTTTCCAACAGCATGCAAATGTAAATCAAAGTCTCCCGTTCTTTCAGCAGTTAAAAACAATTTTACAAGTTCAACCTGCTCCCAGTACTGGCACCATAATTTGGCCGTCCTACTTAGCTTTGATTTATCTTCAATTTTTAAAATGAGCATATCCAGAAATTTGTTGATAGTTGGGGTCTCGCAGTTGGGATAAGAAGTAGTAAGGTAAAGTGTCTCTAAAATATCCTGGTCATCTTGGCATAAGGTAATAGCTAATTGAGCTAGAAAATGTGCCCTTAAGGACCTGGAATAAGAGTGACCATTTAAAATAGCTGGTATACTATTTTTGGCATAAATATTATTCAAAAGCTCCTCCAACCCGCTACCTTCCAATAGCTCCCAAAAATGACATTAGAAGATGAAAGCCACCTAGTCGCACAACTACATCTTTTAAAACATTATTCGGGTCAGCTTCAGCAACAATCTGATAACGAAGCAAAATGTTTGTTTTTGTTTTTTAGTCATTTTAACCGCATAATTTAAGGCCGAATTAATAGTTGTTAAATTGCCAGGGTCAAGATTAATAAAAGGGAGTAGCACTACCTGAGATGTTTCGAAATATCCTGTAACAGTTTTGGCCATATAACCGTTCCAAGATGGCTTTTTTTCAAAATCAAAAACAAATGCCGACATCCAAAGACAATCTTTTAACATAAATTTTCTTAGATCTTGTTCTGACAAAAAACAATCTGGTTCAAAAATTTTTGTGGACTTATAAGCTGTCAAGCTATTTTTAAATGGTGTAATTGGTATTATTCCGAATTTTCCAACTTCTAGAGCCTTTATTGGTTTAGAGTTTCTTTGCACATTATTTGACAAAGATAAGGCATCTTGGGGAGTCGCGCAAATTATGCCCCCCAAAGAATGGAAAATTCCATATCCATTGGATTTGGATTGGAATCGGCATTATCAAAAACAAATTGATGGAAAACCGAGTTTAAAATGTTTAAATCATTTTCGGAGGATGCCTGTGTTTCAAATTTTAAAGCTTCTTTGTAAGATTCCGAAAATGCTAAAGAATGCAATAAGTCCAACAAAACTTTTGAACCAAACTTTCTATGCAGGTAAATTGCAATACTGAATAGAACTGGCGATATAAAAGACCTTGGTCGCACATTGGAAATTATCACATTAGCAACTGAAATTACCTTTTTATCGTTTTCCAATTTTCCAAACAAAAGTGACAAAAATTTTAATAACATACGTGGTATATAGTCTATGCCGCCATCCAAAACTTCACTAGCTGAAGGATACTGGTTGAGATTGTAAGATTCTGATCTAATTTCTTCTTTTAAAATTTTGGCGCTCAATTGGATGATATTTTCACGTTTTTCTTCCAGTGTCAACGTCGCATCCTTCCATGTATCTTTAATTATATTTTCAGTACTGCCTTTAAAGCAGACCACAGAACTCTTTCCATATTTGTCAACAATTATAATTTCGTCTTTATAATGTTCACTAAGTTTCTGACGAAAATGCCTTTTACTCCAAACCTGTGACACGGCGGTTGCAAACACTTTGAATTTGGCGTAAAGATCATCCAACGAAAACTGGCACACATCATCTTTGGATCCATTTAAATATTCTAAGACCTTGCCTAAACCGATTAAATTAGTTTCTGCGCTTGGTCTTCCAGAATTTTTGTTACCAGTCGTCAACATAGAAAAATTTGCATAACAGTCACTATGATACCTCGCTTCACAAGCTACTAAATCACACTCTGATTCTATTCTTGAGCGAACATCCTGAGCCCATTCGTCATTCCTTAGTTCACAGCATCGCAAGATTTTGGTTTTGATTTCAATAGTAGTTATACAAGAAAACTTTTTCTATTAGCAGTTTTTTTATCACATTTTTTTACACAAAATAAGCATTGTTGCTTGGAATTAAACTCTTCTGTACCGCTTCTCAAATTTAAAGAATCCTTTTCTAAGCTGGCTTTTATTTTCTTTTTGTCAGCTTCTATACTAGATTTTCTTGTATAGTTTTGTCTGCATTTTTTATGTAAAAATATTTCTGCAATATTTTTAAAACACGCAATTTTCCCGTCATCCCGTTCTAGACTGGCCTTAGCTAATGTCCTTAAACCCTTCTCTTTTACAGCAACTGTCTCCTGATCAGAGAGCCGTTCATTGCATATAATGCAGTTCTCCATATCTACAAACAAATTCCAAATTTTAATGACGTTTTTTTAAATATTTACTTTCAATAAAATAAAAAAACGCATTATTTAAGAATTCAAAAGTCATATCATATTGAAGCAGAAAAGGTTTCTGGCCGCTACGCATCTAGCTAGGGCCCGCATTTGAATAATCTTATTGAGTAACCTAACCACACTTTTCCTAATATGAATTGTATCAGAACAAAAAGTAAACAATAGTGTTTTAAAAATTACTAAAAAAAGTAACATTTACCTACTAAGGCGTAAACATTAACACTTTTACATCAAACAACAAACTTTTACTTTTGGTTTTGCGATATTTAGGAAGAAGTAACAGTAAACACTACTTATATATGTAAGTACTTAACTTATACTAGTAACAGGCCTACTATGATTATGGCGACCGATATCAAACTAAACAGTTTATTTTTTATTTTATATTTTATTTTTAGTGATTGTTAATATTAAAAACAAATACGGAAATTCAAAAAAAGTAACCTATTAAATAACATTTTACACTCTCTACGATTTTCGCTTCGCGAATGCTTGAATCTAGAATATTTCCAGATTTAAAAATTCATAAGATGAACCTTCGCTGTGATACTAAATTAGTTTTTAATTAATCTGATAGATTTTTTGGTTCTCTTCAATTTTTACCTCTTGAAGTTTTTCGCTAAAACGTACCATTTTCGAGTTATTTAAATGTTTTCCCAAAAAGTACCAAAATTCAAGATGGCGGCCGATTTTTTTTTGATGACGCACACACCGGACAAATGGGGACTTTTAGTATGTTAATAAGGGTTACTAATGCTAACTATTTTCAATGGTCGCAGCTTTCTAAAAATTTTTGCAATTTCAACATGGTGAATGTCATAACTGCACTGGGGTAATATACGTTTTGACTAACTTATTATAAAGTACAACATTGCTGTTGAATCAGTTTAGGAAACACAATCGTTTCGAATATTTTAGATTGAATCATTGTTATCTATATTTAATATTATAAACATACTATAACTTAAGTTGAAAAAAAGTCAAAATTTTTAATTTTGAAAAGTGTAATGCTTCTGAAGTTGTAGTCTATAACAAGCACGAATTAAGTAAGTATACCACGTACATTTACTGTCGAGTAAATTGTCTGCGATTTTAAACTGATGAAATAGTTTATGGAATCCATTCAAGGCATCAAACATTAAAAAATGCAATTAAACTAAAACGTATGCAGCACCCAATTAGTCTTTGTTTTATGTTAATTTTATTAGCTTTGCGGAAGAAACAAAATTAAAATATTTGGTAAATGTTTCCATTTATAATTACCAAATGGTGGCGTCATTCACATAAAACGGATACTGGTAACAGAATATGCAAAAAACAAAACCGAACGTACTTATGGTACGCTTTTAAAAACCGAGAAGAATTTAATTTTATTATTTTACGTCGATATTATACATTACTATTAGCTTATATAAATGATAACATGTGTTCTAAATCTCACAAAATCGTTGGATGATAGAAGAAGCTTGAATTTTTCAATAAATAAGTGGAGCAAGCTGTTACTCCTCGAGAATGCATGTCTAAAATGGAGAGAACATCATTTTAAAAGGAATACACTGGATACTGGGGTGAATTTTATGTTCTAAAATGCTAGACAATCAGAACAGGATAAAATGGCAAGATTCCAACTATGAAGGCAAATTAATCATGCGAGAATACAGAAGAAAAGAATATATTGAATGGGTTTATTTAAATATTTATAACATGATTGACATTAAAAAACAAACTCAATTTTAAAATTAAATATTAAAAGCTACATCCACTAAAAAGACTTAAATTAACAGTAGATCTAATTTAACAGTAGGTTTAAGATTGGTTTAAAATTGACGTCATTGTTTGTTGCCAAATCAAATATGTATTCAATAGGTTCAATGTAACTTAAAAATTATGGCCGGTTTCAATGCAATTTAAGAGTAATATACAATAGAAGATATACAGATATAGCAGAAAACTTGAATGTTTGTTTTTCTAAACAACTTTCAAACATATCACAATAAAATTTGGCATTAATTGTTATCTATATTGAAAAAAAGCATCAGTAATGTTGTCATATTTTTCAATTTTACTTCCCTCGTATAAGGAAAGTATTGTAATTGTGAAAAAATCACCACCATTTTTTTCTGTTAAAATCTTGGATAAACTCTTTTTTACAAAGACTCCTCAGGCACAGAAAGGCACTTTGGCAAAAGTATAGAAGGCCAAAACTCCAAGCTGATCACGGCAGGCATCGCTTGGTCTCAAATCAGTTATCTCACGATATTAAAACTATAAAAAGAATCTATTAACTGCGATAAAATCTTAGTGGGAAGGTTAGTCTACCGCGAGTACGTGATCCGACCTCAGTCCTTCAAAGAGACCCAGCTACAGACAGTTGCACTGATTTTTGTCGAAACTTTTTTCAGCTCATACACCAGATAACCCGCCTCCTCATTGCCGTTAATCATATCGCATCGCCCTCTGCAGGCTCAGCTTACCAACATCAGATTCACCGAATAATGTAGTCTTTAAAAGCTTCACAATCTAGTCGTCAAGAAATCTCTAGGATTGGGCAGGTCTAATAAAAGCATGCGCAGCTAAACTTACCAAACCATTTAGTTTACTTATGCAACAATCGTACAACACACACTTCCTACCAACCTAACCTAACCCAACCAAAAAAAAAGCGATAAAACTCAAAGAACTTTAGACTTGTTAGCCTTTTACCTATTGTTGTTAAAATCGTGGAGTCAATTATTGTGGACAGAATGCATTTTTTTCTAAAAAATAACAACGTTATTCCCTCAAAGTGGCACGGTTTCACACCAGTCAGATCAGTTGTAACAAACTTACTCTGTTGTGTTGATGACTAGACGGAGAGTTTGGACAGGCGTGAGTGCATTGATGTGGTCTATCTGGATTTCAGCAGAGCCATCGACAGGGTCCCGAGACTCGGCTGATTCAGAAATTCAAACACGTAGGAATTCACGGAAGTCTCTTGGAGTAGATTTCAGTTTTTATAATAATTCGACAGCTCTCTGTACTACCAGGCTCAGTACTTGGGCCGTTACGCTTTATTGCTTATACAGCCGATCCACCTTACTATATCATGTCCAAATGCTCCTTCTACGCGGGTGATACTAAAGCGTATAATAGGCCCTTACTTCATCTTGGTTCACTGCAGAAGGATCTTGATAACATATTCAAATAGAGTCAGGACCGGCTTTAAGTGTAGATAAATATGTTGTCCTTCACTTGGGTAAAAACAAACCATGTATTTATTACACTATTATTGACAATCAGATGGTAGAAAAGGATATTCACAAGTGACCTAGAAGTGTTAATAAGTTCAAATCCGACATGGATCACGTGAGTGCTTTTCAAGCAGTCAAAGGCAAACCTTTATTGTTAAGTGATTCGTGATTGAAACTAATTGCCTGGGGACGTAGTGATGTCAGGAAATGTAAACCCTTTCAAATCTCGTTTAGACAGACTAAAATTTTCAGTTTAATTTTGTGCTAATTGTATTATTTGCAGAATCACATTGTTAATTTTTTTTTTCGGTGATGATCATATATATATATAATATATATAATATATATATATATATATATATATATATATATATATATATATATATATATATATATATATATATATATATATAATATATATATATATATATATATATATATATATATATATATATATATATATATATAAATATCAAGTACTCTTGGGATTAGGTTCGTGGCTTGAAACAAAAAAACTCTAATTGACGTTTCGCCTGTCTATTTCAGGCTTTTTCAAAATATTTATTTCTGCACATCTAAAAATTAAATACAGAAAGTGTATGTATGCAAGATATCCACCAATAGTGTCTACAATTTAAATATAATCAAAAAAACTAAATGATATATATATATATATATATATATATATATATAAAAAATAAAACAATAGAATTCTTTTACCACTTACCTCCACACCGCCAAGCAAGGCAAAATAACATCTTTCTCAAGGTATGTACTGTACTATTTTAATTAAATGTTTTAATAATTTTAATGCGTGCCGTTATACCTAATTGTTTTTATTTTTTATTTTGGATATATACACTTTCTGTATTTAATTTTTAGATGTGCATAAATATTTTGAAAAAGCCTGAAATAGACAGGCGAAACGTCAATTAAAGTTTTTTTGTTTCAATCCACGAACCCAATCCCAAGAAAGTACTCGATTTTTATAAATTGTAAGGTTCAAGAAGAGAAATATAAATATATATATATATATATATATATATATATATATATATATATATATATATATATATATATATATATATATATATATATATATATATATATATATATATATATATATATATATATATATATATATATATATATATATATATATATATATATATATATAATATTATAAATCAGACTTATTTCACCATATTATTTTTGACAACTCACTTACAGATCTGATTGAGGCATGCCTCACATGAACATATTTTGTTTTTGGATTGGAAACAGAGAAACTGAATCAAGCTTTAAGAGGGAATGGATATTGCACTGAGGATATAAAATGGTCATTTAGAAAATATAATAATCCTACTCCACAAAATGATACTAATAAGGAATTACCGATGTGAAGAGTAGTCCTTTTATTTATACACGGAACTACAGGCAAGGTTGCAAGGTTACTACGCCGGTCCAACATACGCACAATATTCAACAAACACAAGAAAATTGGACAATGTTTTCGATCGCCAAATGACATTATTCCTTTCCAAACGGAAGAAGTATTTACAGTTTCTTGTTCCTGTGGTGATGTGTATATTGGAGAAACTGGACGATCCATATCGACTAGGCTTAAGGAACATGAACAATGCATCAGAAAGAAATAAATGTAAAAGAAACCAAAGTTCTTGCATCGCTTTCGGCATTCTATAAACGAAAATTTTGAAAGTCTATTGAAATTTATAAGCATCCTAACAATTTTAATAAAGATACGAGCTTCAGTCTACATCATACGTGGAAACCGATCGTTACACCGAATCACGGTTCGATAGACACAGGTCGACTATAAATAACTGGCCTGGGTCTCTTCGAGTTTATTCAGTGTTCCGATCTCGTGAAGTAAAGATCCCTGAAGATGACTCGTGCAATTGAAGGCGAAACGTCGGAAAGCTTTCGCTCTATGTTATATTGTATTGTTATGTTGTTCAATCTGCTGTAGCTGAACAACAATACCACTAGCCATATTATAAATGTAAAAGAAACCAAGGTTTTAGCAACGAGTTGAAAATAAATTGAAAACACACAAAAAACTTCAATAGAGTTACGGGTTACGGTGAAGATGCCTTGTACAATCGAAGGTGAAATGTCGGATAGTAGTTGCAATTTGATATGGTCTAATCCTAAGAACCATCATTTCTTAATAATATTAATAATAATAATTATTATACCAAACAGACAGTATAAACCGAAACTAACAAGCCCAGTCCAAAGCACACCACACTGTTTATAAGTAAGTTTAGGTTAGGTTAGGCTAAATTAAAGCTATTCCATTTGATTTTTTCTTATTGAGAACTTCTTGGCAATTTATTTAAATATAAAGAAGCCGCCTCATTAACGATTATAAAACATAGATTTTATTGTTAAGTAGCGAGGAATAAGTAAAATACATTGAATAAATCTATAATCTTCGCTTTAGAATATTAAAAATATTGACTATCGTTTAAAAGCTTGAATGGTTGATATTTGTAAACATTGGTTATCAGAATTATCGCAAAAAAATAGACAATGAGAGAACCGGTGGATATGGATATTTCGTCTATTCTTAAAAATATTGACACAATATTTCTAGCGTTCTATAGTTTTTATAATCTTGTCTTTAGGCAAGAGATGAATTTTTTGAATAGGGTTTTATATTTGTTATCCAGCTTAATCGACAATGATTGTCTATACATAAACGCGGATTTATCATTTAGTAACGTAATATATAATAACCATCATAATAGATAAACCATCCTTAAATAGTCAACATGGATTTGCCGCAGTAAAGTTAAACTTAACCCAAGAGGGATTATTCAATAGGGACTTACCTGCATTCTTTGTGATTAAGAGTACTGTCGCTAGTACTGATAATCCGATGTCTGAATTTCTTCTTGTTCTTCTTCTCATTTTTCGTCTGTGTTTCAAAATCGTCGATAATCCTCTTAATAATGTTGATATTTTCCGCTGTTTCAACGTCGCCGGAAGATTTTTTCTCCATTTTCTTCTTCCAGTTATTCGCCTGAATCACCATCTTTCACTTTTTCAAACTTTTCGTTCTAACATGTTTATTAAATGTATCTTTACCCATTTTAGAGTTTTTTATATACCACTTTTCATATAATAAAGTACTGATACACTAACAATTTTTCGCAAAAGTTCTAAAAAAAGCAATAAGCAGTTCTACAGTTTTAGTTTGTCTTAGCTGAACTGGGAAAAATATGTGCGTGCTATGTCCAAAAGAGCTAAAAAAATTCTAAATCACCTGCTAAAGCTCCAAGGTTCATTCCATCTATATATATATATATATATATATATATATATATATATATTGCACGTTTACGGGCACCACCAGTAAAATCTTAAATGGAAAGGGCAGTCGAGTGAAACCTCGTTTTAAAGGTCTTTCTATGTCCCTCAAAATGATAATAACATTCATGTACTTTCGTTCAGTAATTTAAGAGATTCATTAATTTAAAACTTAAAGTAGACTTTAATACATCAGATTAGTGGAAATTAATTATAGCATGAAATTTGCCAGCAAATGTCATAAAAATACACTGAAGAGTTTTATTTTCTTAGTTTATGCATTTATATCTCTTACGACTAGTTAGGAGTGACATATTAATTTAAAGCCTAATAATAAATAAAACTGGATTGGTTTGATTCACTGGCCGACAAAAATTTTTTTTTTGTTGTAGCATAAATCAGAATAGCATAATCTAATAGAATGGACCTATGCAAATACGAAAATGACAAATAGAAAGTTGTGGCACGTAGGGTTTTCTTGTTAGAGTTGTTGAACCATATCGAATGTTACGATACTTAATATCTATAGAAAAAATAATTTCAGAAAATTCTTAACCCTGTTTATTGACTATGTTTACAGTTTTCGCCTATTAAACATACCATACATCTGAGAGAAAAGCAAACGAGAAAAATATTAACTTAAAACACTAATTAAACTTTATTTTTTCCGTTTATGAGGTGTTCTATCTTCTCTCTTCAAAAACCAACAGTAGTCACCCATCATGGCTGGATCCCATCGTCCTTGGTACCAAATTTCCATTGTTCTGATATCTTGGTGAAACCTTATAAATAAATAAATAAATAAATGCTTTATTGTCAAAAAAAAATTTTACAATTTTGTGGACAAAGCTGTTGTAAAAAAAAATAGTTTACAAACATCAAAATTAGCAAACAAAACAAAACAAAAACACATCATAAATATTATAGAAAAATAATATTTAAATCAAGAATTTAGAATATTAATATTATAGAATCCTAAAAGAAGTATATTAGAAATGTACTTTGTCAGTCGTACTATGTTATAAACATTTTCATAAATATAATGTAAAAAAAATAAAAAAGCAAAGTAAAAAATAAAAAAGTACGAAACAATTAAAAAAATACATATACAAAATTCGGTAAAAATGGTTGGTAATGGCAACTATCACACTAGGGGTTCATAAGGATAAAATTATGTGTTGTAAAACTCGTTCACGGTGTAGAAGGCACTTTCCAGTAAGAATGATTTCAAAGCCTTGCGAAATGAAGTCAGAGATATTATGGATTTGATGTTAAATGGCAGGTGATTATGCATTTTTTTTGCATTGTAGATTACTGATCTTTTAATTAACTCTGAGTGTGGGGTTGGAAGATAGAGATCGTGCTCAGTATTTCTGAGAGGGTAGTTGTGAGGTCTCTCTAATAGAGCAGGTGCATGCTTACGAATTAAGCAAACCGATTCCAAAATGAATAAGCAAGGAAGGGTTAGTATTTTATATCTTTTAAAGAAATCTCGGCAGTGAGTTCTACTGTTAAGTCTCAGTAGGTAACGAACAGCTCTTTTTTGTAGTATAAAAATTCGATCAAATTGAGTCGCACAACATGTACCCCAGAATGGAATAGCATATCTGAGGTGCGACTCAACAAGAGCAAAATAAACAGTTCTAGAGGTAGAAAAGCTAAGCTCTTCGGAAACAGATCTTAACGCAAAGCAAGCAGAACCCAACTTCCTTGATAAAGCGTCGATATGTGGATCCCATTTTAAAGAATCATCTACAAGAAGCCCTAGAAATTTTACAGAGTTTACGACATCAATAGTGGTGCCATTAAGGTCAAAAGGTTGCAGCGTGTTTTTATAAGACAAGACTTTCGTTTTAGAGATGTTCAAACATAGGAGATTAGAATCGCACCAGGATTTAATGGTGATTAGGTCATTAGATACAATCCTATGTAGGTCCGTGACATCTGGGTGGCTCCACGTAAAGCTGGTATCGTCCGCAAAGAGACATATTTTTCCACTAATGTTTAAATTAGCCATGTCGTTTATGAACAGAAGAAACAAGATAGGGCCTAGTACCGAGCCTTGAGGCACTCCATATTCCATTGGCCTACAAGAAGACATCCTGTTGTCAACTTTCACAACTTGATTTCTGTTGCTAAGATATGACTTAAACCAATTGAGAGGAGCCCCTCTAAATCCATAGTACTGCAGCTTGTTAGTTAATATATTATGATTCACACAATCGAAAGCTTTGGAAAAATCACAGAAAATTGTTGCCGTAGCGTGATGGTTGTTTAGGCTGGAGTAAACTCTATTAAGAAGGGAAAACATGGCATCGCTTGTGCATTTGTTACTTAAAAATCCAAATTGATGTTTTGTAAGTATTTCATATCTAGACAGAAATGATAAAAGCCTTTTTTTAACCAGTCTTTCGATGATCTTAGATAGCGTAGGGAGAAGTGCAATTGGGCGATAGTTCGAAGCTTCTTCTGAAACACCTCCTTTGTGAAGAGGTATGATTATTGCAGTTTTAAGGCAGCTTGGAAAAGTACCATTTTGGAAAGACATATTTATCAAAGCAGTCAGATGCTCTAGTGTGCACTCCGGCAGACTTGAATACATTTTTAAAGTAAGCCCATCAGTTCCCGAGGAAGATTTATTTTTGATATCATTAATTGTACTACGAAGTTCTGATAAAACTACTGGTGAAAAGAAGAAACTGTGCAGGTTTACCCTATGATTAGAGAGATATGAAATTGGGTCATTAGATTGAGATACGGATTTAGTCAAATCTTTGGCTACATTTACAAAATAATTGTTTAGGTCCTCAGGAGAGATAAGGATAGTGTTGGATAAAGGAGTTTTGTTTCTTAAATCATTTACGATAGACCAGGTTTCTTTAGCTACATTTTTGGCGTTAGAAAGTCTATTATTGTAATAAATATCTTTGGCGGCTTTAATAGTCTTATGATAAATTTTTCTGTATGATTTTACATAATTATGAAAAAAGACACTGTCCGAAAATTTCTTTAAATGAGATAGTGACCGCATGTTCTTAGAAGATATACGTAAACCTTTAGTGGCCCAGGGTTTACTTCTTTTATTTTTGATAGGCCTAAGAGGAAAAGATTCAGAAGCTATATTAGTTAGAGTTTTTATAAAACGAGAAAATTCAGTGTCGACATCATAAGTGTGAGAGTCCCAGTGGACTTAAGACATTACATTCGACGGAGCTAGGATCGAAAGAAGACACAACGTAATCTATAGTACTGGCACTTGTCTTAGTAAATCTGGTTGGTGAGTTGACGTGCATGGCAATTCCTAATGACTCAAAGATGGACTGAAGACATTTCTGAGCAGCACACACACTGGAAAAGTCAATATTGAAATCGCCACATAAGATTAATTTGCTTTTTACAGGAAGGGACTCGAGCAAACTTAGAAGGTTATGGCAGAATAATTGCACATCAGCATCAGGTATTCTATAAATACAAATAATATAAAGGTCATAAGTATTGTGATAAACGATAGAAAGTTCAAATACTTTTTCAGATATAAATCGTTGTTTAAAGACATTATCATGGTGCCTCCATGAGTTAAATTAGTTCTATTAAATCTGGCAATTGTGGTATAGTTTTTAATAAAAACAGGTTGATTGATATTTAGCCAGTGCTCAGTGATGGCAATGACTTCTGGAAAATTTAGCTCTTCTAACAAAAGATATAATTCGTCTGTTTTATGTCTTAAGGACTAAATATTAAGAAAAAAAAGATTAAAATTACTATTGGTCAATTTTCTAGAGGGTGCTAGATCCTCTTTTCGCGTCATATTGACTAAAAATTTTTACTTTTTGATGGTGAACCACTAGAATAATATTTAGCAGTACCTTCACGAATTTTTTGGAGCCGTAAAATTTTTTCCGATGAGTAGAAAGATCTATACGCTGCAAGGTCTGAGTCCACTTCAGATGAACCAATCCCATAGGCATCGTGGAAGCGATAATACAACTTGCGCAGGGAGTCCTTGTCACTGGGAAGGCCTTCTGAAGCTAGCAATAATTTAATGCTAGTACTTGTATGCCCCTCAAAACACACACTAGATGGCTGGTCGTGTAGACAAGCAAGAAATAGCCTTAAGGTCTTTAGTAAGGAAGGATCCCTTAATCTGGCTAATATATAGCGACCATTTGCTTTATCCGAATCTTGGGACAGCCGCACTCTTGGTGGAGTCATTGGATCAAACTGCAAAAAATCATCTTTCCTTGCAGTTTTCTCCATGCTTAATTTAGAGCCCTCCAGTGCCAATGACCTACAAGCTGCTATGGCCTCCCTGTCAGAGCCAATTATGACTGACTTATCCTCTTCAGGCACAAATGTCACTGGTGATTCCAATAATTGAGGCTTTGGTGGAGACAGCCCCCGGCTCTTTGGGGTATCTATATTGACATCTTGATGACTAGAAGATGAGACATTATGGGCTGTGGAAGTGGGCGGCGTTTGGATAAGGATTGGTGAAACTGAATCATTGGTAGGATCAATTATGGTACCAGGTGGCCACAGACTAGCGTTCTTAAGCTGAATTAAGTGATCTTTATTTTGCACCCCAATTTTAAAATCGGAGCGCAAAGTGTCTGCATTCTTAAGCATAGGAAAACAACGCACAAAATTCGTGGTTCCTAATTTTTCTTTGATGTAGTGTACAAGCTGATTTGATTTATACGTGGACGGAATTATGGATACCACTACATAATGCCATTTCTCTATAATGGGTGTTTTGTTGGGCTGGAAGGAAACAGCTTTTTTTGGAGACTTATTGACAGGCATTTGGACATCTGTTGTATCGGTTTGGGTTGATATTGCGGTGGTATATATCTTCTTTATTGATTGTTGTTTAGGATTATCAGCAAGCTTCTCCAGGGTAAGTGCCTTTTGTTTTACACTATGCCTCAGCTCAGCCATCTCTTTAGTCAACTGCTCCTTCGATGAATCATGCACCTGGACTTTGACAGATTCATTTTGAGATTCCATTAAAATAGATGATAGATTGAAAGTATCCTGCCTAATTTCTTTAATGGATTTAAATAAGGATTCTTGTATACTGTCAGATATTCCAGAATGGAGGCTGTGAATATCCTCAATTTTTTCTAGCAGTATCTTCCATTTGGAGTCATGATTGAGTAAGATGTCGTAAATTTCGCCAATGATCGGAAGGATGTCGTTGTTTTTCTTTAAGCAGGAACCCAGGGCTTCGAGATATTCTGAAGAGATTTGAGTCTTTTGGAGATCTGATATTTTATCATGTAAATATTTCAGAGTTGGAGAGTCGCAAACAGTGCAAAAAAATCTTATGCTGTTGAATTTTTGTTTGTAGAGCACTTTTGTCGTGGATTTATCCAGTCCTGTACAGACCATACAAAAATCTCTTCGGCACTCCCCACTACAGCGAATTCTGTAACAGTCTTTTTCCGAAACGATTTTTTGGCAAGAATCGCACTTAAATTCAGCCATTTTATAAATAAATAAAAAATTAAAATTTTCAAAGGAACAAAAAAAGTGAAAATTAAAAAAAAGATGTAGATAAATTTTATGTAAATATTATGTAAATATTTCCAGTTGATAAATCAAAATCTTTAAATGTCACGCACAAACAATATTTATAACTAATAACCGGATCCGGGTAAACAAGGTCAAGTTTAGTTTATAGCAAACGACGAACTGATGATCGGGTCAAAGCACACAAAAACAAATTGAAATCAAAACAGTTCAAACCAAAACAAAACAAACGTTCAAATACCGGCAAAACAATATACGAGCGAAAACACAACCGTCTCGTACAACTGCTGGAACTATACTGCTCATCATTATCATCACTAACAGCCCCCCCAAATTTTTAGGAAAAAAGTGACAGATGGGAATGAAGGAAGTGAATTTTAATGACATTCTGGCACTAAGAGCGCTTTATAGGCATCTAAGAGTTCATTAACTAACTGTTCATAATTTTCATCCATATTGTTGCCTAAAAATCGTCCAGCAATTTTCTGATTTGTGGCCCAATAAAAATACCTTCTTTTAATTTGGCATCACTTAACTGGGGTAAGACTTGTCTTAGGTATTTAAATCCATCACCATCTTTATTCAAAGCCTTCACAAAGTTTTTCATCAGCCCAAGTTTAATGTGAAGAGGAGGCAAAAGGACATTTTTGGGATCAACAAGACGTATAAATTTAACATTTTTGTTACATAATGCTGATTTATTACAGGACTGTCCCATAAACCAAGTAAACAGCAATATTTTGTAAATCTCCCCTAAAGTCCCACTAAAATCGCTATAACTTTTATGTCCCCACATATATGCCACATTATACCTATTGTAGTTTATTTTATCCAAAATCGTGCGCATATTTTCATCGTTTTCTTTCATTGCAACTGAATGGGCAACTGGTATAGAGGGTTTTAAATTTCCATTATGCAATAACACAGCTTTTAAGCTATATTTAGATGAGTCTATGAATAAGCGCCACTCACGGGGAGAATGTTCAATGTCAAGTTCCTGCATTAAACTGTCTAAATCAGTACACGCGCACAACGAATTTTCCATACTGTATAATTTGGAAAACATAGCATTTCTTTTTCTGAAATTCGTAATTTTTGTTTCTTTGGCCAATAGGTTCCATTCCTTAAGACGAGAACCCAGAAGTTCTGACTGTTGCTCGGATAACCCCAAATCACGTACTAAATCATTTAATTCACTGTTCTTATATAAGTTGCCTGATGATGCGTTATCTCCATTATCTCCCAAATCAATAGGTTGCCAATTTAAAGGCGCAATCGGCACTGGCAAGTTTGCATTATGACGAACAGGTCATATGGCAGATTGCAAATTTGGATATTCTATATTGTGCTTTCTCTTTTTGGAATAACCTTCAGTCTTTGTCAGGCAAAAATAACAATAGTCAAACTGATTGGTGGGTTCTCGCCATACCATTGGAACTGCAAAAGGCATACTTTTTCTCTTTCCCTTCATCCACTGCACCAATGATACACTACAACTAACACAGCACACATGGGGAGCCCACCGCTTATCTTGATCCGCAATTAACACACCAAAATATTTAAAGTAGGCTTTTTTACATTGTCGGAAAATGGTCTGGCTTATGATTTCACCAGAAATTCTCCACAAATATAACAAAATTTGTCAGGAGAAATTTTGCAACTTCGGCGCGTTTGACTCGACATTTTCGTCTTCACATTCATTTGATTATCGATACACAGAGAACCACTCAATTCTAAACTCAACAGAAGGGTGATGTTTAACGTTTATTTTATGTCTAATGTTGTAAACAACCCAGTCTAGGTAATTTTTCCGTTGTAAAATAGACCCATTTTAGCTGCCCCACAATAAAATTGTTTACCTGCCAATATGAAAGGTTCTAACTAGGCTATTAAAAAATGGTACGTATTAGGGCTTTCCGAATATTTTTTTATTATTGGGAGGATATTTCCATTGTAAAAATAATGAGCTGGCCTGTGTTAGAAAAATCTTGTTGGCTAGTGATCTGTGAGACAGCTACAACGCATTTTGGTTAATATGTCTTGACGGTCTATTATTTATAAACAAACGCTTTTTAAATTAACCATGGTACACAACACTGCAGAGAGGATTGAAATGATCGAAATATTTTTCGGAAATATTCTGTGTGCTAATAGAACATCACAAATATTTCAGGAGCGACATGAGAACAGCAACGTGCATCGAAAATATGTTCTGGAACTTGTGACTATAAGGAACGAAGGGACGGAAGCGATGGCTTTAGGGCAAGTTTATCTAGATTCTACTTTAAGTACCCGCTAATTGGAAACTGTGTCGGGTGTTATCGACGTAGTATACAAGGATTCTTAAAGCCCATAGTTCCAAGTTATGAGTGAACGAATTATAAAGGATGAAAACCTTCTATTCAACACTTGTTTCTCTGATAAATGCTCTTCTTCCTTAAATGGCATGATAAATCGTCATAACTGCTGATATTGGTCCGATTCTAATCCCAGAATTTATCATGAGGTATACACCTAAAAGCCACAAAAATTAAAAGTTTGGGCTGGTATTGTTGGCGATCATACAGTTGGTCCTTTTTTCTTGCCTGTAAATTTGACAGGTGAAATGTATTTACAATTGTTACAAGACGCCATAGGTCCAGCGTTAACATCAATAATTGAAAATCAGAATGATACGTTGAGGATAGGTTGATGTTCCAAGAGGATGGTGACGTTATGCAATATTTGTTCGACAATATTTAGATCAGACGTTTCCAAGTAATTGGATTGGAAGAAGAGGTTCTATTGAATGGCCTCCTAGATTGCCAGATTTATCACCTCTGGATTTTCTGGAAATCTATGCGACTCATCCGACTTCATTACAAGATTTGAAATAAAGAATTATAAATGAGTGCCTTCAAATTACTTCTGAAATATTGCAGAATGTGCGGCACCTTTTTAAGCAGAACCTCTATTACTGCATGGAGACTGAAGGTGGCCATTTTTAACATTTACTTGGGTGACGCCTAAGTACATTCTTGTTATTTATTATTGTGCAGTTTTTTTAGACTCAAGTTTTTAAAACCCTAGAATTAAAGAATAATAACATCAGTATTAATTGATCTCCACTAATCTGATATATTAAAATCTACTTTAAGCTTTAAATCAATAAATCTCTAAAACTAATGAAATTACTGTACTTTAGGTACACGATATTTTAATCATTTTGAAGAGAATCGAAAGATCTTGAGGTTTCACTCGACCCCCCTTTCCATTTAAGATTTTAGGGGTGGTGCCACCCCCGCCTAGGGGGCTGCAGGTATAAACGTGATATTATGATAATTAAGTGTCCCCCTTATGAGCTGTTCGTAAATGCCTCTGTTACGTTTTCGATGCACCACCCTGTATATATAATTTTTTTTCAATAAGGATTTTCTGGTGTTAGGTCTTATTACGTTAAATGAAATTAGATCCCATCAGCTTTGAATAATTTTCTTAACTTGATGTTTTGAACATTTTTAGGCCTTTTAGCTAAGTCTAGAAATTTTGGGAATTTTTAATTTTCATTCTGAATTATACAATTTAAAAAATTGTAAACTTTTGAAAAAGAGCTAAGAATGATAATATGATGTAACGTCAAGTAAAGAAAATTCTTCAAAGCTTATGTGAACTAATTTCTTTATGAAAGCGTTATTACCTATAATAAAAGTGCATAAAAAATCCAATATTAAAGAGTAAAATTGAAAAAAAAACTACCTCGTTGGCCACACTTTTTAGAATTAAATCATTTTCACGCTCTAGGTTTTTAATTAAAATTGCGGAAACTGGTTTTAGGGCTCTTTTTTGTTTCATATAAAAGCCCGTAAAATTAACGTACTGCTAAAAATTCAATACGGGGTAAATGGGGCTAAATTAATATTTAACAAATGTCCCATATGTCTTTGCATTTTCTATTGCAAAATTTTGATAGCTATATTCACTGGTACATACGAGAACAAAATAATACTTTCACCGTACAAGCAGAAAGACACGCTTTGATTCGTTGAAAGCAGTGGCGGCTATTCAGGTGAAGTATGTGAAGTGCTACTTCACCAGGAAAAATAAACAAGCAAACATCTAACTATATTTATTATATATCTCTAAAAATTTTAGTTTTTACATTTATTTATTCACATAATTTGGTAAAAAATAAACTGTACATCTCGAATAAATATTTTACTTGACCGTTGACGGCATGTCTTTTTAAAACTTTCAATCGAACTTTATTAAAACAACTATAACAGTGGCGCCAACAGCTTTGACTTTGCTGGAGGTGCTATGTTTAGTTTACGATTTTCCTACTATGTTGCCATGACAACGCATATCCGATGACGTCGAGCCCAGCGTCATACATCGCTCTGGGTGAATTGCAGGCGCAGTACACTACACCCACGCTGTCCTGAGGCGCTCTGTAATTTTAATACCATGTTTGATAAGGCAAATTCTATTACAGAAATAAATCATTACAAACGTGAGCTTGCTAAGCTTACACCTGAAGAAATTAGGGCTAGGTATAGAACCCTTTTTTATGAAATATTGAACCATATTTTCATGGAAATGACACTAAGATTTCAAGCCTGTGAAAACTTACATTTTCATGTTTGACAGGTTCTGCTAAATTTTGCGAATATAGTTTAAAATTTTCGACTGGCCCGTTTGAAAATTTGTAAATAAAAATACGGAGAAATATTTTCAAAAAGTCAACGATTTAAAAATCTTATTTTTGTCAATGAGAGTAATTGGAATATATCGCTGCAAGAGCAAGTGAAAAAAATTAATAAAAATAAATATATTTTTACCGGAGCATATAAATTGTTTTCCCTTATTTTGACAATACGTTCGACAAGTGGAAAGAAGTTTTTCTTGCTTCAAATGTGTAAAAACTTATTTAAGAAATACAATATTTCAAGAGAGACTTACATCTCTTGGCAATATTTCAATTCAAAAGGAATTTCTGGAGGAGATTAGGGCAACTCATCCATTTTATGAAAATGTTATAAATAAATGTGCTGCTATGAAGGATAGGAGAATTGATTTAGTATACAAAATTTAGATAAGTCGTAAAAAATATTCTACCCCCTCCACATATAAAAAAATTCTGAAAAAAAAATTATTACGATATTTTCTTGCTTCATTTGCACTTCACTTACTTTTTCACCCGCGAGCCGCCACTGGTGGAAAGTTACGTAAGATCCGATTTTAATTATTCCCTCACTTTCTTATAAAAGAAGATTTTATTATAAGGGAACTTATGAATCCCATGACCGACGATAATCAAAGTCAAGCATCGTCAAACGCGGCTATACTTTGGTAACATACCGCCTTGCAAATACTAGTTGTTGTAGTACTTGTACTGATGTAATAACCACCATAGCAGAAGTATCGCGTTCCCTATAATACCTTTTTCAGAATTTGAAGAAAGTCGATGGTGGAATCTAAGACTCTACGCCCTGTAATATAGGAAATTTAGAAAATTTAGACAATATCTAATTGTACGTGACTTTTTTTTTAGAAAAATACATTTCACTATTTTTTTAACTCCATAGTTACAAGATTCCCAGAACGACGTTTTTAGAATTTTTTTCCAAACTAATAATGTTTATTTTCCCTATTTTATCAAGACTGGAACCCTACAAGCATATAAGTTAAGATTATAGGGTCAGTCAGAGATATTAGGTGTCAGCTAATATTTATTCCTAAAATAATTTACTAGAGAAGAAATATTAATTTTCCGAAACGTTTTGAACCCGTTCAATGAAAATTTGAAATATATTTCAATACTCAATTTTTTCGATAACCTTAAAATGTACGTTTTGATTAAAAGCGATTTTCTTTACCATTAATAATAAAATTACCAAAACCAGCAAAAAATTAAAAAAGTTATTTAAATTTAAAAAAGTCGAAACTTGATTTTTTTTATTAACTTATTCCCAACCAACTATAAAGGTTTCTTACAGGGAAATTACTAAACTAAAAATAATAAGAAAATATTCATAATACAAAGAGAACTACAAGAAATACTGTAAAAAAATATTTTTTAACATCAAAAACAACAAATAATAGAAATATAATACATAACTTTTTAACTCATTATTCCAGCAAACATTTTTTAGTACTTTCTTGAATTTTTCCAGATTATTTATTTCCTTGATTTTCTTTGGTAAATTATTATGATGTCAGTGTATAGAATAGACCGTTTTCCAAAATTACTTTTTATTAATATTGTGTGTAAATCGTCTGTTTGTCTAGTATTGTGTTGATGTATTGTATTTTTCTTATATAATGTGACATTTGAGTTTTATTATAAGATTTATAGAATTAATTAATATACAAACTTTTAATTTATAAGGCAAATTTATATCTAGATATCGTTTAGGTTTATATACATTGGATGTAGGTTCTAAATATGGTAGTTTATGAATGCATTTAATAATTTTGATTTGTATTTTTTTTTAAATATTTAGATTATTTGAATAAGCAGATTCCCAAACTTAAGTACTGTAATTTTGAATAAACTAATGAAAAATAAATAATTTTTAAAAATTTTAAAGGTATATAATATCTTATTTCATACAAAATACTAATTATAGGAGAAACGCTATTCCGTAAATATTCAATACGTATTTTCCAGCTTAAATTTTCATCAAAATACATTCAAAAATCAAAAAAGGAGAGATATTTTTATCGGTTTTACTTATAAACATAAAGGTGGATTTTTTATTTTTAATTTATACAAATTGTATTCTGTTTGATAAATAATTTTGAATCGAATTATATGTTAAAACCCTAATTCCCAGGTGATAAATGTGCCTTAATAATATATCGTGATTTATAGTGTCAAAAGCTTTTCGCAGATCTAAAGACAATTTGGCCCCCAGTGTAAACTTTTGGTCTAACATATATACCTCATGTCTAAGATTACTAGCTTTTGGCAATGAACAAATGAAAACCGAACTTTTCAGCATTTTCAACTAATAAAAAAAGAAAATTAAATGAATATCATTTTCCTGTCGTTAAGAACAAATACGTATTATTTGAAAATATTTGGTTAAAAACTTTATTATATTTACCAGGAAAATATTATTAATCAATTAAACACACAAATATCGCAATTTACTCTGTCAATACCGCAATAGTTTATAACTGTCGTGTTTCGATGTAACAGCAGTGCTTTTTCCTGTGGCATATAAATCTATAAAAACGTATAGAAACTTCACCAATTAGTCTGAATGTTTTTCGATTGTTTTTCCTAAAATCTGTTGTTATTTTCAAATATTGGAAATTTTTGGTTTTTACAATAACAGGATTTTTATGTGGAATGCAAATAATTAAAATATTTTTATTATTGGTATAGTAATTTGAGGTGCCTAAATTAACGTATACAGTTGAAAGTTAACAGTTAAAGAAAAACGTATTCAATTTTTTTCTTGATAAAAACTAATTTCCCTTATTATATATTTTAAACAACTTTGATCTAGATTTCTGATATTTATTTTCAAATCATTACCTCCAGTAAAAGTTCATAAAAAAACAATTATTAAATTTTTGACAGAGTAAAATTGAAAAAAAGAAGCTCGTGCAATAAATTTAAAAACTACCTCGTTGGCCAATTATGGCCAAGAATTAAATAATTTTCAAGCCCCAGGTTTTTAATTAAAATTGCGAAATCCTGTTTTAGGGCTCGTTTTTGTTTCATATAAAAGCCCGTGAAATCTTTTATTAATTACGTATTGCTAAAAATTAAGGTAATGTTAGGACTAAATTAAAAATGTTTTTTTTTTGGTCGTTAACCTCATATTTAGCAAATGTTTCGTATTTGTTTGCATTTTCAATTTAAATTTTTATTGCAAAGATCTGATAGGCATATGCATTGGTACATACGAAAACTAAACAATATTTTCACCCAACAGACATGGCCTTGGTTCATGGAAAGTTATGTAACTTAAACTCTGCACATAGCTATTATGTACGTATTCAAATTGTATTAGAGTAATTAGAATGTAAAAATAAAAATAATTATAACAATCAAAAAACCATATTAAGTAACAAATGAATCAACAAATACTACTAGATGTTTTAATTGATCACCGTTTTGTTCGACACAAATATTTAAAGGATTTTCATAAGATACTCTAACACCTCTTAATATATTAAAATTTATATTATTATATACACTTCGGATTCTTTCCTTCATATTTTCTTTTGTAGTCGAAGCTGTTCGATGGACTAAATTTTTAACAAAGCCCCAAAGAAAAAAGTCAATTTTTATTAAGCCAGGGGATCTAGATGCCCACGCAATCTCCTCTTCCTATCCAGCGTTCTTGAAATTGTTTATTAAGAAAGGCATGAATGTCAGCCGTATGGTTAACTGAGGCACCATCATGCATAAACTATATTTGATCATGGACGTTAATAGAGTATTTTGTAGATTTGGTATAAGTGTTCTAAAATCTTCTCTCACCAACTGGAGATATCGGTGGGCACTAAGACATTCCTCAAAAAAGTGCGGACCGATGACTAGTTGTTCGAATATAGTGAGGATTTTCAGAAGCGCAGTGTCTACTGACATTTCCATTTTCGTGTCAGTAAATAACACAAAATTAGTAAATTTAGGCTTCCTCTGAATTTGTTGTTGTGCCCAGTGTCAAAAATCTAGTCTCCTGGGATAATCATTCTCATTCAATTTTCACAAAAGTTGAATAGGTTATGAGCGAAACTTTTTTTGTTTTTTAGAAATCGTAAAACAGTGGTTTTACTTACATCCGTTCTCTTACAAATCTTCTTGAACCAATATGTGAATCTTTTACAACTTTTAAGTTTACCGCTAATTCGTTCTCCACATTTAAAACAGGTTTGTCTCGATCAGTTTCCGTGTATTCTACATTTTCCGTCTCATCAATCAAACCGTTGTATAAGCCTTTCAAAAGCGCTTCTGTGTGGTTGTCTTCTATCAGGATACTTTTCGTGATATATTCTTGTCGCTAACAAACAATTCTTTTCACTTGTTCCTAACATATAAATCATTTCGATCATTTATTGTCTAATAAAATTTATCTTTGCGTCCTACAATAGAAACTGTACTTATTTATCAATAAAAATCTCAAGCTCTAGCATTACGTGACAACTTAAATCTGTATATTTGACAGTTTAATTTCATTTGTAAAAATAAGGCCCACTAGATTTTTGTCACTGGGCACAACTACCAATTCAAAGAGAGCCAATTTTTTTGTGTTACATATTGACGAAGCAATATTCCACAAAAATAAAAACGTGAATAACCAAAATTTTCATTATAATACTACTGAAAAGCGTATATAACGCTACTGAAAAACCTCATTTAAATTAATCAAGAAAATTTGCATCCAGGATTTTTATTTTCCCCTGTATGCCATTATTAAAGAATACTAAAGAAAAATACTGAAGTTGAAAAGAGACCCTATTTGGAAGTTTTTACTATGCTAAAATGATTTTATGCTAACGCATTAAAAATACGCCAAATGTACCTCTGATATTTTCGAAAAGTGGCCATAAATCTTGAATGACTCTGTATAAACCCACAAACCCTATATTAAATGAATGGCCAAAAAGGGGGAAATCTGAAAGTAAAACAATATACTGGGTGTTCTATTTAAAGAAATGCAAGTATAACTTTCGTATAATTTTTTTTTAATTCCCACAATGGCCGAGCTATTGGTCTTGAACGCAAGAAGAAATAGTCTTTATTTTCTGAAACGTTTTAAGTCAACTTAATTAAAATCTGAAAATCATTTGAAAAATTCGATTTTTTTATTTAAAGGTCATTTAAACTTAAAACTTAATTTGACCAAGAATGTCATGTCTAAGACGTTAGTTTTTGGCTATGAACAAATGAAAACCGATCTCTTCAGTATTTTCAACTAATACCAAAAAGAAAAATAAATGAATATTATTTTCCTGTCGTTAAGAACAAATATATATATATATATATATATATATATATATATATATATATATATATATTTGAAAATATTTAGTTAAAAAAACTCCATTTATATATTTACCATAAAAATAATTATTAATCAATTAAACAAACAATACCGTAATAGTTTATAACTGTCGTATTTCGATATAACAGCAGTTTTTTCCTGGGGCATATAAATCTATAAAAGCGTATAGAAACTTTTCCAATTACTCTGAATGTTTCCCGATTGTTTTTCCTAAAAATTGTTATTTTGAAATATTGGAAATGTTTGATTTTTACAATATCGGGAAATATATGTGGAAGGCAAATAATTAAAATGTTTTTATGATTGATATAGTAACTTGAGGTGTTTAAAATGACGTATAAATTTGGAAGTTAACAGTTAAAGAAATCTGAAGAATTAAGGCATTTCAATTGACTTGGGATCATGTTAATATATTATAGTACTTATTAGTTTTATAAGGAACAATTTGGGGTGCCACGAAAACGAAAAGTCAAGGTAAATTATCTTTAAAATATACGTGTAATTCTAATACTTTTTGTAAAACGTTTGATATACCTAAAACTGATAGATAAAGTACAGATATTTCTTAAAAAAAAATTACTGTTTTTTTCTTGGTATCTTCTTTCTAAGTATCTTCTAAATTAAAGGAAAAAATATTTTCTATGAAACATTTTAGATCAAAACTACCGGGTGATTAATATTATTGTGCAAATTTAAATACTTAAAAATCACTTTTTGTCAAATGGCGTCTCCTGTATATTTTTACTTTATCTTAAAAATTTTCAGTTTTAGTAGTGGTTTTTTACATCGAATTTCTAAACATTTCATTATACCCCCATTTTATTTTATTCCATCATGTTGAACTCCTACCAAAATTTTACAAGTGTATCTCTATATCACATTTTCTGCAAAATTTAAAGTCATTTGAACTTAGTCAGTCAGCAAAATCGTTTGTTCGTCTATTCTGACCTCCATTCTAATATACCTCACCTAGTCACCTAAAATAAATACTAGAACGTTATCAAAATTTGAATCAGAGGAATAATTTAAATTTAATAATTTTTTGAATACATACAGGGTGCTGCATAATTTTTTTCCATTTGACAGCGTAGCTTAATTATTTTCTAGAAGGGTTGCCACATTTAATCTAATTCCAAATCCGCATTTTTAAGTTACTTCTTAAATAGAATGGTACTTTTTATTTGACGTCTATAATACAAGGTTTTTACGTTGATTTTTTAAACATTTTGTTTAACCATCATTTCGCTATCTTGAATTCGTACCATAATACCAGTCTATATCTATACCACACTTATTTCTTGTGCAAAATTATGAGCTTTAATTTTCAATCAAAATTTAAAGTCAGTCGGGTAAGTGGTTCTTTAATTTTGTCATGAACAGTCAGACAGACCGACATACATTCCGATGGAACTGAGAAAACATTCTTTTTGGCATCTAGGGACCCTAATTTATGAAAATCTAAAAAATCCTGAAAGGGGAATTTTTCACGATTTCAAATATTTTATTTGGCCGCCATTTTGTTCCAGCATCTTGAATTGGTACCACAGTGCTACCACTCCATTTAATTCTTGCACAAAATTTGATATCAATCGAGTAAGTAGTTTTTATAGGTTGATTTTTTACATAATTTATTAAGCCGCCATTTTATTTCATAATCTTGGATTCGTATACATACATTTTTCCAGTTTATTTCTATGTAACACTTTTTGAGGTAAATTAGAAATATAGTTTTTTAGTAACAATTTTTTTAACATTTCAATTTGAGTCCATTTTGTTCCGCCATATTAAATTTTTATCGTTATCATTTTATCCCCAAATAATCCTTAATTTTTGACCAAAATTTGAAGTTTTTTTGGCAACTAGGTACTTCGAAACGTGAAGATCCGAAAAAATGTCAAACGGTATTTTTTTACGATTACAACTGAAGTAAAAACTTAATTCACCTTGGCAGTAAATGCTTAAATACGACCTCCTTACCTACATTTATTTTTTTGTAATGTCTTCTCAGATTAATATCTGCAAACGTCTCTCTCTAATCTGTATATCTTTTCTTGTGTTAGGTTAATTAACATACTTACATACACTTTCTCATTTATATAACCTCATAAGAAGAAACTTAATGGAGTAATGCCGCAAGACCTTTGTTTTCCACGGCCCCTGAGATTACGTAAAAAATTCGCAAAAAAGAAGCCAAACTTAAAAAATAAAATTATTTCAGTGATATATGAAAATTTATAAGGGTGCCAATTGAAAAGGTATTATTAACTTATTTTAAAACTTTATTTTAAGTTTTTTAGATTTGGAGAAACATTTTAAATGACCTCTAGTTCTAAATCTTTTTCCTTAACCTTGTTCTGTCTTGTTACCTAATATCAGCTTCATTTACTTAAAAACAAGAACGGGATTTACCAAGAAAAAATGCTTGAAAATATATATTTTTTTTAAAGAAATCGCATTTCCTCAACAACTATTAGGTTTAGGTATATCAGTATGTCAACATAAAAACTTACTACTAGACTACATATTTCTATTTTTCCTTTGATGACGTATATTATTTTTTAAAAACCCATGTTAATTGTTTATCTGATTTTTCCTTAATTTATATAATATTTTGAAGATACATTTGTTACCGGAGTTCGTTTTGTACATGGTGATTTGTCATATGTGATAAGTTTTTCGTTTCTTATTAATGTAAGTTATTCACAACATTGTTTATTAAGTTAGGTTAAGATAAGCAACCCTTAAAACGTTATTCTAATTATATCCCTATTTTATTTACAGACCATACACTTCCTCATGATGAACCTGCATAAGGGCCGAGACGCAAAGGAATTTTAAAGATAATTAATAAAGAGAAGGTTGATATTTAAGATATACAGACGGGGTGTTAGGGGTTTGACTACAAATATTTCAACACGTGGTAATTTGGATCATTTTAATTAAAAAATGCTTAGGGTCAATTCTTTAACATTTTTGAGAAAAACGGCCCTAAAGTTATATTTTGTTTTACTAATTTTTAAGCACATTGTTCAGTGGCGCAACTAGACATAGACTTTTTGGGGACTCAAGCCCTGACACTTATAAGATAATATTGATTATAAGATAAAACCAATTTTAATCATTTTTTCGTACGGCTATGATTTAATTATAAACTCCCGATATTGTCCAAGTTTTTATGTTTCGGCTATATATGATCTGATTAATATCTATGATAGCTGTCAAAAAACATATATTTTTTTAATAAATTACGACGCTTAAAGTTACATAGAACGATGAAACTCGTATATAAAAATTTTAGGGAGTTTAAAGTTATCACTTCTCCTGTATAACATATATTTTTCTCGACCTGTTAACAGGAAACCTGCCAAAGTGTCTCTTCCTTTTTGGTCTACCCTGTATACCAGCCCAAGTAGCACAGATAATCATATATGGGCTAAAATGCTGTGATATTTGCTAAAATCTCTCGCTAATTAGCTAAAATTTCTAGCCAAAATAACAGTTTTATTATAGTATAAATGGGGTAAAAATGGCCAATTATACTACCCAATCTTTTGATTTTATGGTTGGGTTTATTAGCTACTTTTTTACTTTAAAATCGAGCTTTTTTAGCTGAATTCTGATTTGTTTTTTACCCGAAATTTGAGTAACATTTTTTCCGAAATTTACCTAAACAATTTCTCATTTTTTGCCTTTTCTTCATTTATATGATAAATTTTTGTTGTCTTAAAGATCATAATCTCGCATTCTTATATACCTATTATTACTATAATTAAACTTAAATACTTGCTAAAATATGTTTGGTTGGCCTTTGGGAAAAATGCCTACTTATTGATTATATTCGATTTCTATTGATTAAAAATGCCATATTCCGGCATTTTAAACAGCTATGCTTACTATAATTTAACTTCAATACTTACTAGAATATATCTGGTTATATTGTGGCAACAAAATTGACAGATATTTCTAGTTTTTGGCCGTCCAATATTACAAAAAACAAAAGCTGGAGGTTTAATTATCCTATAAAAGATATTTTTTGGCCAAGTAATTATGCTATAGCCTATCTACATTAAAAACTGCTACTTTTGGAGCCAAAAAATCTAATTTGAAGCGAGCTTTCATGGCTAGAAAACAAACCAAGAATCATTTGCCAAAATTTGACAAATCTCTGGTTTTTATGGATAACTGTTAGGTAAAAAAGCTCATCAGCTAATTTGTGCTACTTGGGAGACAAACACGGTTTTGATACAAAAAATTAAATAACAGAAGTTTGGAATATCACCTCAATTTTATCTTAAATATGTATAGTCGAGAAAGATTAAGTATCTACATCAATGACTTCCATGATTTTTCAATGTTAGAACATTTACCCCACCTATTTCCGTTCTCAGTTTGACTATTATTGGTTTTGGGTAATCAAAATATGATTTTTTTTTACTCTTTTAAACCCCTTAAAAAATATCGCTTACACTTTTCACTATTTCTCAAATGTTTATGATCCATAACTTCAAACTAAGCGCGCCCTTACATTTTCGTAAGCCCAGATAGTGTCCAATTAAATTGGTCAAAAGTATAAAAGATGCTAAATTAGAAAAAAACCTGTTTATTTCGTAACTAAAAAACGGAAGATGCAAGAGAAAAATAAACTATGCTACGGAAGAATACCTTTTTACCCATTTTTACAAACAAAATGGAGTTTAAGTGTTTTGGTTGGCCCTCGCCAATCGCCTGGCCCCCCCGTAGTTGCGCCACTGACATTGTTAACACGTTTATTAATTTTATTATGTAAAACAATTAATTATATGGTTTTCTACAAAATGCCTACAAATTTTTTCTTAGTAAAATATCTGAAAGACCTAAATTTAATAACAAACCTATAAAAAGACTTCAAGTCTCGGTCTCTCATTATCCGTGGACGATGTTTTCCGGTAAACCTCAAACTCTATCCTACTGTGTTTCCGCGATAGTAAAAGGTCAAGAAACGGTAGTTTTTCTCCATCTTTCATTTCCAATGTAAACTCAATTTTAGGATGCAAGGAGTTAACGAATTGTAAAAACTCTTCCAACTGATTTCTGTTGCCATTCCACACAATGCAAATATTATCCACGTATCTTTTATATGCTGTTAGGAATGAGGCAAAATAACTATTCATTATCCGGTTTTCCAAATTGTTCATGAAAACCTCACTCAGAAATGGCGACAAACAAGAACCCATAGCCAGCTCAGACTTTTGCCTATATAACTGTCCATTAAGAGATCTTCTTTGCCACTCGTTGATGGCCTCACTTCTCTTCTTACCTTAGTTTTAGACCAAAAGTTTTTCAAATTTAATGGACAGTTATATAGGCAAAGGTCTGGGCTGGCTATGGGTTCTTGTTTGTCGCCATTTCTGAGTGAGGTTTTCATGAACAATTTGGAAAACAGGATAATGAATAGTTATTTTGCCTCATTCCTAACAGCATATAAAAGATACGTGGATGATATTTGCATTGTGTGGAATGGCAACAGAAATCAGTTGGAAGAGTTTTTACAATTCGTTAACTCCTTGCATTCTAAAATTGAGTTTACATTGGAAATGGAAGATGAAGAAAAACTACCGTTTCTTGACCTTTTACTATCGCGGAAACAGTAGGATAGAGTTTGAGGTTTACCGGAAAACATCGTCCACGGATAATGTTATTCAGTATGCTTCAAACTCTCCTTACACACATAAATTCGCCGCGTTCAACTCCTTTTTCTATCGGTTCTGTAATTTACCATTGTCAAGGGAAGCGTTTAATAAGGAGCGTGATATTATAATGCAGATTGCTATGAATAACGGTTTTCCTTTGGAGTCCATCACCAAATTATATTACAAATTTATAAACAAGTACAAAATGTCCTATACTGTCATACATTCAAAACTTAGCGATGAGACAAATTTTTTCAAGTGCATTACTTTTTTCGGAAGTATTTCTCTCCAGTTGGCAAAATTTTTTAAAAATATTAAAAATGTCAATATTTCATTCAAAACAGTAAATACTCTCAAGAGACATTTAGTAAGGACAAAGGACACAACCGATACATTGTCCAGATCTGGGGTTTATGCACTAAATTGTAGCGAATGTTCCACGACCTATGTGGAACAAACAGGTCGAAAAATTTCGACAAGGGTGAGAGAACATTTAAGCCTTGTCAACAAATTCAGAAATACGGATGTAACTGAGACTGTTTCAGCTTTTGCCAATCATTTGTTGGAGTCAGGTCATGAATTTTCCATTTCTGACGTTGATGTTTTACATGAATGTCCGAAGGTGAAAAAGCTTGACCTTCTAGAAAAAATGGAAATAACCAAAGCCATAAAAAGTCCCAATCTCACTTGCGTTAACGATGTTTTTAATTTTGAACCAACCCTAATATTTAACAATTTAATGTAATAATATTGTAGGCAACCTTCATTTTATTCACTAATTCATAGAGTGAGAGTTTTTGGTTCTTTTCTTCGACTAGTCCAATGGTCTGTGGGTGGTTGCTTCGACGTCTCACTCGGGTGGTCTGGGTTCGATCCCGTCTAGAGACATGAATCTTTTTTTTTTAATACTTTTTTAATATTTTATTTTGTTTATTCACGTGAGACTTAACCTCATTTTAATGTCCATCAAATATGTATAAGTAGTTGTTTGTTTTGTTGTGCTTTAGTGTGTTTTATTCTATTTGTAAATTATTGTTTTAGGATTTGTGAGTGTGATTATTTACTAAGGTTCTCTCTGTTGTTTGTAGGTCTGATGATGATCGAAAGGGCGAAACACGTGTCATGTTTGTAGTGAATTGTAAAATTATAATTTAATGAGACCGAGACTTGGAGTCTTTTTCTATGTTTGTTATTAAAACTAGGTCTCTTTGAGCAATATGGACAATTTCTTCGACCTAAATTTAAAAAATAAAAAAAGAATAAATTGTTTTATTTTACCATATAATGCTTATTTGAAAACGGCAACTCTGCCCACCGTAGAAAAACGAGTAGGTTTCAACGAACATAACAATTCGCAAACAAATCAGTTGCAATTGTCTTGTTTTTTGGTTCTTTCAACTCTTTTGCCGTATGAGGCAATTCCATACCATTTTAATACGTAGTCGGGAGTTAAAAACTCTTTAAAAATGTATACGAATATTGAATATACAAACATTTTACTTATTTATTTAGAGTGTAGACAGAATGTTCATTTGACGTTCCAAACATACCGGGAGATATTCTAACAGGAGGCTTGTGACAGAACATTTGCGGCGGTTTTACAAAGAGTTCGCGGCACGGGAAATGTAAACGTCCATCAAATTAATCGGGGGCCTGAAAGGCAAATAACACCCAAAAACGAGGAACATATTTTAGCCCTTGTGGAGGAAATCCTGGTTTGAGCAGTCGGGAAATCTCGCCACAACCTTCTGTACCCTCATCATGTGCAGCGAGTACAGGCTTTGACTTTAGAGGACTTATTCCGAAGAAGAGAATTTTGCCGGTGGTTTCTTTGAAAAAACCAAGAACACGAAAATTTTACTTTAAACATACTGACAACCGACTAGTATTTTTTTACGAGAGATGGAATTTTAAATTATCACACATTTACCTGGGCTCAAGAAAATCCACACACGATTCAACAAAGCCAACTTCAATACCGGTTTCAATAAATCAATTTCAATTCAATTCAGCTACCAAGGCGTTTAACAGGATCCAATTTTTAACTAATGACTTGTCCACTCTTTTTGAAGATATTCCTTTAGCTAAGCGAGCCAGTGCCTGGTTTCTTCATGATAAAGCTCCTGCTTACAATAGTAGGACTGTGTTACAACATATGGATAATACGTTTGAAAGTAGGTGGATAGGTCGAAATGCCCCAGAACCTAGAAAATGGCCTCCGAAGTCACCAGACCTAAACCCCCTTGATTTTTATTTTTGGGAGCATATGAAAACATAAGTGTATAGTAGGGTTGAAATTGAAAATGAAGATGACCTTAGAAACCGCATTTTTGCTGCAGCAGAACAAATTATACAAAGAAATAACGTTCTAGAATCTGTTCAAGGAAATTTGCTTCTCCGTATTCCTGCGTGGTTAAATAGTGACGGTAGTCATTTTCAGCATTTACCTTAAATTTTTAAAATACTTTTGGTGTGTGCATTACCTACCTAGTGCTATAAATTAATATACTTAGTAAGTTCATATTTTTTATCAACTTTTGGAAACTAATACACTTAATTAGGATTGCGTACTAGCTTTTCAGAAAACAGTGGAGTAAATTAAACAGAAAAACAGTGTGCCAAAAAAATGGCTTCCCTGGGCTTCCTCCACACATGCTCTCAATCGCCTTCGAATATTTCTTCTGACTCTTCGGAATTGACGTATTGTTTCACAAGCACTGGTAGGCGCTATGGGAGTGGAATACACCAATTGCTTTAAATACCCCCAGAGGTAGAAATTCCAGGAATTTAAGTCAGGTGATCGGGGTAGCCAAGAAATAGGCCCGCCCCGACCATGCCAATTTGCTTGGGTTGGGTAAATTCTCCTGTAAAAAATGCAGGTATGTTTGTCCGTCTAATTTTCTAGGTAAAATACAGGGTCCAACCAAACAACATAGTGATTGAAAACTGCGCTGGTATCTTCAAGGACAAACGCCATATTTAATTTTTGTCTGAGTTCCATGTCGCCTAATATAATAAATTGATACATAAATGCACAGCATAAATAATACATAAATGCACAACATTTCTTTTTGTGACAAAAATTTGTGAAAGTGAGCTATTAGAGATGGGCAGCTAAAAATGTAGTTGCTTATTTTTTGCTTGGCAATTTCAGTGTTGGAAAATATGGTAAGTACGAACCTGAGCTAATTTTTGGTGAAACTCATGAAGCACTAAACAAAATTTTCATAGCCTTCTTCGTTTATGAGATACAGGGCGAAATAGAAAATTTTGCATTTTGGAACCCCCCTCGTATCTGGGTTATCCTTTAACTTAACGCAAAGGGAAAAATTGCTGCTTATGCAGTTTTTTACGCTGGTTCCAGTGGCGTAGTCATATTTTTCATTTGAGTTGTTATTTTTTAGATATGACCCAAAGTTGTGTTTTTTAAATGGGACACCCTGTATATTTGTCCAGAAATTGATTTGTCCTTTTAAAAGCTTCTCAAAAATATATAATAGTATGGGTCTATTTTAATAAACAACAACAAAAATCCTAATTTTTATAATTATCATCCCAAATTTTGCAGTAGGCCATGCAAAACTATGCCGTTTTCTTTTGTTTTCTTGGAAGCAAATGACATTTCCCAATTTTGTACGCGTATATAAAATATAGTGCTAGTTTTTTCTATTTATTTATTGTGTAAAAATATATTTGTATTATTATGGAAGAAAACCAAACTTTCGAACATTATGAAAAGTACGATATGTTAGCTTGTTTTATATTAAGTAATGAAAATGTTGAAGCGGCTGAGATGTATTTTAACAGGTAAATAGTTAATTTTTAGGTATGTTGAAATACTATTGCTTAATTTTTATTTAGATATCCAGAAAGGAGGCAACCTAATATATCCACTTTTTATCGGATAAAAAAAAATTTACTCAATCACGGAGCATTTATCAAACCTCGTACGAAAACATATAATAAAGAATATCGGGAGGCTGAGGAAATTACGGTTTTGGCTAATGCAGAAGCTTACCCTACAAACTCTTGTAGGGCCAGTGAAAAGAGCATAGAGATTCCAAAAACTAGAGATCAAGAATTGCACAAATACCACCCATATAAATTTAGGCTCTTGCAGCACTTACAGCCAGGGGATGCAGAGCTTCGGGTAGTCTTCTGCAATTGGTTTCGAGAAAGATGCGATATGGTTAGAGATTTTGAAAGGAAGGTTATATGGTCAGACGAAGCACATTTCAGTAATTCTGGTATACTCAATAGGCACAATAGTAGATTCTGGTCCCAGGAAAATCAACACCAAATATTTCCCAGAAGACAGCAGGGCAGGTTTGTTCTAATGTGTCCTGCTTCATATTAGGAACTCATATAAAAATATATTTGAGGGAAATCTAACAGCCAATCGCTATATAGAAATTTTAGAGGCAGCTATACATGAATTACTTGACGATATTCCTCTAGCGCAAATTAACGAAATTTATTTTCAACAGGACGGTGCTCCTGCACACAATTCTGGAATGACGAGATTATTTCTGGACAATAATTTTACCAATCAATGGATCGGAACAAATGGACCTATAAGATGGCCCCCTAGGTCCCCAGATTTGTCGATTTTAGATTTCTTTCTATGGGGATATCTGGAAAATAGAATTTACAAAGACCACTATGATAATGTCCAAGATTTAGGAAATGCAATAAGAGAAAATTTTCGCTATTTACAAAATCATCCCGTTATTTTACTTAATTCCCTAAAACGAATACGAAAATTGTGCGAAGCATGCATAGAACAAAATGGAAATCAGTTTGAACAGTTCTTTTGATTTCCTTGATTACTGTAGTTCTTATACGACAGTTGATTTTTGCTTGTTACATAATAATTTATTACTGTTTTGTTCTTGTGTTACATAAATCTAGGTAGGTGGTACTTTTTTGGTGCGAAATTATCAATACATATTTTGATAAATAGATTTAATTACATATTTATTTTGATTTATTGTTAGGATGTAGATATTGTTAACGACTTTAAATAAAAGGCAGCATTGTTTTGCATGGCCTACTGCAAAATTTGGGATGATAATTATAAAAATTAGGATTTTTGTTGTTGTTTATTAAAATAGACCCATACTATTATATATTTTTGAGAAGCTTTTAAAAGGACAAATCAATTTCTGGACAAATATACAGGGTGCCTATTTAAAAAAACACAACTTTGGGTCATATCTAAAAAATAACAACTCAAATGAAAAATATGACTACGCCACTGGATCCAGCGTAAAACACTGTATAAGCAGCAATTTTTCCCTTTGCGTTAAGTTAAAGGATAACCCAGATACGAGGGTCCCAAAATGCAAAATTTTCTATTTCGCCCTGTGTCTCATAAACGAAGAAGGCTATGAAAATTTTGTTTAGTGCTTCATGAGTTTCACAAAAAAATAGCTCAGGTTCGTGAAAACTGCAAGGTTCTATCTTTAAAAATAAGGGAGATACCCTGCTTTTGCAACCAAATCCGGACACCCTGTACATGTAAGAGATGTGGACTGTTTTATAATTTTATGTAAGAAGGAAACATTTGTAGTTTTTATAGGAGTCTTATAGATGTCATCTTTTGTTTTCCAATATTTCGTTCAAAGTTAAATAAAACTAGTTAAAGGAGTTTTTCTATTTGAAGTAGTATAAATTTTAAAGTATGTTTATTAGAAACCGTGTAAACATCTATTTTATAGTAATCAATTTAACAGTTTCCTTCTGACGAGTTTCGTGAGAGTCGCGTAGACTGGCATTTCAATTAAGCTACGTGCTTCTCCTTTAATAAATTTCCCAATTTTCAAGTTAAAAGTTTATTTTCCTCAAAATAATTTATTGTAGAAGTAATAATAATTTCTAAATAAGTTAAGAAATACTTATTTAGGACTTATCTTCCTTTTGCAGGTCAATATTATACGAATTATTTTATTCTGCTAGTTTAATTAGTTTCTAAACTAATAATATGCAATAATGCTCATCAAGTTGCACTAAATACGTTTCATGTTTTAGTTATTGTTATCATTTTGAAGTATATTGAATAATTTCTGGCCAGTTCATAAAAGGTCCCACCTTCAGTTTTTTAAAACATAGATTTCTTGTACATTGAAATCATAAATGTTTCACTTGAAACTTAAGCTTCTTTGGTCTTAAATTTTTTTCGCCTTGATAAGTTCCATACAGAAAATAGACATATTCATTACAATTTTGCCAAAAAAATCATCAATTATAACCACAAAACAACTTTAATCAATCTATTATTTGAAAAATTACGTATTTAGCCTCATTTGCATATTTTAACCAGCTCGTATGGCTAGAATGTACGCGATTCGATTTAAAAATTGCAGCTTTGAGCTGCCGAACTACGCCAAAATTGAAATGGGTCTCTGGGGCGCGGTTGTTTTGGAAACATTACAGCGTTCCCAGTTAGATAGGGTGTGTATTTGGTTCACATTTCTGATCCCCGTAGTACATTTATTTATCTATAAAAGAAAATGCAAAACGATAAATATTACTCTCTATTTATACATGCTCTATAAAAAACAGTCATCTTTATAATTCTTTTTAGAATGATACACTTTTCATTTTATAGCAATTTGCATTTGCCGCATATGCGTTATCAGATTTTGCAGTTATGCAGTGCTTTTTTACGTGTTATCGCAATCAAATGCACAATTTAAAACGCGTTGTTACGAATAATTTTTCAATGAATATGCAGTAACGTAAGGAAAATATTGTTAAAGCGCTTATTTAGAGCGGATGTAGAAAGTTATAGCTAGCAGAGACGCATTTTATGGTTTCACATCATATGTTTTTAAGTGGTATTTTATCAAGTTAAGACAACGTGTAGTACTATAAGAGGCTCGAAAAAACGAGCATAAACTACATTTCCAAGAAACAGGGTGTCAAAGGAACACACGATGTGTTTAACACCTTGTGTCACCGACACTTGACGAGAATAGAATAGAATATATATATATATATATATATATATATATATATATCGGGGTTTTCCATTACACCAGTAACAGGTCGTCGTTCTAGGTGGGTAGTTGTGCTCTTGTCGGCATCTTAGATACGTATCAGTTGTTACGGGTGCAGTATTGGTTCGTGATTTTGGCTGTTTATTTTTCAAAATGGACGATCAAATGTCGAAACCGTCAAAACCCAGAAGAGTGCGCACCCAAAGCAGTAAATCGTTAAAAGACGCTGCATTGCAAGCTATGGCTAAGACATTTTATAAATCTAATTTGGAAGTCAGTGAGCCATATATTGATTCTGGTGACTCGTGGTCAGGGGCTGAGTCAGTAATAGCCAATGATAGCGACTCGAAAAGGGCGGATAAAGATGTTTTGTTGAATACTATTGCAAATATTAACAGGCATTAGGAGTGATGATATGTCAATTTGGATCGACACACCCAATCTGAGAAATATTGCTTTTAGTGCTAACCCTGGAATGAAGGTACCAAGTCAAGGTAACGATCTTTATGATTTTTTTTCATTGCTTGTATCGAACGACGACATGAAACAGACTAACTTGTATGCAGAAGATGTATTTCTAGATTCAAATATAAAAAAAAATCACGTATTATAAAAAATAAATAAAATAAAACTTTTTTGGACTTGCTCCACATGGGTAACTTACAAATAAATAGACTGCAAGTCTATTGTAAAAGAGATGAGCTATACTCAGTTCCCTGTTTCCAAAAATATATGTCACGGAACAGGTTCTTACTTATTCTGCGAGGCCTACATCTCTTAAGTAATCCAAAACAGGTATAAGATCCTGGCTATGGTGACAAATTGTACAAAATAAGGTAGTTGCAGGAATATCTTAACAGAAAGATTAAAGAAGTTTACGAAGGGCTCTATATGGTAGAGCAATATTCTAAGATACTCCGTACTAAAGAGTTATAGAGACTAGTAATCGCTTTAGTATCAGTGACATGCTTAGTGTGTCTTTTAATAAAACCTAGCAGTCTAAAACCCTTAAGCACTATGTTATCAATGTGCAGATTAAATGTGAAGCTTTCATCGAAAATGACACCTAAATCGTTAAAAGATGTAACAACTTCGAGACCTATGTTGATTATATAGTATGTGGAAAGAATAAGATTATTGCATTTAAAAAATCGGACAATTTTACCTTTAGTGATGTTAAGATGCAAGTAATTTGTGTTACACCATTTGTCAAGTCTCTCAAGGTCAGACTGCAGTTGATTAGAGTCAAGGAAAATAGGAGAAAATAATTTTAAGTCGTCCGCATATAAAAGGCATTTCCACACTTTAAAACAAGATACAATGTAATTTATAAAGAGTAAAAAGAGAATTGGGCCGATATGCGAGCGCTGTGGGACCCCTGATGTTACAACAATCTCATTGGAAAACAAGCCACGCACGTTGACGTTGATTAAACAAGTACGACTTAATCCACTCAATATAGCCTCCAGAAAGGCCAATCTGTTGCAATTTTGCTAGAAGAAGCTCATGACAGACACTGTCAAACGCCTTGGATATATCAGTGTAAACGACATCAATTTGTTGGCCATCTTCAACTGATGTTATTAGGTAGTTTTGAAATACCGCCAGATTTGTAGTCGTTCAGCGCCATGATAGAAACCATGTTGCTCCCCGAAATATAATGTTTCAGCGATTCAAAAATTTCATCGGTGACAATAGCCTCGAACAACTTTGGTATGTGGGAGAGTAAAGAAATACACCTGCAGTTTTTTACGTCGCATGTATCACCGGATTTAAAAATTGGAATCAGGGTAGAAAACCTCCAAATTCCTCCGGAAAGGAACCAAGATCAAAGGACTTTTTACAAAGCGGTTTGGACAATGATTGATTACATCTCTTCAAAAGAATGTTAGGGACACCATCTGGACCAGCCCTTTTAGATAAATCGAGGGTTTTATTTTGTTACAGATCTCTGCTTCTGCAAAATGATGCGAAAACAGTGACATACCCGAAGAACTTATGGGCTCCATCCCACCAAGATATATGTTTTGGTGGTTGGAGTACCCCGACTGAAAGTGAGCAGCAAAAGCATTAGCAATGTTGTTTGAACCACTAATTTCTTCACCTTCATAGCTCATGATGTTGGGCAAGCTAGAGTCTCTTCTTAAATTTCGAACAAATGACCAAAAGTATTTGAGGATAGGGATAGGATAGTGATAAGTAGTTCGGTTTGTGTGATATATGAAAGGTAACACATATCGGTTCGAAGTTTAATCAACTTGCTGTTCAGTCCTTTTGTATTTTTTGTAAAGACGATTCTTTTGCTCAATGAGTTTTCTTAAGAAAAGGTCAAATTATTGCCAGTGAAAGAAAATCCATGAAATGGTACAAAAAGCTAATAATACACTTCACATCGATATTGCTGCTAAATAGTTATTTTTATATAAAAAACTATTCAACTGGTAATAAAAATATCCCATTCTATGATTTCGAATTTTGTTCGACATCGAATTTCAATAATAAGGAAGTTTTTCTCCGAAAAGATTCCAACGCTTACAGCACATCAACCTATACAGATTGAGCATACTCCAATCAAGCTAGATAAGAAAAATTGACAAGTTCGGAAAAGCTGCAGGGTCTATCATAAAAAAAAATTAGGAAAGCCACGGCCTTTCATTGTCCATCATGCGAGGATGCTCCAAGACATTGCTTGGGGCGAATGCTTTACAGTCTACTACAGAAGACAGACCTTTTCGTTGTGCTGAATTCTTTAATTTTTATTTTTAAGTTGCTGTCAAGGCCTCTAGCGGCCATTTTTCGAACTTGAAAATAATTTCCAACTTTTTTCTGGGCCCATTTACCTGTACATATTTTTCGTCATAATTGTGTGATCAACGGTTATCGAGATATGGCCGGAGACCATTCTTCATTGGACACCCGGTACAGGGTGGCGCTGTTTCGATACTTTTGCGGATTATTGGGTAAACTATAGGGGATACTAAAAATCTGACCTCTATTTCTCGAGATCGTTATTTGATACCAAATCAAACGTTTGATGGTGGACAAATCGTGGGGATGTCCCTATAACTTTATAGAATTTTCGCCATTACTTAAAAGTTATGATATAAACTTGCCTTTTTTTAAATGGAACACTTATATTATTTCTTATTTTAATTTAGAATTAAATTACCTTTTCAGTGATATTGCATACTTCATATTTAAATTTGTGAAAAAAACATAATTCATTACTTTTTTACTAATTTATTTGAAATTATCATAATTGACACAAAATAACTAACCTATCTATAAAGATAGCTTTAGTCACTGTTTATTAAACCCCAAATTGCTAAAATAATTAATTAAAAAAAAGTATAAAAATGCTACAAAAAATTAATAAATATAATCCTTAAACTATTTAATACTTCAACTTATTGATAGATTCATTAGTAAACGTCCTGAACTATCTTCTGTTTTGTCCATTATTTTCCAAACATTCTCTACAACGTTTTTCAATACTCTTAATGGCATTATATATGTACAAATGGAAAACTTTTCTAAATCTTATTTTAAGTTTATCGATATTATTAGTTCTAACTTTATATATTTCATTTTTTTAAGAAACTCCAACAGAAAAAAATCAAGGAGAGTCAAGTCAGGTGATCTAGGTGGCCACCTGACTGGGCCATTATCACAAAAATGCCTGTCTAGAAAAACTTTAACTCTTCAGGAGTTATGGCTTGAGGCGCTATCTTGTTGAGAATATTCATTATTCATTCCTTGAATTTCTGGCACCAAGTTTTCTTCTAAGATATGAATATATCTGTGGGCTGTTAGGTTACCTTCAAATATACAGAAACACAAAGTTCGTGAGTTGCACACCAAACATTAAAACCGATTCTGCCCTGAATGATGCGATCTACGGTACGGTGAGGATTTTCAACTGCCAACAGATTATTGTGGCGGTTAAAGATTCCTACTTACGAGAGCATCATCGGAACAAATAATTTTTCCGTAATATATATTATCCCTTCGGCAATTCTCAAGATACCAAAGACAAAACTTCTGCGTCCCCTGGATGGAAACTGTGCACTTATCTCTAACAGTACTGTCGAAAATTATACTTCTTTAGTATTTTTTTAACTTTTTCCTAATCTGCCTCGATGACGAATTTGGATTAGCTACAACGTATGCAAATGTATTGAAAAGGTATCAAACTGGCGCCAATTAGTGGGCAGTAAAATTCTTTAATGCCTTACCGCATGCTATACGAGCTTTATTTTACAAGCATTAAAAGTAAAATTAGGGAGATATGGGTAATAATGTATTTTATTCTTTTGATGAGTATCGCGCTTACGATTTTAAATTACAATGTTATTATCATTCTTAATTCTGACGTATGTAAAGATAGTAATGTACTTATACAAATAAATTGAGATGTTTTTCAAACTTTATCTCTCTTTCTCAAACAGATTGTTTGTTATTTCAAACCAGAACATCTGCAATGCTTTTCACTGTTATATGAAATATACAGGGTGTTTCTTAATTGAGTGTCAATATTTAAGGAGGTTTTAAGTTTTCAAAAACAAACAAATGAATCAATAAAAATGCTTTATTTTAGAAAAAATCAGTGGCGTGAAAGTAAGTACTATGTCCATTCTTATTAAAATCAGAAATCGCTTTATCTTAGTGAGAGATATTTGTAGATAATAGTATGTAGTCTTCAGCCACCAATCTAGGACCACCGTGTCAATGTTTTTCAGAAGTCTGTTCCTTCATGAATACTTTTTATAAATTTTATTAAAATAATATGACATTCTTCAACAATAACAAGTTATTTACAAAACTATACTAATACAACTAGGTACATAATTAATAATTTCAACAAAAATAATTAGGTTTTAACAAATTGACAGCACACTTTGTGAAACAAAATAGAAGAAAAAAATTAGATAAGTTGTTGAAAATGTCCACCACCTTGGAGAATACACGCTTCAACCCTTTTCCTCATGTTGTCGTGAACTCTTTGAAGGATACCCTCTGGTTTCTGTTAATATCGCAAGAATCTCTTATACGATCCTTCAGCTCTTCTACAGTGTTTACTGGGGTGCGGTAAACTAAAGATTTAAGATGTCCCCATAGAAAAAAATCCAAACTATTTAGGTCTGGGGACCTAGGGGGCCATGGTTGGGGCCCGCCACGACCTACCCATCTGTTGTTAAATGTGCGGTTCAAATATTCTCTGGCTTCAATACTAAAGTGAGCGGGCGCGCCATCGTGCATGAACCACATTCTGTTTCTAATCAGAATCGGTATATCTTCTAACAATATCGGCAAATCGTTCTCAAGAAACCGGCGATAATTATGGCCATTTAGTCTTTCTGGGAGGAAAAAAGGTCCAATTAGGTGATTTTCGATAATGCCAGCCCAAACATTTACGAGAATTGCTCTTGATGATGATGTTCTACAATGGCATGGGGATTCTCGTCGGGCCAGATATGATTATTGTGGAAGTTTCCGATAGCGTTCCTGGAGAAGTTCGCTTCATCTGTGAATTTTTTCCAAAAACCATTCACAAAAATTAACTCGAAAAGGAAGATCACGGGGAAGTAAGGCTTGCACTCGTTGAATGTGATATGGGTATAAAAAAAATCATGTAGAATTCTCCAAACTAGGATGTGCGAAATAATTAGGTTAATTCCAATTTTCCTAGTACTCAGTTCAGGATTTTCATCTATGGAATTTAATACTGCCTCTTCAATTTCTGGAGTTCTTACAGTCCGATGGGCCCCTTTTAATTGATTATTTGGCTTGAATGTACCTGTTTCAGTCAACCTTCTATGCACATTTGCAAATATTCGCCTATCTGGTATGACTCCACCAGGAAAGCGCTCTTGATATAATCGCCTAGCTTCCGGTGAACTGCCATCAGCCAAACCATACATGTAATGCATGTCTGCCAACTCTTCATTGGTAAACTCAACCATTTCTTTTCTCAGATATATCAGATATTTAGAAAACAAAAGTAATTAAACCCGACTGAATCTGAAAGCTGAACTGTCAAATTAAGTTACAAGAGAAGTATTAATTCTGACAGCCAAAGCCTACTCCAATAATAATTATTATTAGTAATCTTTCTTTATTGATGAACTAATAGTATTTTATAGGTTCCTGTTAAAAAATTATAAGCTCAAATAATAATTTTGAAATCTTTGGGTATTAGTTATTCATAAGCAAATTTGATTTCTTGAATTTCAGTCAAAAAAAAAATTTCCTTGCATGCCATGGCGATTGGTGTTGTCATATTGTTAAAACTTTGCAGAGAAACGGTTTTTATTTTTTAAAGCGAAAACCGTTCGTTCAACTCAAAATTACCAAGAGATCAAACTTGCTCAAAAATTAATGGGAATTTCAAAAATATTTAATATTTAAGAAAAAATCAGTAGCGTACCATCAATGTCTGGGAAAATATGCAGGTCGGATTCCGTACGGACGCCATTGGTGGAAATAAAAAAAAAATGTTCTACATCAAACAATTCCACTAGATGCATAGTACCTCTATACCAAATTTCATTACAATATCTAGAGTGGTATTCGAGATATTATTGAAAAATTATGAAATTATTGAAACTTTAGCACCCTGTATCTCAAAATTTACATCGTTTAGGACATATGTTTATATGAAGTTTTCTTCTTAAAATGGACCCAAAAATCACCTCCTTAAATATTGACACTCAATTAAAAAACACCCTGTATTATATTAAAATATACACATTTTAAGCCTGTACGATCCATCTGTTAAGTTAAATTTAACACATCTAAAGCCCAATGATTATTTTTTTCATGAAAGTTCTTATTCTCTATTGAAAATCTATAAATTATTTCCTGTGTTTAACAGACTGGAGTTTTACCAATGTAATCATTTGTTTATAATTATTAAGTATATTCTCCAATTCACCACTACCTACTGTTCCCCGGGTGGTCACCCATGCAAGTACTAGCCGCGCGCGGTGATGCTGTACTTCGATTAACATCCGAGATCGGACCAACACAAGTCACGCACCGCACAGGGAAGCATTATAATCGTGAAGAAATTACTTTCCGAGATTTTTTCAGATATTCACGTTTCAGGGCCCCTAGATGCCGAAAAAAATGTTTTCTCGATTCGTCGGTCTGTCGGGCTATCTATTCGCGGCATAGCTAAAAAACCACTTACCCAATTGACTTCAAATTTTGACAAAAAAATTAAGGGTCATATGGGGATGACCTTGTAACATTTTGGTAAAAATCCAATATGGCGGAACTAAATGCCGGCCTAATGAAATGTTAAAAAAATTATTACTAAAAAGGAACTTATTCAATTTATCTCAAATTTTGCATACAAATTAAGTATTACGTAGAAATCAATTGGTCAATTTTGGTACAAATCCAAAATTGCGGAACAAAATGGCGGCTTAGACATAGACATAGATGGGGAGCCCGACAAGGGCAGCACTTAGGCTCACTTGTGCTATCCCCCTAAGTAGGCGTGTCAGGCCAAGAGCCCACTCCTTTCAGGTCGCGCACGTCCCACAAGCTCGGGTTCCACATAGGTGTCACCCAAGCAAAGCAGTCTGGCGTTGACTAAAGCGTCACATCGACAGACTAGATGCTTGGTAGTTTCATCTACCTCAGCACAAAACCTGCAGTATGGATCGTTGTCGAGTTCAATCTTATGCAGGTAAAATTTATAAATGGCGGCTTAATGAAATATTTAAAAGTTCGGCCTGAAAAAAATTATTTAATGAACTGATTTCAATTTGTGTGCCATAACTTGCGGTATAGAGATTAACTTCTAAAACTGTGTTTTAAGCAATATTTATAATCAACAGCAAAAGTTATGGTACCAGTGGGGAACTCGTTAGAACTTGTAAATATTCAAACCCACCAGTATCATAACCATTGTTGATCTTGCCAAATATTCTAATCTTCTGGAGCGGCGTTTCTGACTGGATGTCAAATCTGACACCGCTATTAGGTACTATTGTTAAACGTTATTATTAAAAAAAAAACTCATTATCCAATTTATCTCAGATTTTGCACCAAAATCAAGTGTTACATAAGAATGAACTGGTAACATTTTGTAATGAATATAAGAAAGCAAAACAAAATAGTGGCCTAACAAAATATTTAAAAGATCAGCCTGAAAAAACTACTTATTAGATTAATTTAAAATTGTATGTAAGCATTAAGTGTGATATAGGGATAAACTGGTAAGGTTGTGTCACGAATTGAAGATGGCATGGAAAAACATTGATCAATTGACTGATGTATTTTGCAGAAAAATTAAATTATGAGGACAAACGAGTGCGAATTCGACATGACGTAACAAACTCGCGGTGAGTGTCAATGTAAAAACTACTTATTGAATTTATTTTAAATTATGACTTAAAATCAAGTATGGGTTAGTTAGAAAGGGATAAAATAATGGTAGCAATCCAATATGATGGAACAAAATCGCACCCTATAAAAAGGTTTGAAAGGACAGTATATGTGTGTTTCTAAATAACCATGTACTGAACTAGAGTGAGGGAAAAAAGGCATTGTTTTGCTATAGAACTGACAAATGTTCAAGAATTTCGACTTATATTTATTCATGTAAAAATATGATTTTTCTGTTTGTAGTTTGGAATAGAATGGACTCTGAACGAAACCTAATGTTGTAAAATGTAACGTAAATGAGAAGAGCTGAAATCGATAGATCAGACTGTTTAGAGAGCAATACCGTACGGCGCGATTGTGCATTCTAGGAACTGAATCCCTATAACTTTATTTACACCAATAACTATAAGGAGCGTAACTAGTTGTAGAGAACCTATGAACATCAAAATAAGAAAAAATGAAGAAGAGAAGACAATAACCAGAAGTAATTTAGAATTACAGATAGTATGTAACTACTATGTTGTTAGCCTCTCCGATATTATATTATTGTAATCGTCATGATTTGAATAAAAGTATTGATGATATTGAAGAAATATTTAATAACTTATGGTACCAAAACAGTAACATTAAAAGGTTAATGAAAAAGTTTCTGGTAGAACAACGAAAGACAAAATTAAAAAATATTAAATATATTAACCTTTTAGGCTTTTTATGCAGAAAGATCAGACTTAAAGCGGAATTAAAAAGTTATTTTCCCTTTTTTTATATCTTATGTCGCGTTAAAGCTTTCAGCAATATATAAAAAAAGCAGCTGTAGCAAATATAAGTTCTTTAATTCATCCACACTACTTTCAATTTTATAAGTTCTAACGAACGGACACTGAACATCAAACAAACGCACAGATCGCGGTAAAGAGTATTCAAATTATGAAACACCACTCGACTACACCGATCGTTGAAAAGGCACCCACAAGTCTCGCGAACTTTGCATCAGGAAAATCACAACCAAACTGACTTTATAACGGCAGTTAGAACTCTATGAAAGTAATTTAGCGATATTTAAATTCATAATATTAACGTAATTTAGGAGTCACGCAAGGCAGCCAAGGTCAAAACACAAGGTAGGCAGTGCTGTAGAAAACTACCTCAGCCTTCTGAAGGTAGCAACAATTAGGTTTCGCGTACGAACTAAATAAACACGAACAACGATACATAAATGACTTGCTTTTGGTGATTAATTTGGAAACGTTTTAGGCGTGACTTAACCTTGTTTATGTATTCTGTCAAATTTAATGATTTTTTTTTATATAGTAAGCAACACTCGAAGTTGACATTCAATTCTTGAGGCTAAATTCAATATAGGATAATTTTTTTTTAAATAAAATGAAGAAAGTCTTTTGGCAGGTGATAGGTACTGTCTTTGGCTAGTAATTACTTAGGTATAAAATAACCCGTAGAGTGTTTTTAAAAAGCATGTTAAAAATTCTAGTAGTCGGCCATTTCAAGCGTGGACAAATCACAAAACTGTTTTTATAAAAAATGTTTTTAGTTGATTTATTAAATATCACTTGGGCAACAAACTTGTCAAATAAATTCTTCTTTTATTACCTCGCATATTAATTCAAAAAAACGCCAGCCATATGTTGTAATAGTAGAGATAATTTTAATAATTGACAGTTGTCGATGGGACAAGAAAAATTAATACCATTTTTATTGACATCATAAACAACAAAAAATTCTAAAACGGCTGTTCTTAAATAAAGAGAAAAGGTTTTCGGTATCTAAAATGATACCAGTGAATCGCAATAAATTTATTAGAAATAAAACTTTGTTAAAATGCGTACCAAACAATTAAATTTTTAGGTTGTGGACGGGACAAAAAATTCTGTCAATTTCTAACAATTTTCAAATCGTTTATATTTGTTTAAATAATATTATAAACTGAAGTTTTACAAAATACTTTCCTAATAAATATTTAATTACAGATACATTTCGAACATTATTTTGGTGACCAATCTCTAAAGCTTTGTGTGCCGTCGGCCTGAAAAAATGGCATACTTAAAGACTTAGTATAGCAAAAACATTTTTCCATCGACTGGCCAACATGTCTTAATTCTCGTGAATCTTTTGCTTGGATACGTATAAAAGATTTATATTAGTCTTATCTTTTAGGACATCAAAAAAATCTGTGGAATCATTTATCAATACTTTTCTGCCTCCCAAGCTACTCTTTCAAGAAAACCCAAACTGCAAATTTATCACGGGAGAGTTCATCTGTCTGTATAACAGCAAAGGAATGATGTGTATTATCAGTCCACGCAACTGCAGTGAAAATGGTGACCTACCGGTGACTCCAGTGTGCACTATGAATCTCGTCTTGACTTACACAAGAGTAGTTCTCTGCAAAGTCAATTAGCAGAACAACATTTTCTTCTTTTAGATTACGTTTTTCAGGTTCAAAATGACGATCCTGTATTGTTTTCATGAAACAATGAATTTTAAATTTTTCCAGAGTTTCTTGCAGTTGATCCAAAGCACCTTTTAAGGGGCTTCTTTAATACTTGAGGCTTTGAAGATTAATTTGCCACTTTTTCCATTTTATCTCAGCTTCTAAATTAGTAATAAAAGGTATCAATGCAAATTCTATATCAGTATCACATTTCATGCATAAGTTATTCATACAGTTAAAGCTATCTATTTGGCAACATATAACCGGCAGTAATTCTATACATTTTTTGGGAAATCCACTTACATGTTTACTAATAGCTTCTTTCACAAAATTAAAGTTTGCATGGTACTCATAAAACTTTGTTAGCTTAATATTTATTTCAGGATTTTCTGATATAAACAAGTGATATGCTTACTTAACAGTAATTGTCATGTGGCGCTTTTTTTTCCTGGCCTTTGTCTACTTTCCTGTCCCCGGTATAAATATTTCAATACTTTCTTGCAAATGACTATTTACTCCACGGCCTTATTTTTTCTTTAAAGAGCACACTTGTGGAAATTCAGCGAAAAAAAGTTTTTTTAAAACCTCCTTTTTTCTATCAAGACACTTTGGCAATACAGACTTAATTGTCTTTACAACTTTTTCCATATATTGTGGAGTTTTAAATGCGCTGAGTGTTTCCTCTTTTTGGATTACTGTCTCATGCAGCCTTTTACGTTTTCTTTGACGATACAGCCTCTTCCTCAATGTTTCTTGCCTTCTCTTTTGATTTATTATTTCTACAGTAACAGCTCCCTCCTAAATCATTCTTTTCTGCTTTATTCTACGACGGCCTTTCAACAAAGACTAGGACAAGTACCACCAAAACTTTATTTATTAATCTTAAACAACAATACTTTTATCACACTCTATATAGTCCTCCTGTAATGCAATAACCTTATCCCAACGGTGCTGCCATTGTTCAAAGACATGGCGGAAGGCATTCTTTGAGAGCTTCTTCATAACCGCCTCTAAAGCTTTAACAGCATTCAATTCTGTTTAAAATCGTCGTCCTTTGAGGTCTTTTTTTGCTTGAAGAAACAGATAAAACTCGCACGGGGCTATGTCAGGACTATATGGAGGATGCGGTAAAGACCTGATATTTTTAGTGTTCAAAAACTCTGTCACTATATTCGCTACGTGAGGGCGAGCGTTATCATGATGAAGTTTCCACTTTCCAATCTGCTCAGGTCGTTTTTTGGGGATGTGATCCTTCATCAACTGGAACAAAACTTGTTTATAATAACTGGCAGTGACTGTACTACCATGTGGGACCATGTGCGTATACACCATGCCTTTGTGATAAAAAAATGTTATGACTATAGCTTGGTGGTCCTCCTTTTTCCACCCACTGCGTACTCTGTTGCTTTATCTCCGGATTATAACAATACACCCAAGTTTCATCCATAGTAATAATGGTCTTCCAACATTCTTCGCCCTTTTTCTTCAACGCATTGTTTCACAAACCTGATCTGGTATCAGTATAGGCGGGATCCAGTGAGCAGAAACTCTAGACATGTTTAAATGCTTGTGTAAAAGAGTAAACACACTTCCAACAGATATTTTAAGAATATTTGAGAAATGTGGGGTAGTCAGATGTGAATCTATGCAAATATTTACTGCTCCAGTATTGATGGTTTCCTCAGTTAGTGCCACAATAGGAGCACCTGGACCGTCTTGCAACTCACAACTTTCCCTGCCATTACTAAACTCTTTATGGCATCGAAAACAAGCAGATCTTGCCATAGACAATTCCCCAAAAGCCGTATTAATCATTGAAATTTGATCGCATATCTTTGTTTTTTCAATTCATCCATCACGATTCTTAGAGTCGCGGTGACAATATCTCAACTTTAGAGCGGAGTCAAAATCAAATAAATAATTTATGACAACTGACATTTCGCAAAGTGAAAGAAGCTTACTTGGATAATATTTTCTGATTTTTGGCGGTATGTACCTCGTTGCACTGAGCCGTAAACAATTCAGTCCAAGTCTTTGTTGAAAGGCCCTAGTACATTCTCTTTCTATAAGCGTCTTTCTTTTTAAAAATCATGTGTTTGTTAACGTCAAGTTTTAGTTTCCTTCTAAAATGTATAGATTTTTCCTTATTTGTTTTAGGCGCCACATTTTCTGTAAACGAAAATATGGAATTAAAATTGTTGAATACAAAAGTTAGCGTCTAGAAAAACTTGGATAAACTATAAAAATATTAATTATAAATCATACCGGGTGTTAGGTTAAAATCGCGTGGTACAAATTAATAAAGTACTATTATATGTCCTTAAAATGTATCATGTGTTAATTTCATTACCAATTCTTTGCAATATTTAGGAAAACATGCACTTTCTAATTCTTGGTTGAATTAAATCTTGGTTATTAATTTTTTTTCTAGTGATGGGTTACGACGGATGGGACAAAAAAAATAAATATCTTTTCATAACTAGATATGATGCAAAGAAAATAATATTTACCTATTTTATTAACCTAATAGCAACTGTTGGATCACCAACGTATAATATTTCAAAATGGTTAGTAGAAGAATTCAGCAAATTAAAGATCTCGTACGATAACTTTGAGGTTACTAACTCGTTAGAATTCTTAAATAAAATTAAGAATGTTCACTTAAAAGAAAGTGAAATTTTAATATATTTTGATGTAAGCTCATTGTTTCCTAGTGTACCCATACCACTAGCTTTAGAGTACCTAAAGGAACTACTTGAAATGAATAATTTGAAGAAAGACATTATTGATAAATATTTACTTCTCACAATATTATGTATGAATCAAAATTGTCTTCAGTTCAACAATAAATCTTATAAACAACTTGAGGGAATTGAGATGGGCAATTGCTTATCTCCATTCCTTGCAAATTTGTTTATGGGCAGATTAGAAACCCAATTCAAAAAAGAACTCAAGTATTTCCCAAGGGTGTGGTATAGATACATAGACGATATATTTGCTATTTTTGATACTAAAACAAAAAATTTGGAGACTTTCTTAGAAACATTAAACAATAAATATCCATCCATTAATTTTACGTACGAAAAGGAGAACAATGGGCAATTACCTTTTCTCGACACGTTAGTTATTAGAAATAACGATAAATTAGAATTTAATATTTATAGGAAATTTACCAATACTGATAGTTATATAACATCCGACTCATTTCATTGCCGTCAACACAAAATGGCAGCATTTCATTTCTTAACTCACAGGTTAGTCAATTTTCCATTGAGTAAACAACGTTTTAACAATGTAATGAATCGGATTCAAAATATAGCTAAAAGTAATGGATATAATGATAATTTTGTACATAAATTAGCAAATAGACATAAGCATAAGAAAATATTAAAAGATGCCACTACCCTTCAAGCACCTGCGGCTCACAATAAGTTCATAGAAATCCCTTATGATCCCAGATGCACGAGAGGTCTAGAAAAAGTATTTAAAAACGTAGTTTTTAGAGTAGGTTACAAAACGGAGAACAGTTTGAAGAATCTCCTTGGAGACTAAAGACAAAGTCCACTTGAAGGAGAGGAGTGGCCTCTATGAAAATAGCTGTAATAACTGCGATCTAAAATATGTTGGGCAAACTAAACGCTCCATAAACATTCGTTTTAAAGAACACATGGCACATTTAAGATACGGAAGAACAGAAAAGTCAAGCGTTGCCCAACAGCTTTGGAAAACAATCACCAAATAGGAATAAATAATCTTAAGTTGATTAAAGACATATCTAATAATAGATTATTGGATGCATTTGAGAGTATAGAAATAGTTAAATGTGGTAAGAAAGCACTAAATAAAGACAGAGAATCTATTCCCTATAGTCCCCTCTATTGTTTACCTGACAACGGTGCAGTCGCGTGCAATCAAGTGTGACCACATTTCCCTATAAATATTCTCGGTTAGGATAAGTTATTTTAGTTTATATCATCTACTGATAATGCTGACTTGGTTAGCGAAACGCGCGTCCAGAACGTAACAAGTTGTGGTATAGTGTGGTTAAAACTCTTGTATTTTGATATTGTTGTTTGAAAATAGATTTTAACTGGTGTAATTTTGATAACAATGCTTGTTACTAGTATTGGCTGCAGCTGGTAGTTGAATCCAAAACTGAAATAACAAATACAGGGTTACATTTAAAAATGCAAAGTTGAACTTTTTTGAACCACTATGTATAGTGAACGCTCCTCACAAAATAAAGTTCGCAGAATACTAAAAATATTTTATATAAAGTTTTTTCTATTCTCAGCTATCTGTAACAGAAATAAAGGGGGGGGGGGTCTTACTTGCCAGATTTACCCTGTGTAGCTTATATCTAGTGTTTGTGTAAAATGTTGATAATTTTAGCCGTAGTGTCATTTTTTTGCAGTTAAATACTTGGCTTACTTTATATTTAAAAATTTATTACGTTACAGATATGATGGGATGGTTCCCAAATAAAAATAAAATTTAAATCCTGTTAGTTTTATGCTTTTATTCCACATGCAACACAGGAAAAAGCCTTTTTGAAATAAAATATTAATAATTCGAATTCAACATTGATAACTGGATATTAATATAAAAATTAATTAATTTGAACTGATCCTCTCAGATCAGTATTATTTAATCCGTTTGGACAGTTGAAATGTATCCCGAATCTTTTGAATATTTTGGTAAACGATATAGGTGATTATATTTTAAAATTAAACACAATTATTTTTGATAGGATTGTGTCAGCCCATATGCGTTTGAAATCGTAATATTATTATATAAAATGTAAATAATTAAAATTGTTTTTACCCTGACAATTTCGTTATATTTGTTTAGTAAAAACGTAGTACGTTTTGCTGTACAGAAGGGTCTTCGGGTGTTATATTTCAAATAAACAAACCTTAAGAGTAAAATTTGTATGTATCTACATTTTACGGACTAGCTATAATAGTTGTTTACCTAACAAGTGCGGAAAGTGGTGATTTTCTGCACGTTACGGCAAGGGCGGAAAAGACACTTTTCCCATGCGCTAGGTACAAAATTTTTCCTACGTTCGATATAGTCAATAATAATATGCTGTAATTACAAAAATTATGGCGCCTCTTACAAAAAAGTACTTACTTTGCCAATATTTCACCTTATTGAGTATTTTAGATAAGATATTCATTAATTTAACAAATCGCACGGAAAATTACTTTTCAGTGTTAGTAGTCCTAAAAAGTTACTTTTCCGCACGATTTTTTTATAGAGTTAAAAAAAGTAAAAAAGATAAATATCATAAAAAATATTTATTTTATACTAGGAGAATAGAGAATTGGGAACAACTCAAGTAGCACTTTTAGACATATAGACAGACATATTACCACAATTATTTTCGACGAAGTAACCGGAACTTGGTGTCGCCAAGTTCTGTTTAAGCTGAGACCATGTAGTCATTACAAAAATGGGGAACAATTTTAGGGTAACTATTTCGTTAATAACATGTAACTGTGACTTTGACTATTACGTAGATAGTATGGAATTGTGTGGTTCTATTTAAGTAGCCGAATAGTAATAATTCACCCCATTTGTTACTTCCTTATTTCCGTCTTTATTTAATCCGTTTGAAAAATATGTATGATTCTTTTTAATACAAATAAAACAGTTATAACGACTACAAAAACTCAAATTGGGAAAATGGTTTAGAGCGTATATAGGATACGTTAATAGTTGTTGACGTAGGATACATGCGTTTCACTTACTTTTCTAGTTATGCTAAGGACCTAAAATTAAAACGCAGGCAATTTCTCTGGTGAATATGGTGATGATAATCGTAGAAAAATGACGCGGCTTTGAAATTCGTTAATTTTCAATACATTTTCGTCAAATATATCGGCGAATTTAAATTTCAAAAATTTAATTTTGGACTTTGGTTTAATTAGTAATTATCATTAAATATCTTATTATAAAGAATGATTCTTTGATTTTTAATCTTTATACTCACATAAATAAACATTATAACTAAATATTTATAGAAAAGATGAAAATGAACAATGGCGTTCTATTGGACTTTTACTTTGAAGTTAGCTGGACTTCTTTACTGGCAAAATTACTTAACATCAAGGGTTTGCGACTGCCCCCATACGCTTTAATAGTTTTGAATTCTTTAAATACGCAGCTATCACGTATATTACTTTGAAGTCTTGAATACTAATGTGGTACTTTACGATGTTTCCTTGAAATACCACTTTATGTAGTTTTGTTCAGGTATGACATAACCAAGTTATGATATTTTTAATTTTCTATAAAATATAGATGAATGACTAAAGCTACTTTTTTTTCTTATGGGACGTGACGCCATGGCCATTTTAACCTGTTACTCGTAGGTTATGGTCTACAACAGATACACTATACACAACTAATTGAGATTGACAAACTCGGACCGAATATATTGGAGTTCAACGGCTGTATACCGAATTACAGTGACTTTATAAGGACGATGGCAACAATAGGGTAACCGATTTTTGATTAGTTCAGCCATATTGCTACTAAAATCGTTTTGTTTACTTTTTGCCTAAGTGGGTTTTTATGAGGTTTCCTGCTTCAGTGTATTGTGTGTTTTTGTGATTATTGAAGTGAATATTGATTCAAACAGTAAGTTCTGAATTATTGGCCAATGAGTTTGTAATTATAGAGTGTTTGTGATGAATGTGTAAATGACTATGACCGTAAATGTCTCAAGTTTAAGTTTATTCCAAGAAAAGTTATTAAATATTGCACATTATTATATTTTGGTTTCATTTTGCTGTAAAAGACAAAATTATTTCAAGTCTTAGTGTATGTTTTACTTCATTCAGCACCTCAATTTGAGACGCTCTCAAAGATTAGCATAAAAGAAACTATTTTGTAAATTCACTTGGGAGACAACTGTTATTAATCACTTGCACAAACATTGTTATTTGTTAAAATCTAAATGAAAAAGTAATTTTGCACTAGATAGTTCGCATAGATTATTAAAGTAAAGCATTAACATCTCCCTATATTTACTGCTGGAAAATTAAGGATATTATTAAAGTTAAACGTGCATTTCATAAATACTTTATATAAACTTTTATAAAAAATTTTTATAAAATAAAATTCCCAGATCTTGCACCTTACGCAAGTCTTCTACGTATTGAAAATACCTGACACAATTTTTAAATTATAATGTTTTGTTCTGTGTTTTATTTCTTTTGAGGGTTATAATTTTTTATGATTATTAAATTGGTACATTTTATTATCAGATGGGTCAAGAAATGGATCAAATTAAACTAAAATCTATAAAAAAAACCAAGGCAATCTAGAAACTTAAGCTTGGGTATTAAAATATTGTAATATTTAATAAATTGCTCACATTTTATGTTATATAAAAAAAGATTAATGAAATCTATAAAAAAACGTGACAATCTAGAAACTTAAGCTTGGGTATTAAAATATTGTAATATTAATAAATTGCTTGTATTACATATTATATAAAAAATATTATTAAAATCTATAAAAAAAACGTAACAATCTAGAAACTACCCTTATTTTATAGTACCGTAAAGTGGGGTTACTTTGCACAAAATTTTTGGTTTTTATTAAATATCTATGGTTCTGCTTGGAATTATACAGCTGGCTTTAACTATATAAAAATTTGATCCTTTGGCTGTATAATTTCCAAATTAGAAGACATAAATTTAACAAGAACCATGTTTTTTAAAAATTAAAAAAGTTGGCAAAGTTACCTCGGTTTTGGGGTTACTTTGCCGAGTAGCTTATTTCCACGTTTTCGAACCGTACAGGCAAAGTTAAGAGTCCCGAGGGGTTACTTTGCCTCTCTTAAATGTGTTTTAAAAAATATTTTATTAAACATAATAAAACAGGTATACATTTTAACATTAAAAACGCATATTTTTAAGAAAAGTGAGGAACATTTACCTATTTGCAAATCAACACACAACGTTTTTTACAAAATAATACTTAGGTAACTCTTAGATAACAAAAATGGTTAAAACATACTTTACGAAACAAAGAACTAAAACATGTTATATTTGGTAAAATCAAAATTTTCGAATGTAAATATTTCTCTTGATGTTGATGTAAGTTTTGGCGATTCTAAAATAGTCACAATATCGTGTTCGAGAATAATACCTGTATCATCGATATTAGAAAAATAAAATCTATTTTGTGATTTTAGTCTTAAAAACTTTACATTACAACAGTCCTTTTCTTTTTCAATTACACGTGCAACGAAATGCTTGTATTGTTTTTTACCTAAAAGTGCTACAAGTAGGAAATCGGAATTTTTAACTCTAACTAATTTAGATTCATCTTCAGTCTTTTTAGTTACAATATCACGGGAACAATGGGCTTTAGGCTCGTTATTGCGGTTATCAGTCTTACTGGTGACAGTATCACGGGAGCAATGTGCCTGAGGTTCGTTATTGTGGTTATCAGTCTTTTGGGAAACCTCGACGTCATCTAATTCAAAATGGTCTTCAAATTCACTTTCAATGGTCCAGTCATATTCTTCAGATCTTCTATTTTTTTTTGCACGTTGCTTTTCTTCAGGAACACGAGAAGTTAAATCCTCACTTGCAACAGATTTTCCAGGTTCTATTTTGACCATCTTCTTTCTTGGCCCACGGTAAAACCATCTGTGTAAACCAGTCCTCAAACGCGTACTGATCAAACCACCCGGATTTAGTTCTATTATACCGGGTACCGTGGGGTCCCCCGATACACCAGGCGTCATATAATCTCTCCGCCTTATACACAACATACGGGGCCAATAAAGTCCCATCTGCAGCGGCAGCGAACATCACAGATATTGAGGACTTCGTCGAGTTCATAATGCGTTCAGGGTATTTGATCCCTTTTCTAAAAATACATTTTGACGATCCAGGATCGTCCGTGAGATTCGTCTCGTCGTAGTTAAGGATCGAACTGGGTGGAATTCCTTCCACGTTCCTTTCTAAATTATCGAAATAATTGTTAATTTCTTCATCGGTTTTTTTAGCTCTTGCTTTCTTAATGTTTTGGCAATGTCTGTTGGATAATAGATGTTTGTGTCTTGCAATAAAATTTTTGCACCAGTCTACACCGGGTAAATTATCTTTAAACTTCTTTAGACGGACACCTTCTTTGTCTAAATGACTCTTCAACACTATTCGCAATTCTGTCAGGGTTAAAGGGCAGCCATATTCGGAACTGGCTATTATAACGTCGACAACAGACCGTTCAATCTCCGGGGAGATTAGCTGGGGTGCTCCTACAGGACCTATATGTATTTTTTTAACCTTATTTATTAAGGTTCTTCTAGGAATATTGAAGGTTTTGGATGCCTCAGTGTATTTCATTTGATTAGTTTTAATCAGTAGAACAGCTCTCTGCAATTGCTCTTCGGAATAGTCTTTATAACGCCGCGCACCCATTTGTCTCTTATATGTTCGAACCATTTTCTGAAAAAAAAATCTGATAAATATCTGGGGTAACTTTGCCAACCGCCAAAGCTATATGAAATTTGGCATCTAGAAAAATGTTAATAGCATAAATAGAACTCATATATGCATAGGTATAGGTGACGTTAAAATCAGAATTCAAGTTTCAATTGTTTTTATTTGACAAACCTTAGCATAGCAACATGATTTTACGACGTTAAAATAAAACTTTTACTTACATGACTAGCACATATTACACACCGCTTCGCCAAGATCCAGACTTGCACTGTATAATACTTGTTGGTCGCGTAGTGTTCTACCGCTAACAGTATTAAAGCAGCGTTGCCAGATTTAAAAATAATTATTTTTTGTTTGTTAAGTGGCGGTCAGGCAAAGTTGCCCCGGTTGGCAAAATAACCCCAGTTTACGGTATATAAAAAGAGGATTACAATCCAAATAAAAAACTAGGTAATCTAGAAACTCATAGCTTGGGTATTGTTCATCAGATCTTGTGACATTTATAGCATTTTAGTATTATTAATAAAATGAGTTAAATGTGACTATTGTAATTATGTCAAAAATGATAGACCTCCCTATATTTCTTCTTAATTTGTCGGCTTTCTCCCTGTCCCAATATTTTCAAAAAACGTCGGATGCGATTAAATTCTGATTCCATTTACATTTAGATGTTAGATTAATATACATACGTGTAAGCAATTCTTTTGCCTATGGCCTTAAAACTTAATATTTTGATTTATTTATAATTACTTGAGAATTCTCTACTGTCGTGCTGACACAAAAATGCGTACCTATTAGTAATTTCTTTAGCATTGTTACGTTACATAATAAGATGTGAGTCGAAAAGCGAGGACGTTTTGTAAAGTTAAAATAAAATAAATAATTTGTCGTAAAAATCGGTTCAAATATAACATACATATAATAAAAAAAATTAAGTTTTGAGATCGGTTGCAATCATAATTTGGTGCATTTCCGTACGTATTTAGTGATGGCTGCCTTATTCTAATAAAACTCGATATTTTGTTGTACACATACACAAAACAATGGACTATTTTATTTCTGTATAAAGTATTATATATAAAAATGTTTCCTCTATGCCTGGGCAATCCGATGACCTCATATTATAATGTTGTCTTATTTATTCATTTAGTACGTATGCACTCATAATCTATACGTATTTTACTGAACCGGTTATCGCAGTTTCGGTATCGAGATTTTGCCTTGTCAAGGTTACGAGATGCAGTGTTAAGTTTGCATAAAAGTGATCCCAATAGTATTTTCAATACTAAAATTAGTTACATTCAAATAATGGACTATTTTATTTCTATGTAAAATCTGTTCATCTATACCACAGTTATTATATATCTAACGAAGTCTATACATGGGCAATCCGATTTCCTCATATTATAATGTTATCTTATTTATTTATTTAATGCGTCGGCACCCCTAATCTATACGTGTTATTTCACTGAACACGTTATCGCAGTTTCGGAGTTGAATTTGTGACAGGCTATGTTAAGTTTCCTTAATAATGATCCCAATAGTATTTGCAGTACTAAAAATAAAAGTGTTTGTTTGTGGTGTTCACAGGTCGCATAGTCACGTTCTTTCTATACAGCTTTATGTAGCTAGGTTCGCCCTTATCTGGACCACAAACTAGAAAATTTGTCGGCTTATTGGTTTTGGTAGATGGTTTGGTGATTACCAGAATGTCATCTTCATCAACTCCTCACCTCGACAAGCGCCTGCTATACCAAAAATTGTAACTATTTTCATCATGAGATGCTGGAGCACTAAAAATAAAATTTTCTACATGTTGCTGTTCCAAAATTTTTAATTTATTTGGCTTGTAGTTATCGTTGACTCTTTAAATAGGATTTAAATTTATAATATTTGATTATATCAACTTCCTTCTCAAGTTCTATGATTAATTTTAACATCGAATATTTCGATCATAACGTTGAACATATACCGCATATGCACTTGATAATATATGAAAATATACTAGCAATACCTCTTCCTATAATGTGGATAATTTTTTTTATTGTCCCAGAACTCGAACAAACTCTTTTTTGTAACGTTCTTTAGATTTTTCCTTGAATCAGAGTACTACTTACTGCGTTCCAATTTTGCAAGGTTCAAGTACAAATAGAAAAACCAAAGAATAACAGGTAAAAAAGTTATTATTCTCACAGACAGCAAACAAGTCTTCCAAATCCTAAAAAAGAACAAAATAACATCCAAAGTGATTCTTGAGTGTCACCAGATGCTGGAGGCGGTTTCCCAGAGGAATAAGGTCACAGTGTCCTGGATTAAGAGACACAGTGGAATCGAAGGAAATGAAAAAGCAGATGGGTTGGCGCGTAACGGAGCATAGGGCAAACCATGCGGTCCTGAACCCTTCGCGCCGCTATCCTCTAAGGCGATCAGTCTAAAGATAAACGAACAGTCACCACAGATTCTAAAAGAGAGATGGGAAAGACAGGGCTTTAGACCGAGAGTACCTCCAAGGGCTCTCTCGAGGAAATCTTAGAAAACTGATAGGAATGCTAACGGGGTACTGTAAGCTAAACAAACACCTTTTACACAAGTTGTAGGGGGTGTAACGAGGACGACGAGACTGCTGAACATGTTCTTTGTTACTGCCCAGCTCTTGTAATTACCAGAGAATCCATTATGGGGGAAAGATGACCAGAAATGGCCACAATCGGAGGATGCTCGGCCGCTACGATGCTGAACTACATCAATGCTGTCAGCTGGCTCGACGAGTAAAGCTCCAAACGAGGTTACAATGGGTCCATCTGAAAGCCCTAAGTAATAGATTGGCGCAAGGCACCCCTCCATACTCTCTATCTATATATAGAGGGAAAAAGAACAGAGGAGAGAAGGGGTGAAGATGTTTCTTTTTTGTTTTTTCCGATTTTGTAATTGTTTTATTTTATTTTAACATAAACACTATTTTATTTTATTTTAACATAAACTATATACTGTCACCTGAAAGGAAATATAGCATATTTATATGTTGTAATTTCTTTTCCAGCCTTGATAAAGACTTAATAAAGGTCAAAACGTCGGGATTTTTCTAAATAAAAGGAGATTTCATTTGTCATCCGGAACTCATAAAAACAACCTACCACGTTAAAATAAATAAGTAGCTACTAGGTCCGTTGCACATGAAATTTTGCCATAGTCACAGTATTAATATTAATAATAGTCAAAATTTTAAAAGATGAGTAAAATTGAACTTCATGCCATAAAAACCTCGAAAATCATACAAAACCCCATATTAACATGCATACTTTTTTTCTTGATGATATGGTGAACGCAATATATATTTTGAAAATGCCGCCATTCCGCCATTTTTTACATTTTTTAATTATGCTGTGGAATCACTTCGGTAATACCCTAAATATTCTCTGAAAATTTCATCCGAATTGGTCAAATCCTCGCGGAGAAATCGATTTAAATACATAAAAAATAAATAGGGTCAAATTGATAACCTTTGAAGTTGGTTAGAAATATGTGTAAATTTAAATTCGACAAAAACTGACTTACTAAATTTTCCATTGGCACGGGAGATAAGCTTTTGTTAAAATTTATGAAACACAAGTAAAGAAAATTCGAAAATTCTTTGACATGTAGCTCTGGGTCGTGCAATTCAAAAACACCAACACGTTTACATAAAAAAAAACCGAGGGAAAAAGCAGTTCCAGTTCCTTTTTTTACGAAAATTTCCAGTAGATTAATTCCATTAACGAAGCACTTTATATTCCTACAAAAATCAAAGAAAAGTCTGGCAAAACTCCAAAGCTGCAGGTGAAATTCGATAGAACGTGAGTGTGTTTATTTCCCACAAAGTTCCATTCAGTTGTTTTACTACTTAGTATGTTGTTTTCTCAGGTATTCGCTACAATAAAATTCACAATGTACCACTGTAACCATATAGGCGGAATTATTTTTCTTTTCCACAATACGAAATTGCTCCCGTATACCTAAAGTGGATATTCTTTAAAATAGAAACTTGGGAATATTCAAGATTGCAGTTTTATTGTATGGAGTAAGCGTAAAGATAAAATTTGGCAATTCATTTGTCATATAATGCCCGTCGGTTATTAGTGTATTAGAGGAGAAAACATTAGTTCGAATGAAGTTAAGATTAAAAGGCTTATAAATCACCTTATGCAAAGTTAGGTTCGGTGTTTAGAACGATAAGTGTTCTCACTGACTTCAGCATACTGTTTATGCACGATATCTGTTTCCTAGGATTTCTGTCAAAGCAATATCTAAAACTATAATTTCTTATAACATTACGTCTTTTAAATTAGAATAAAATATCAAAATATATTTTAACAAAATAAAAATTATTTATAAATTATTAAAAAGCAGAAACTTAACTGCTTATATCGAGCAGTGTGGGAGCGGATTAAAAAGAGGAAAATACGATTATATATTTTATTGTTTTAGAAGTGAAAACTATAATGTACAAAATGGCCACCATATCCCAAGGCTTGAAGATATGTAAATATATTAGTCGTATTAAGATTAAGACATGTTTTAACTCTTCAATCTTTAAATAGACAGACATAAAATCAGTCCTAATAATAGCCCTATAATAACTAAACCAACACGATGAAAATTAAAATTTTCAAAACTGCTAATACCTTTAAACAGGATTATTTTACTTCGCGTTAATGTTTTGGATTGACCAAAGGCGAAATCAATAGACAGATTGAATTGAACCCCAAATTCAGACAGCGATACTTGCCATATTTCGATGGGATTCTTTGAGCATTTTAGCTAAGAATTGCGGCAGACATATAACAACGTTGCCATCTTATTAATTTTAAGGGTTATTTCAAGACTTAACAAATCATGGTTCTTGGGATTAGACCGTGTCAAAATGAAATCATTTTACGATGTTTTGCTTTTGATTGCAAGAGGCATCTTCAGGGATTTTTACCTTACGAGATTGGAACACTGAATGGACTCGGAGAGGTTTAGGCTGACTATTTACCGTATTCACCCAACCGTAATCCAGCATAACGGCATACAATTATTAATATGCTTATAGATTTCAATAGGCTAACATCGGCTTCCTCTGCTAAAAACCTTCTGATTGAACTGCTATTCTGCAATCAGAATTTCACTAACTTCCTGTAAATTGGCTGGAGCAGGTACCCGAACCCGTACTTCTCTGCCCAATCTGTCCTAGACATGTTCGGTCGGGTTTAGGAATGGGCCGCGGGGGGGAGGAGCAATTCATTTTTGGGATTTCCACCACATATAAATAGTCATTAACGACTTTCGCTTAAATGGAGCAAAGAGAACAGTATGTAGTTCTAAAATGTCATGAATATATCTATCTGCTGAAATTGTCCCCCCCCCCCCCGTCGACGATTACCAAGTCCGTTCTTGTGTCGTGTCGCCTGCCACCCCACATTATAAGCCTACAGAGCCTCTGCCGTAGCTTACCCTAGGTGAAAAATAGTTTTGCTCAAAACGTTCTCCTGTTCTCTCATAGATTTTTGAACGACCATCCGATGATTTTAAACAAAACTTAGATTCGTTGGTGAATAGGATTTTCTTCCATTCATCAGTGCCTCAATTTTCATATTCACTAGCAAATCTAAGTCGTTTGACCTTCTGATTTCTCAGCAAATCTTCTTGCGTATAATCCATTGTCAGATAACCCCCTTCTTATCGTTCTCTCAGTTGGATCTATCGTACGTACTCCAATACATTTTTTACCTCCGCTGAAGTTACTCTGCGGTCACGTAAAACATTTAGTGCAATAAAACGATCATCTCGTTCAAACTTGCATCCCTTTCTACCACATTGAGTCATTCTAGTGTACTCGCCATGCCAATTAAACCGATTTACAGCCCTTTGCAATTTACTTCTTGCAACATTTAAGACTCTTGGTACCAAATACTGTTACAGTCCATTCTGAATTAAAGCAATTGTAAGAAATAAGCTCAAGAAGTAACACACATTTATTTACAAAAAACAATTTGATAGCATTTAAAAGTCGTAAATGACATGTCCAGGCATGGGGTGATTCTACGAAACTGTCACTGTCAATTTCATACCAAATTTAGTTCTTCGTACAGGTAAATTAATAAAAATTGCAATGTTTTCTCAAAAAATTCAATATATTCCAGAAAAATAAAGATATCGAAAGGAACCAAAACCAAAATTGTTAAGAATAGATGTGACTTGAAAACTAAAACTTAATTGGAATGTACTGTTACGCCACTCCACAGAGTCTCTTAAACTTATGGTAAAAAACATTTTTATGTTCAAACCTGTATACTATAAACGAAAGTCTGTTTTTTAGTAAATTTTCAAAACGTGAACGATACTCCATTAGTTTATCTACCATGCACTTAAAATTCATTTAAATCCGACATCAAATAAAAGAATAATTTTCGATTGAAATTCATCGAAAATTTGCGTGAATCGATTATTTTGCATTTCAGTTTATTATTTTACGTTTCTATGAATTTGGCAACCCTCCAGAATGGCATGCAAAATTTACCATACGAACGTGTTTATTTCCTAAAATATTCCATTCAATCTTTCATTACTTACTATTTTATTGCCTAAAGACTTGGACGTAATCAGATTCAGAATATGCTGTAACGACATTGAGTGTATTGGATATTGAAAATCCAATACACTAACAGAAACTTACGATAATACAAGGTTGCAATTGTGTTATGTGGTTTACGTGAATGCATTTAAATGGCTTATTTTATTCATGGTAACTAGATTCTAAAATCCTAACTAGATTGTATGCTCATAGAACAAAACAACACAGGAATAGAGGTGGATAACGTTAAGGAATGAAATAAAACTTGACATTTAAATTACTTTATACTACCCGCTGGTTTTATAGACTATACAATAGCGGATAAATCATTAGACTGAATGGAGTTTAAAATACGATACTGTCGTTTCATTTTATTTTGCAGTAACTTGGGCTTTAAAGAACGCATTTTTCTTTATCTATCACCAACCAGTCAATCTTTGGTTGTTATTACAGGTGTATACAATTACTACTTCTCTAGTACCAAAGAAGTGAAAAAATCAACAGCTTTCCGCTTTTTTCAAATTTTCTTGTTTCAAAATACTGCATGAATATCAAACTTGATATACAAACTAAGATAATTCTGGTGTAAATTCAGTAAGGCGAAATAAAATGGCGGCTTAATGAGTACTTTAGAAAATTGGCACTAGAAGCTAGGAACTTAACCACTTAACTTCAAATGAGAGAGAGTTTTTTTTTCGAACCAATAATAATATATTTAAAAAATCAATATCAAAAACCTGCTTATTTAATTGACTTCATTTTTTAAATGATTTAGAAAACCCCACTGACTAAATGATTGTTCTGGTTCATAACAGAATTACTGAGTAAACCGTATAGAACAATAAAACTCATTTTTAGACTTTCCAGACATGACGTAAATGCTAATAAAATAGACTTCCAAAACGACCGCCACTAACTTCGGTCTAGTCAAAAAAGAACTTAATTTTACCTCTGGGAAATTTTGAGTAGAAAACTTCTACTAACAATTGTTTTGAACTTATAATAGAGGTCAAAACTTAAACTTTAGACTAAAATATTCAGTATTCAGCTTGTGTAAATATTTTCTCTTAGAAATGTTTAGATATACGTTTAATAACTTTTTTATTTGCAGATATACACACATTTTTTACTAAAATAATTTAACGGAATAGACTTGACTACAGCAATACAGGCGCGTATACAGCTTGTAGTTATACGAGGGGTAAATTAAAAAATTAAAAAAAGTGTGCACTCTGATATAGCACACACCCTTTTTCGTGCATTGTAATATTGTGTGAAATTTAATGTTCAAAATCCGTGAACGTGAATTTTAAATAATTTTGTCAGCGATTGACATGGGTATATAAATTTTTAATTTATAGGGGATATGAATTCTTAATTTATTTTTTTCTCATAACAAATGCTAAACAACAGTATTTTAAAGAAGTCTTTAAAGTAAAGCTATCTAATATTAGTTTTTGAGAGTTTTAAAAGATAAACAAAATAATAAATAACACTTATCTCAAACGCTATCTTTTAGATTATGCAGACTTATAATATAAATCTGTCAAGTTGTACTCGACGCGCGATGATACATCCCCTTTAAAAGTTCAAGAGTATCATATGGTCCTTTCTCGTGGGAAGCTTTCTTTGCCCGCTTTCATTTAACTTTTAAGCTAATAATAATTGAAAAATTTCATTTGGTTCGATTCAATTATGATAAATTGTCAATTAAATATGTTAAAAATACAATACAATATATTTTAATAGAAGTCGTTTAAAAAATTCCATGTTTTTGTCGGAAAGCATTGTTTCCCTTCAGAAAAAGATTGGCTGAAAGGATTTTTTTCCTTTCTCTTTTTTTTTTCGCCATGTTTTTATTGATCTAGAACGCTGATAAGTTAGTTTAAGTTTTAGACATTTATATAGAAGGTACTTTTATCCTATTTAGACGGAAATGTAATTATATTTCAATTTCATTCAACTATAGGCGAAACCTATGAACTATTTATTATTTAAGAGTTCAGGGTGCGTCTATGACGACGCGTTGCGTTTAAGCCAATAAGAGGCAGTTCTTGTCAAGTTAGGTGTGGACCTTTTTTCTAACTTCTAAAACAAGAGTTAGTCTGTGTCAAAGTTCTGTTTGTTACAGTTGTTTTCAAATTGTTCTTTTGTTGTCGTTTATGGAGCTTTACATATACGGTAAGTTGTGAAAGTTGAAAGTTTATCAAAGATATTTTATTTTCATTCTATGATTTATTTGGGGAGAATTTTTTTGTGTTTTCAAGAATTAAATTTACGGATTAATTAGTTTATTTAATTTTTATTTTGTTCTAAGACCGGGGACTTAAAGTAATTCCGTCATTGTCTCGAGTTTAATTTAGATTTAAACATTTTTTTGTTATTAATATTATGTATATTTTATCTTTGCTAATAGACGTTTAAGTTGTTTTTAAAAATCAAAATCTTTTATTTAAATAAACCGCCTGTTAGTTAAAATACTTAAATTCAAGAAGAACGTTGTTGCAGTTGCTGTTGTTCCAGATACAAGTGGCCGCTGAATTGATAAGATAAAATATTTAATTAGATTTATACTAACCATTACGTTTGATAACATTGTTAATTATAATTTAAGGAAGAAGCTTTACCTTTGATTTTACTTATCATATTTTAGTTAATTTTAGTAATGTGACAGGGTTGCCCGCTACATTTCAAATAAATAAATACATATAAATATTATAAATTTATAATTCTATATAACCCCGTTACAAGAAATTAACTTTTTTCAATATTTCCTCGCCCTTGAATAACCATGCGTTTAAATATGTTTTCCCACAACCCTGTGTACCGTATAGTATTGTAACATGAATGGCAATGCGTTATTATTATTTATGGGACCCGGGACCTCTTTGCAATCTAGGCTCTTTGACCACTGAGCCACGAAGACCATGAGCTGAAAACCAGCTACGACTATTTAACTTATTATTGAATTTTATGTTAATAGAAACATACGGTGCGGTGGTGACTTGCGTTGATCCGATCTCGAACGATAATCAAAGTAAAGCATCGCCTCGCGCGGCTAGTAGTTGGGTGGTTGACCACCCGGGGAAGATCGGGGTTGCTAACAATAGGTAGTAGTTGCTGTAGATACAATAAGGACCGTGGCAGTACTAACACGTTCTCTGTAAAGGTACCGTGGAGAACGTCAACATAAATCCTACGGCTTCTACTCCTTCGACGACTACAAACCAAGGAGGAAGGGGAAAGACCCATGTCATTAGGATCTATGTATCTATCATCCGAATGCATCATCGACATATAGCGATTTCAAGAGTCGACAATGTGTTCGTATGATAGATACCTTAATGTCTTATATCAAACGACTTTGACAATATTTTCTCCAGTATTTAACCTACTGTTGATGAAATAATTTGTCTGGGGGATATTAATTTGTTCAATGAGCCAGCAATAATCAATGAGCCCACTAAAATATCCAAAACATCGGTTTCTCTGCTAGATCCTATTTTTATAACTAATGAGTCTATGCTTACGAGATCTGAAGTTTTATCTGTGGGGGAAGTTTCAGATCACTGCTTGGTTTATTGTTGTTTAAAGATTGAGAAGTCTCATTCGGAGCCAAAAATTATTACCCATAGGGACTATACAAATTTTAATATTAATTTATTCTTACAAGACCTCTATTTAATACAATGGGATGAAATATTTTATGAAATTAATATAGATAATAAAATTACACTTTTTAATAACTTTTTACTTTCTCTTTTTAATAGGCATGCCCCATTTAGTAGTCAGAGCCACTAAATCTTCAGGCCCCTTGGATTACACCTAATGTTAAACTCTAAGTATATGAAACAAAGGGAACGCGCCTTGCATGATTTTAAGAGGACGCGGTCAATTGAGGACTGGGAGAATTATAAACGCTTGAGTTTCACTGTGTCTTTAGTACGAAGGGAAAAGCGTCAATATTTGAATTCTATTTGTACAGAAAGAGACCTTAGAAAAACTTGGAAATCTCTAGGATCATTCAATTTATGCTCTGGTAAGCAATCTAGTATTCCCATAAATTTGTCGGATCCAAATGAAATCAGCGCATATTTTGGTAAGTTTCTTCAAAATGTGTCCGAATGTACCGCAAAAAAAATGTGTTATGAAAAAAATTCTTATTTAAACAATAATACTTAATTTAGTTTTTAATTGACAGAAATATCGGAAGTTTACAAGATAATTCAAGATATCCGTACGGATATATTAGACGCGGATAATATTAATAACAAAATATTAAAATACTGCACCCCATTTATAGATAAATATGTCACACACATTATTAACTGCTGCATAGAGTCAAATTATTTTCCAGATCAATGGAAAATTTCCATTAGAAAACCCTTACCAAAGATTAAAAATCCAATAAATTTTAATGATCTTAGAATTATCAGCATTCTACCGGTTCTTTCTAAAATTTTCGAAAAAATTTTGTATAAACAGTTATTTCACTATTGTATGAATAATAATATTATACCAGAAAGTCAGTGTGGTTTTAGAAAAGATTTCAGTACTTCGGTGGCTTTGGTAGGTTTAACAGACGATATAATTTGTGCTATCGATAAAAAACTGTATACTGCATTAATTCTCCTGGACTTTTCGAAGGCTTTTGATACGGTTAATCACGCACTTTTATTAGCAAAGCTTAAATATTATGGATTTTCTCAAGCATCGATTGATCTAGTTGAATCATATTTTTTAAATAGATTTAAAAAAATTGTTTGCATGACTCATTTTCAGAACAAGTTCAAATCTACTCAGGTGTACCACAGGGCTCCATTCTTGTGTTCATTGAAACACTGTAAAGGTCAAGCCTACGCTGATGATACACAAATATATTTTCACTTTACGAAGATGCATCCAATTTAATAAATGAAGATTTAAACTTATTAAAACAACTTTCTTTGGAGCACAACTTAAAATTAAATCCTTTGAAATCTTCACTAATGCTTTTCGGCCCAAAAAGCAATAAGCAATTTTTGAATGAGAATCTAAATATTTGTCTCGATGGAGTCAGGCTCCCAATGGTTAACTCTGCCAAAAACCTGGGTATTATATTGGATACTGAATTGCGTTTTAAGGAATATATTAAATCTTTAATTCAGAAGTCATACTCATCTTAAAAAAAATTGTATAATAGTAGACATATACTTGCTTTCTCTTTACGCAAAATGGTTTGTGAATCACTTGTTCTATCTAATTTTAACTACTGTGATTTTGTATATGGACCCTGTCTTGATTCAACGGATAAAAGTCGAATTCAGAAAGTTCAAAATACCTGTTCACGTCTTATTTTGGATCTAAGAAAATATGACCATATCTCTCATACATTTAAGGAGCTGAATTGGTTGAAAATGGAGAACCGCCGAACACTTAACTTGGGTAATTTTGCCATGAAGATCTTAAAAAACCCTGTATTACCTTTGTCTATAAGAAACAAGTTTCTATTTCGTGTAAATGTTCATTCAAGAAATGTCAGATCTATCAATAAGATAACAGTATCTCGTCACCAGACTGCCATGTTTCAGAGGTCATTTACATGACAATGGTATTAAACTTTATAACTCTTTACCAAATGAACTACTTGTCTTGAAGAAACAGTATTTAAAAAACGTTATAAAAGTTATTTATTTACTTTTTTACACCTTTATATAACGAAACTTCGTCGTTCTGGTAAATTATATTATGTACGTATATTCTTATTGTTTTATATAGTGTTTTGTAGAATTAATATGATGACTCCCGTTTTCTTTTATAATTTTGTTTTAAGAAATTAATTTATTGTAACATTGATTGACATCTGCACTTTGTAATAATATATAATTTAGGCAAATATATATTTTTTGTAACACGGTGAGTTAAGGTTCAGTAGAGTAGCCTTAGACTAGAATGGGCCTTGGGCCTACCGTAGTTTTTGATATTGTTTTGTAACATAAGTGTTGAATTTATTAATAAAAGACGTTTATTATTATTATTATTATTATTATTAAATAGGTTCCTTTCTCCTTTAACATCCTTCGGTTTGTAGCCGCCATAGGCTGCAATATCGTAGAATCTACAAACATACATTCTGGGTTTGAGTCCTAGCGAAGACCAGTCAACTTTCTCAATTGTAATTTGTCTAAAATGCCGATTAAAGTAATTATCTATTTCCTTTTTTTTTCCTTCTCTCTTATCTAACTGGATTTTATTATTAAATTTATATTTGCGCATTTAGTTTGTTTTAAACATATTCTAATAAATTAAAGCTTTAATAATATCTGAAATTCCAGATGTTTACTTAGCTAAGGCGTATTGTTAAGCATTTTTAATTATTCATTAAATTTTTAGTTTTTCTTAAATTTATTTACATATAAATTTTTGTTTACCGTTCTCTTATTATTTAAACTAGGACTAGGTTCCAAATAGTGAGTATGCCGGCATAGGGGCACTAGAAGTTGAAAGTGTAAATCATGGTAAATCTATTATTTGATAAAATACACAGATAAAGTACCATAGCAATATAAACAGATAAGCAAGTAATATAGCAATATAAATACATTACACTATTATTTAAAAAAACAGTAAATATTCTTTTAAACACTAATTGCAAGTGTTATGATCGAAACAGACTTGTATTGTAATTGTCTTAAAAAAATTCTTGCAATTATCTCTGCTAATGCTCTTATAAGATGATTCAATAAGCCTCTCTTGGTTCTAACATTACTTAAGGATTCTCTTGTTTGATGGCCATGTATTTGATCACTAAATGTTAATAATGTGTGGCAATTTAAGTTGTTATTAAGGATTCTATAAATTTGCTTGCACTGTTCGAAAGTGCAGATTAAAAATATTTTTTTGGTTTTTATTTTGAAGAACTTTTATCTTTTTGAAGCTGGTTGCCTTACATGAACACCAAATTTGTATAAAGTATTTTAAGTTACGATTGATACCAGTTTCCCACTTAGGTTTTTCAATACGGTCAATTCAAATGAGACCCAAATACCTGGTCCAGAGGACCCTTAAACCTTCTAAATATATCTTCTGTATTGTTAATTTTTATATATGGCCTGTCATTTTTTTGTTTGAATAACATATATGGTGCCTTAACTGTGTTGATTTTAAATTTATTGTTTAATAACCAGACCTTCTCAGGTCAATGAACGCAGTTATTACATTTTTTTTATATTTAACTAAATCTTTTATTATTTTATGATCAGTTCATTTTAAGTATTAATCTGTACTCCCATTTCAAGATATTTGTTTTTTTTTATGATTGTAATAAAGGATGGAGAAGCGAAATATTTCATTACACGTTTCTGTGAGTCTGGGAAACCTCCAGAATAGCATTTATCAGACAATATGTTTAATTCCTAAAATATTTCATTCAATCCTTTTCTTACTTCCTATTTTATTGTCTAAAGACTCGGGCATAGTCAGATTCACAATATGCTGTACCAACTATATTCCAAAATACTAACTAGATTCCATGCTCACAACAGTACTTAAAAGGAATTAAGGAGGATAAAGTTAAGGAAAGATACGGATAAAACTTGAAATTTAAATTAATTTATACTACCTGCTGGTTTTGTAGGTCACATAATAGCGGAGAAGTCATTAGACTAAATAGAGTTTAAGATTAGAGTCAGTGTCATTTCAATTTGCCTTAATTTGGGCTTTAGAGGACGTATCTTGTATTTTTCTGTATTTATCATGAATCCATTAATCTTTATTGTTACAATTCTATACAATTATTACTTCCCTCGAACGAGGGAAATATGATGACTGTGAAAAAACCACCCCTATCCGCTTTTTACAAATGCAATTCAGGTCCTTAGATGCCCTGAAACATGTTTTACCATTTTTGTTGGCCTATCACAGTGGCGGCTCGTCAGGGTAGGCCTCTGAGGCCGCGCCTCACCCTCAAAATAAAGGAAAAGAGAATTTTTTTATATAACTTTTTATCTATTACCAATTAGAAATATACTTTTTAACAGTTTTACAAATAATAACATTAAAAAAAAAACAAAATATAATCCCATAATAAATATTTTAGAAAATAAATTCTGACCACATCAAAAAACCGACCGTGCAATCCGTGCAAACCCATTCCTAAAGAAAGTGCTCTCGAATGAGGCGAAATAATTTTAGCTTGGAAAGTTTCGACTTCTGACCTATTTATCAACGGCCGGTGCCGATGCCGGCGAGTCACCTGATTACGACAGAGCGGGATGGCGATTGCCGATGCACGCGTTTTCTATTGCATTCTTGAGGCGATAAATCTGTAGCTTGGATATGCTTTTATTGGTTATTTAAATCACATGACTAGCGAAATCTTCCAACGGCTTCTTTTTACGTGGTGCGTGCGGCTGAGAAAGTAATAGGAAATAGATTGCGATAATCGCTGATTGAGGGCGTTCTGTCTTTTAAGGTGACTAAATACGCGTGAGTAAGTTTTTGTTTTGTTTTGATTTGGTAAGTTGGACCGTTCCATTTTTTGTATTTGCTTTTTGCTTTTGAAATGAATCCTATTCACGACATTATTGCTTCATTAATTGAAACGCCTTTTTTAAGAAGAAGCGAAACTGAAAAGAAACAGATATTAGGTAGCCGTCCGACGCCGAAAATTTTAGCAATATTTAACGATAAGAGGCAAGGTAAAAAATATTCAAGAACTTTTCAAATATCTTGGTACGAAACTTATAGGTGGCTATGCGGAAGTATTTATAAAGAAAGCTTATATTGTTGGCCTTGTATTTTATTAGGTTGCGTCAAAAATAATTGGAGTTCAGGGGGCGGATATTCGGATTTAAAAAATTTTTCACGAGCAGTAAAATCGCATGAAGGTTCAAGAGAGCATATTAAAAATTCGGTAGCACTTACAAGACTGGAGCAAAATAGGGCGACTATTGCGGATGCACTACAAGAAAATGCAAGTCTTAATAAAATTGTTTATAATGAAAATGTTCGAAAAAACCGTTTATTATTAAATTATTTAATTGATGTTACTATTACTTTGGGTAAACAGGACTTGGCATTTCGAGGTCATAATGAAACAACAGATTCTTTTAACCGTGGCAATTTTAAGGAAATATTTGCATGCTTAATAAAAAGAAATGCCGAACTTACTGAACATTGTGCTAAATTTAGTAATATTTTTACGGGACAATCTAAGACTATACAAAATGAACTAATTGGTTGCATACATGACTATATTCAAGAATATATAAAAAAAGAAATCAATGATACCGATTGTTGTTTTTTTGGCGTAATTGCGGATGATAGTACTGATATAACAGAAAAATCACAGTGTTCGATAACAGTTAGGTATGTGACCAACGGATCTTTAAAAGAAAGATTTTTAGGATTTTTTGACGTTAGCGATAATAGAACAGCAGAGAGCCTTTTTCATTTAATACAAAACAGCTTAGAGCCTTATGACTTTAAAAATAAATTGGTCGCGCAGTGTTACGATGGGGCTAGTGTTATGGCAGGTGAAATAAATGGGCTTCAAACAAAAGTTAGATCTATTGCTCCTTTAGCTATGTTTACTCATTGTTGCGCCCACAGATTAAATCTAGTTTTACAACAGGGAACAAAAGTGATTACCCAAAGTCGTATATTTTTTGCCACTTTATTAGGAATACCAAATTATTTCCACCAATCACCAAAACGGTCTTTTGTGCTTAATCAGATAGTAGGTAAAAGAATTCCGCGAGCTGTAGAAACGCGATGGTATACACGGTCTAAAATTTTAAACTTAGTGGCTAATGAATGGGACAATTTAATTATAGTATTTGAAACTATTATTAATGACTTAAGTTCTGGAACAGAATCTATTAATGGTGCAAAAGGATTTCTAAAGCATTTTAATGATTTCGAATTTTGCCTTTTAACGCATATTTATAAACACATTTTTAGTTGCACTGATGTACTGTTTCAAATATTACAGTTAAAGCATTTAGATATAAATTACTGCATTTCGCAAATAAACCTTGCCAAGCAACGAATTATTGAATTTAGAAACGAGGACCATTTCAAAGAACTTTTCAATATTGCTAAAAAAGCCACTATTCTGCCAACACACGTCGAGGGCAATGTTCTAGCGACTTTGATATTTTTACTAAATATAAAATATTATATTTCGAAATAATAGATTGTATAATTCTTCAATTAGGGACGCGGTTTGAAAATTTAAATAATTTAAATTTCTTTGCTTTAGTCGATCGCACAAAATATTCGGAATATGTTAAATGCTTTCCAGACGACTTATTAAATAATTTATTAAAAAATTATCCAAACATTTTTGACAGAGATAGATTAAAGAATGAGCTTTCTGTATTGTATAGGGATGAACAATTTTCAAATTTAGATGTCGAAAAAAGTCTAGCTTTGTTATTTAAAGATTTTAAAGCAATTTTTGCGGAAGCATATAAGCTTTTTAATTTAGTTTTAACTATTCCCGCAACAAGTGTATCGGCCGAACGAAATTTTTCATGTCTTAAACGGATCAAAACCTACCTAAGAAACACAATGACACAAGAACGTCTTTCGGGTTTAGCAATGCTGTCAATAGAGCAGGAATTACTGTCAGAACTTAGTGAAGACCAAAACTTTTACGACCAAATTATAGATAAATTTGCAACCTTAAAAGACAGACGTATAGATTTAATGTACAAAAAGTAGTTTTTTTTATCTTATTTCATACAACTATTTATTTTAAATTTTAATAAACTAAATTATGTTTTTATTATCGCAATCACCGCTATATTTTAGTGATAGGTGTACATATTTTACTTGTTTTGTTTACTTTTTATTTACTTTTTTAAGAGTTTATTTTTTTAGTTTTTAATGGTTTAGTAGGGCTATTGGCGATGACCTCCATTAAAAAAAAAGGTCAACGCTTCGCAGAATAATACCTCATGGGTGACGTGGAAATTTATTCACATTTAAACAAAATTAACCTCATGTAGCCTCACCCTTCAATATACTCACGAGCCACCACTGGCCTATCATCCACTATAATGAAACAAAATGGCGGCCTAATAAATGGTTAGGAAAATTAATACTAAAAATTAGGTACTTATCTATTTGATTTCAAATTTGGCACAAAAATTGAGGGTATAAACTAGAAAGACTTTGTTCCGAACCGATAATAAAATCAATATTTCTTATTTAGTAGACTTCATTTTTTAATTGAATTAGAACACCATCATTGCCTAAGTGATTTAATCCTTTCATCTGGTTCATAACTGTATTAATAAGTTAACCGTGTAAAATAATAAAACTGCTTTTCAGACTTTCCAGATATGACGTAAATGCAAACACAAATTTCTCATTGCAGATATAATAGATTTACAAAAACGACTGCCACTAACTTTGGTCCAGTTAAAAAAGAACTTAATTTTACCTCTGGGAAATTTTGAATGGAAAACTTCTACTAACAGCTGTTTTGAACGTATATAAAGTTCCAATCTTAACTTCGCGTTGTTATAGTTTAGGTAAACTTTAGATTAAAATATTCAGCTTTGGTAAATATTTTCTCTTAGAGATGTTTAGATATGTTTAATGACTTTTTAATTTGCATATTTAAACAGTTAATGCTAAAATTTGACACATAGTCAAGGGGGTAAATAGAGATATACACATTTTATACTAAAAGAGATTAACCTCTCACCGTGTTCGTCACTTACAGCACCACAATTTTCCCGAGAGTAATCCAGACAAGAATCCAGGAAATGAATTTTTAACGACATATTACACCTTAGTTTTTGGTAATACAAAAGAAGTTAAGCAATCAGGTCTTTATAGTATAACGAAATAAACAGTCATTTCGTTATATTTAAATTCCATTTGGAAATTTATCCTTTTTAATATTCGTGGTGCCATCTCGCGGTCAATCTGGTACGTGAAGCTTCCTAGTTTCGTGATATATCGATCGAGGGTAAATTTCTGTAACCGCGATACAGTACTTCTGGGACAGAATTGATGGTAAATAAATTTCTTTTATTGATAGTTTCCTTTACCGATCTTTGAAAGTTATTGATTTTGACAGGTCAAGTTTACATTTTTTGATCCTGAAAAATGAAAGGCACTTCTGCTTGAGCCGTCACGTAGGTGAGTGTTTCTGTTCAATTTCAATTGCTTGATTTTCATTTGGTTTCTCGTTTTTAGTTTTTTTACTCATAAAAATGAAAGCAATCATCCATTAAATTTATTGATTTTTAATTTAAACAAGTTATCTTAATATGAAGAAGTGATAAATGTGAATATTTTTGTCATTTTTCGTAAATTTCATTGAAATTTTGTATTTTAAATCATATTATTTCCTCATAAATCATTAAAGTTCTGTAAAACTTGCATTTTCATGTTCCTTATATGCTGTTTTATACATTCTTATATTGAATATTGGATGTTGAGCCATGTATCTGAATTCTTTTAACGAATATTAGGCATTTGCCAAATGTTGGAGGCTTGGCCTAGACATACAATGTAAATACAGCATAACTTGTAATTAACATAGAGCAGTCCAACAATCTGTCATGTCCTACGACAGCATAGGTCGACAACCTAGGGTTTGTTTAAACATTACACCTAATTGCCAATGATAAAATAGTAAACTTTTGTCTTAAATGTAACTGCCAATTAGGCAGTCCAAAAAGACAGCTGCTTGTCCTACGACAGCTATTTAACCAATTTATTGTGGGATTGGATCAAACCAATATTTAAGCCTCATTGGCTAAATCACCTTGTTTGTCCTACGACAACCCAAAAATGATATGACAGTGACAGATCGTTGGAGTGCCTAATTGGCAGGGTGTATACTGTACGTTCAGAATTTGAGGGATGCAGGTGATTTTTTCTGTATTATTTCACTTACGTGAGATATAAAATTGAATATTGGGAGACTCTTACCTTCATTATTTGATTGATACACATCATGCTGGTTTAATTTACTTAATTTATTTCCATAATTGCGTGAACACTTACCTGCAGTAAACGACTGCAGCAGATAGTCATTTATTGTACGTAAATTTGGGTATTGTTGTTGGCCAAAGGCTATTATCTAATTTTTCTTTATCTTTGTATAAATATTTTGTTTTATCTTTAGTATCTTGTAATTGGAGTTTACAATGTGGTATACATTTTAAATATATCTTTAAGTATGGGCAAATTGTCTCAAAAGTTATCTTTTTATAAACATTTGAATTATTCGCTAAGGAAGATTAGTTGAATCTTCATAAGAGTATCTTGTTTTGCAAATTTAAGATTGTTTTGTAAAACACTAGCTTATCTGTATCTATTGTCTTGTCGTCGAGTGATCTTACAAGCCAATTTTGTAAAATTTCGATTTTAAAGGCTTGTTCACTTGGAAGCTCCTTCGAAATATTATCTTGTCTTAATATAGACTTGTCTTATTTACCTAAACTGTGACTTTCCTTGGATTTTACAAATAAAATTCATTTTATATCTCAATTTCAACTTACCTATTTTGACTAAATTATCTTTTTGACAAATAAAAAAAAGGAAACATCTGATTTGTATCAGATATATTTTTCTTTATTTAAGGTTAACTGCTAAATTGAACTTTTATTTTATTTTTGGCTTTCTTCTTGTATATCTATGGATTAATTGTGAAATAATAAAATTTCATATCCTTACATTTTTCTTATAAACAAGAGTGAATTGAATTTCACTAAATTTTGATTTACATTTTTTCTTGAGTAACAGTAAATCTTAAATTTAAGTTTTATCTTATTTTGTCTACTGTCAGGTTTCATTTAGTTATTTAAGTGATCAGCTATTGGACAAATAAATTATACCACATGTTTACATAAACAATGTTTAATAATTTTGACACCTGTTATTTGGATATTTTAATTTGAAGTTAAATTAAATTAAATTTTTGCTTATGTAAACAAACATTAATTTCATTTTAAGCTAAATTTCATTCCTTATTTTGAAACAGTCACAACTCTGGTAAATTAATCTACTTTCCCAATTTAACCTTTTTTTTTAAGTCGCTACTCTGGTCTAACACATATCTGTATCCAACTTTACATGTATACTCTACAGGTGGAGAGATTCCGAGGAGACTATTCGAGGTTACAGTTCAGTTAAGTAGCTCAGCCCAAGACTTGTAAAGACCAGAAAATTACTTGAATTACAATATAATATTTTTTCTTAAAAACAAAGATTTCTAATTAACTAATTGTTTATTTCAAAATAACAGAGTTTTGTAAATAAATACTTGTTTTTAAATTTTCCTTTTTTGTTTACTGTGAGATGGCGCCATATAAATTTTGACCAATAAAATATAAGTACGAAACCCAAACTAGCCGAGGTAAATTCCTTTATCTTTGACCAAGTAAATCTTTGGTCTTCGCTCTCTAAGCCGAGTAACAAAAATATCACTTTGAAGGTGTTTTTTGGTTACAAATTTTAGTGTCAGTGATTCTAGGTAACTTATCTTTAAATAACTGAAAGCTCGGCATTCTTTGTCCATAGCCTTTACAAAATGTCCCAATTTTATATGAAGGAGCAGTAGAAAAATCTTTTCAGGTGGAACTAATGGCGAGCTGGTTACATTTTTCTTTCCTGGTTCAAAATACTCTTTCGGTGGCCAAATTTTCTTTCTGTTGTGAAAGCAGCAGTATTTGGTATAACATAGCTGCCTTTCTATTACTTTTAAGCCCGACAACTGAGCCATTTATATATTTCATATTGTATGGTCTCCAGTAACAATTTCAAATTGCTATACGTTTCTTTCATGTGAATTACGTGACCAGTTGGGACTGAAGGCAACTTGTTTCTATTATGGAGTAACATAGCTTTAAGACTTACTTTTAAGGAATCAATGAAAAGTGTCCAGTCTTTTGGATCTTAGTCCAGATTTAAAGCTACCATTAATCCCTCAATGTCCCTATAAGCTACAAAATTATTTTCCATGTTAAAAATGGTGTTAGGTTTTTCTGACTGTTTCGGTACACAGAAACTTTTACTTCATCTTGAAGTAAATTCCATTGTTGCAACGAGATGCCAATAGTTCTGCTTTTTACTTGTGTAATTCTAAAGCCCTTATAAAGTCACTTAATTCACCTTGACTTATTTTGTGAAGCTTTTTACTGGGAAGTTTACACAGATGAAATCGGAGTCGTGCGAGGTTGATTCGATTTGAATTCGTTTGATCATCATCACAATAAAGAATATATTCTTGAGGTGGATTAGGTACAGGCAATTCGTCACTATGAGGCATCGGGCGTATGGCGGATTGTAAATTTGGATACTGTATCGCAGATCTTTTCTTCTCCGAAAAGCCCTTTTTGAAGGGAGAAATCAAGCAAAATTAACAGTCAGTAACTTGGTCTTGCTCTTTGTTGTATGTTTTAGGACACGGGTGAACTAATGATCCGTGCATAACTAAATTTGCTTTTACGAGCAAATATCTCAAAAAACGGTTGCCTTCTTTCTGGATATCTAACAAGCAAAAACTTATAATCATAATACATATTTTCATAATAGTTTACTTATCTTTGGAAATATAATTCCGAGGCTTCGTCAGAATTTTGATTACTCTGTAGAAAACACAACAGCATATCATATTTTTCATAATTTTCAATGAAATTGAAAAATTTAAATTAAATAAAAATACCAAAAGAACGTTTCTAAACTGCTTTATAAACCAAAAGTCGATCCAAAAACCGATGAGAGACAAATATTTAACATTTATTTTTATTTGTTGTCATAAACAATAGCCATAGCTTACTATTAAATTATGCATTTAATTTCAGAAAATTGTCATTTATTTGCGTGTTTCTGAGAAAAAGTACATACTATTATATATTTTTAAAAAGGTAAAAAAAGACAAATTTTATAGTCTAAAAATATACAGGATGTTCAATTAAAAAAAATAACGTAGGGTCCGATAACTTTTTGATCTGACCCTGTATACTAATTCCGAAGGTGGAATTGAGTTCTACAAGAAAAGTTATATAAGAAACAACAGTTTTCATATTTTCGATAAGTTATCTGATAGTTGAGATACGAGGAGTGCCTGAAACTGCAACATTTTCATTTTGGTCCTGTATCTTAAAAACTAAAAAGGCTATGAAAATTTTGTTAACGGCATCTTTTAGTCGCGAAAATCTCAACTTTCTATCTATAAAAATAACGGAAATACCCCGCAAAAGTACCCAAAATGGGACAACCTGTACATGTTCTTTTTGTGTTGGAGCTCATGACTCTTTTAAATGTGATCAAAAAAATCCACTTTGCATAAACTGTAAAATATATTATAATCAAACGTATAATAAAAATTTTTATTGCAGAAATCCAGCGCATAATTCTGAATGCCCAGTACACAAAAGTAAAAGAAGCAAAGGAAAAAATTATTTATTCTTAGTAAAATGAAAAAAATTAGCATTAATGAAGACTATAAATATTTTATATATGCTCGATTACAAAAGAATAAAATGGATGAAATAGAAATTTTAATAAATGGAAAAAAAAACATTGTTCATATGTTCATATAAAAATGAAGAACAATTTTTAAATTTTTGAAATTTTAGAAAAAATTGAACATGAATACTCATTTATTACTTTTAAAATAAAATCTCCAGAAATTATTGTTTTTGGTATATATAGATGGTTCGATGTATTTGGCCCTAAACTTCACTTGCCCGAACCTACATTACACATAACCGTCACTGGCGCTAACAGTCGAAATCCCGACACATTGGAATGCATGGAATTCGTCGTTGGCCTTAAACGTCGAAATACATAAACATGCACGCCAATGATGTAAGAAACTTCTGTCACTGTTGCCAAAGTGCATTATTGTTCTAAAGAAGTACATATTTCCGACACAGTGGGCTCCATCTTGGCAAATCGGGGTATGTATCTCAGGCAACAATTAAAAAATGAAAATCAGCTTTGCATATAAAATTATGAGTAGACAGACAAAGCAGTGAGGAATGCTTCCATAGTCCATCTGAGAATAAATATAGAACTGCTGAGGTAATTCATATGTCAAAATAATTATATATTTTAATAATAATGAGGCATTTTTTCTTTTCAAAATATTTTCTATTTAAAGATAACTTTTAGAAAAATTTGTTAAATAAGTAGCAAAATAAAGTGCTTTGAAGATTTATTTCACATGAAGAGATCCATATACTTATCATTTTAAAAAGATAACTATTACTCTCATACAGAGCCATGCTTACCCTAGTTTTGGCCTGGGACAAAATTTATTTGGGGTCTGTATTTTCAAAAAAGGCAACCTATTTTGTTAATGTTTACAAAATGTAACACTTGTGTCTTCAATGTTGGAAAACCTCTCGGAACCCCGAAGGTATTTTGATGTTCTCTATTTCTTCAATGATTTAAATGAACAGTTCATTCATAATAGGCTCTGGGGAACAGAATTCTCTTTCAATAAGAATTTTTTGGTTTACTTTTATCTTTTGAATACATTTTATTTTTAATGGTAATATATATAATTTTATACATCCGACTAGAGAACCCTTATTAAATAAAGAAATTTGGTGAAGTGTCATAACCAAATCGTTCCTACCCCTGTGTTGATATTATTGGAGATATCTCTATTTCTAGAAATTAAGTTTCCATTGTTTAAAAAATACATTATTTATACACTAAACGAAAGAACCTTGAAAAGAGTTGATACTTTTGAAGACTTGGGAATTGTTTTATATTTTGATAGGTTGCACTTTGATTTTGTAATTTGTCATAAAATGTTAATGACTATTTTCTGTTAATATATATTTAATTATTTGAAAAAAAAAACAAACATTGTTTTTTATAAAAACAGACAAAAATCCACAAACAAAAAGGAAGTGTTATGATAACTAAAATCATTTAAATTTTCCTCTACACTCTACAAGGTTTTCTATGAGAGATGAATAAGAATTTATTTATGGCACAAATATAATTGAAATTTTAATGTAACTTAAATGCTTTTATTGTCTAAGAATTCTGTCTTATTGACAAATCTGATTTAGATATTGAATTAAATTTGCTTATATAATTAAAAATATTGAGCTGAATTAAGATGTTAAATGAATGGAAAAAGCAATGGTATGTGATTGTCTTGTATGACCAGTTTGGATGAAATAGGGAATATTCAGAATGTTACTGGAGTGGTCCCATAGCTAACATATTAAATATAGCGGAATGATGCCATATTTAACATGTTCTACATGTATACACGAGCGCGAAAGACAATCTATACCACGTTCACTATATTGCCAGGAAAAAAGTATTGATGTTAATATGGTGATTCTGGTAAAATTTCATATGCAATGGACTCAAGGCGTCTAAAATTTTAACCTAAGTTTAGGCTTTATAACTTGAAACTTTGTATAAAGAAAACTAACAAGGATGAAATAAAAACTACTAAATCAATATAATAAACAACAAAAAGTAAACAGTAATATTTTATTCCCATATATGTAGGTACTCATTATATAAATGTCTGTTTATGATTAAGTTATTAAGAATTAGTTTGAAGATGACTTCATAAAGTCAAATTTTCAATGTGGAATAAAATATTATTTTTTACTCTTTAGTGTTTTTTTGAAGTAGATATTGTGAAGTAACTCGCCAGAAGCGAATCCCATACCCTGTGTCTGTGAAGTCAAAGCCAAACTTATTCTTAATTACCAAAATATATTAATGTAACGAGTGTTTTGTTTTACTATCTCTATTCGCTTGGTGACTAAAATTTTCCAGATGGAATATAATATTATTTTCCAATTTTAGGTGCATTTTTTGAAGTCAGTTTAATTTTTATACATCTTTTATTTCATCCTTTTTAGTTCTATTTATATGAGTTTTATTTTAAAAGTCATATTTAATAAATAACCATAGAATATCTATGTAAATTCCTGATAAAATGGTGAACGTCATACTTTTTTACAATATGCTAGCTGTGGGACCACTCGAGCAATATCCGGAATATTCTCTGAAAAGTTCATCCAAATTGTTGAAACCATCGCAGAGTAATCGTTGTACATACATAAAAAAATGCATAGGGTGAAATTGATAACCTCCTTTTTTGAAGTCTGTTAAAAATTGCATTAATATTTGTGACACGGCCAGCTAAACAAAATAAAGGAAATGCCTGTAGATCCACCATTTTTTGTCCAATTGTAAATATTTAAAAACTGACATTCATAGAATTTAAAGTTTTATCGGAATATAAAAATGCATAGATGGCACAACTTCTGATATATTTATAACATACTTCCACAAATAAGCATTTAGTTTGATCATTTTTTTGAAATTATATGGGATCATTATTTAAATATATGTAGTTTTTTTTTTTTCGTTTTCTTTTTAAAATTCAAATAGCATAAGTTCACCAGTGATTATTTTTCTAAGTAGTGCCATATCTATTTCATTCATTTCTTTTTTTTTAATAAGTGTGTTAATGTTTTTGAAAGTAATTAGAGATTTTCTTTATTTTTAGTATGCCCAAGGATGACCATTATGTAATAAGATCACCAACAAGATGGAAGCTCTAGAAAGTAAGAAAATGATATCTTGGACTGTGTCATTGGTTAAAATCTGGCCTTCTTACCAACTATACCGATTCAGTTATTGCCAGGGGCGAGGCATGTGAAAACAACCCCTTTGTGAGTTGAGAAAACCGATTACATCATAAGAAGATTACATTTACTGTAATGTGTTTTAAATAAAAATTATGTTTAATATAATCTTAGGTTTAGATTTATTCTGAAAACAAGCTATATAAGGACTTATTCACCATTTTGTGAAGTAGGTTTTTATTTATGCCATTACAATGTGTCTTGACTTATTTATGAATAGACTTTTACTTCTTAAAACTTTTTATTGCTTTATTTCCTAGCTGTAATAGTACACTCAAATAATCTATGCTAATTTAATTAAAATTTGGATGATTAATTGATGTAATTGAATAAATTAGTTTTCTTTACATTAAGAGTCAGTTTAAAATGATCCAAAAACCATTTAACCTTATTCATGTCCTTAATTAATAAATCCTACACTTCTTCCTGTGTATTACTGGGGAAAATCAAAATAAAGTCATCAGCATAGGCTGGCTCAAAGCTCCTCCTACTTTAACATAATCAGATACATTTTAAAAACAACACAGATCCTCCACATCATATAGCTATGCACAATGTCCAGTAGCATAGCCTGAGAGATTGTGTCAAATGCCTCACAAAAATTAGAAACTTACACAGATGTATAACTTTTACAAATATTTGTGACTAAATACACAAAATGATTTAAAATATATCATTTTTTAAAATATAGCTATTATTATTACATCCAGGGTTAGGCTTACTCCAGACTGGACTCAGAAAAAAATCATACAGTCTCTACATAAACTTAATTAAAGTTATCATAGGAAAAATACAGGTATCTGTATTTTAAAAACAAGACAATGTATCTTGTTAATCTTTTCAGAATTTGAAAGCTTGCTTCTTTAACTTTAAGAAGCCAGTTATTTTGATTACTTCTTCAATTCATTAAAAATAGTTCGTTCCCATCTTAAATCTAGCTTCAAAAACCACCACCATATTTAGTCAAAAAGAGGGGTAGCAGTAATTCATTTCTTATGAAATTTGTAGTCAGACTTAAATTATTCATATTGTAAAAAAGTGATGTGAGTTGTAGCATTTTAATCAAAACCAATGCAATCTAAGCTTCAAAAATGATCATAGGAGATTAAATATCAGTATTTTTTTATTGTAAGGGTAAAAAACTCACTAAATTATATGTAGCTTCATTACGCAATGCAAAAAAAATTAAAGAAATATGGATCACTAAAACATCTGTTTTTGTATAATTAATAATTATGGTCTGTTGCATTTGGAGAAATTGAAAAAGCAAAACAATTGTTTTTTAGGATCAAGATCAAAACTTTGGATATTGTGATTTAAGTAACAGTTTTCCATCTCAAACAGACCTTACCATCAAAATGTTTAGCTAACGTTTGAGAGTTAAGCTTTGCTGAGGAAGGAAGTATAACATTGGAGTGAAAAACGAAAAATGTATTCTCTTGATGTCACAGAGTCTAAGTGGACATTTGTTACTTAAAAGTTTTTATTGAAATTTACCAAGTTCTTTCTCATTATATTTTCTTATGGGAAATTATATAAATCATTTCTCTAAATGAACTTTCGAACTAAAAAATCTTCTGTTGTTGACTCTGATGTTATTTATTGAAAGCTTTTTACTGTACTTAAATTTGTAATAGTTAATGTAATTGTATGATTTTTATGCATTCGGGCACAAACAAATAAATCAGTAAATTTATGTGTTTTAATTAAAAAATTACAAAACTTATTCCTAGTTATTATATATTATATTTATTTTAGCACTTAATTTTTTCTTTTGGAGTTAAACTTATATTTTACTTCTAGTTTCAGTATCTAAGTTTTATTAACTGACTGTATTAAATATTTTAGGTTTCATTACTTAACTATTTTTCTATGTTTTGTACTTTATTATTTCTTTTGTAAAATTAAGTTTTCTTTTTATATAACAATATATTAAATAAATACAAACATTGTGAATTTGTAAACTAGCAAAATGCTAAATAAAGGATAATAATATAATATACTCACTATACCATGGTCTATAGCTGTATGTGCATTATTTTAAAATTATCATATTAAAACCGTGACAATTAAAATTGAAGATAGGTTGTATCAGAAATACTTTTACCAACAACAAAATATAATAACAATGACAGGCAAACAAATAGTATTTTTATCATCTAAAATGATCAATTATCATCTAATGATGTACAGGAATATTGATTATAAATTGAACCCTCATTTTTTTGTGGGACACCCATGTTATATTATGTCCATTAAATAGGCATCTTTTTGCTAATCATAAATATATTAGGTTTGATATCTTTACCTTTAAAGGCAATTGAGAAAAACCATGACATAAGAGGCAAGTTATTCATATCTGTGTTATGTTTTCTCTAACATCTCTGATAATAGATATATTGTCAATTTCCTGTGTTCAATGTGTCAAACCTAATATAATTATAATTAGCAAGAAAAGACCCATTTGATGGACATATACAGGGTGTACCATCAAAACAAAAAAAAATTGTCATGCTTTTCTAAAAAACACCCAGTATACATAGAAACTAATAGATTAAAAATCTACAACTTCTGCATTTACCATTTTTTCTACCCCTTTCAACAAAACAAAAGTTAAATAAAGGTTTAATTTATGATCAATCAAAATTCGTATGCCATCATAAAATGCTTACTTCCTTTTGAAGTATTCAAGATTTTTGTGTAATTATATAATACGATTTGTTCTTAAATTCCAATGGGATTTGATTATATATCCTTGGCACCATTTACTATGAGTTTATTTTAACAAATAATGACATTATGTAGAAGTCAGTTAAATAAGATATTGTTTAAACTAGATTTTTCTCAATTACAAATTATTTTACTTAATCCAACATTAAACAAAACAGGTATTATAAGGGATAATGCTTTTAGTCAATGTCTATCCCTCTTGAAACACTGTCTCAACCTTAAGGTTTGGAACTATTTATTTAGAAAACTTAACATTTACTTGAATAAAGATTCTAAAAGATATACCACAATTTTTTTTAACAATACGCATTCTTATAAGTTTGGCGGCCAGTTCCCAACATATGGTAAAGTCAACAATAAGATGTAATATTTTTTGGAAATTCTATAAGATTAGGCTATAAAAGTTTATATTTTAAAAGTTAATTGATAAAATAATTTACAAGATCTAAACTACTTTATACCAGTTAATAAACTTAAGAATCTGAAAGCATGAAATTAATTGAGGGTATCTTCGAAAGACTTTTGTCATTTAAAATTATATCATGCACCTAACTTTTTCCTAAACCATACGTAGATTTAAAAAAAAATTGAAGATGTGATGTGCGATATCTGGCATACTTACTAAATTAACTTATTACTGAATTGTGTATACCAACTGGAGAAAATATATAAATAGGCCACAGTTAATATTTTTAAAATATGGGGAAAAATTATTTAAATTTCTAATCCACTTTAGCTATATATCTTTAATTAATATACAAAATATGTAATACACTTTAAAAAATTTATTCAACATGGAATTAAAAATAAAGTTGACACTACATTTATCATATGGTGCATCTTTTTTATTTCTCAAACTACACACTTTCTCAGCAACAGTAATTATAAATGAGCAACTTTATGTGACAAGCATATTTAGTAAATTTATCCACTTTATGTGACAAGCATATTTAGTAAATTTAAAGGTGCAGAATTTGAAGCTTCCATATAACAAAGAGGCCCAATTATTACATTGATGGAATGGGCTATAACTGGGGCTATATGACACTCAGATCAATACCCGTAACTAAAGTCTTTTCTTTCTTCCTATGCAAACAGGGCAACAAAGAGTACTCAAGTATGACTATAATATACACGTCACTAATATCTGCAATGCACATACATATGAGCAGAACTAACTTCCTAAGCCTTGTCTACGATACCTATATCAAACATCAAGACTTGCATTGGTCCTAAAACAAATTATAATTAATAAAGTACCTGCATGAATAACAAGCTTAGGGAAAATCATTAACAATCTTATAAAACCCTAATCAATATGTGACTGATAAAAACTGATTTTTAGATAGGTATTTGCTTAGGATCAGGATAAAAAATGAAACACCAAAAAAACTTAAAAAAAAGTAGAAATTATGTGTCTCAAAAAGCTCACAAAACAAATTAGTTGAAAGATATATATTCAAGCTTAAAGGCTTTTGTGGATTTTTATATGGTCTTTTGTTTTATCTTTAGGTAGGGAACAACATCAACATCAACAAATAAGACTATCTGAGTGTAAAAATTGAAATGGTTGCAACTTTATACCATATTCACACTATTCTAAAATAAACATACCCAGTTTAAAAGTAGAAGGTTTAAAATCATCTCGATGCAAACAAGCAATAACCTCTTCCTGGGCTTTCCAACATTTTTTTTTTTTTTTTCAATATTCAATCTTCATTATTCCATTAAATAGAAATTATCTTGTGATAAACAAATGCTTTATAATAAACAAAAAAAACAATAAAAATATTTTCACTTCAAAGTTAGAATACAGGGAAATATGCTAACATCATTTTTTCATGGTGTAGTTTTGATTAAAAATGAATAAACAAACAATATATTTATTTTTATCAATAAAACTTGACAACACAGGAGGCCCATTTAAAGAATTTTTAGCCAGTAGCGTAGCTCGCCAATTCGCTATTTAAAGTGTCGGGCTAGCGCCGCATTCCACACATTCCAATCTGTCGGGATTTCGACTGTTAGGGCCAGTGAAGTTTCGGTCCACTAACTGTTTGGGCCGATGTAGTTTAGGGGAAAATACGCACTACCATATAGATCAGTAAAAATTAAAAAGTTTTTAAAATTTGTAGATGAAAATCTTGAAAAATTAAGCAACAAAAAATGCGACTGTTATATAATTGGTAACATAAATATTAATATTCTCAAAGATGACAATATTATCAACAAACTTTTAGACATTTATTCAATAAACGACTTCCAGTTATGTAATAAAATTCAACCAAGAAGGATTTCAAATAAAAAATCAAGTTTAATAGACCATGTATTGACAAATATCGATTACTACTTTTTAGTGACTATGAGATTCAGGAAATTAAAATTCAATCATCAGACCGGTTTCAAAAACTAAGTTATAATAAATCCATCAAAAAACAGATTCGAAAAAAAAAACAAGTTTATTATCAACAGCAATTTTCAACTCGAATACAAAAAACAAGATGGGAAAATTACAGTTAATTTTGACAGACAAAATTAAAAATAGTAATGATAATGACATTGACTACCTATTGATAAATTCTAAAAAAATTGGGGATAAACTAGAAGTTGGTGAAGGACTAAATAATCTTTTTTTAAACGTTGGTTTGATTTTATTAAGTAATATTCCAAATGTTCCAGTTACCAAATACCAGTTAGAAGATAATAAAACCTCAATGTTTTTGGACCAGAATGAAATTAGATAACGAGAAATTTAAGAAGTTGTTAAACAATTAGATTCAAAAAAAGCCAGCGGATTTGACAATATTTATGTCAAAAGTGTAAATATTTTAAAGTGTAAAATATTACCAATTTTAAACCATTTATATAAATTATCTTTAGAATTCGGAATTATTTCAGAAAATACGAAAATTACGAAAGTTTTTCCAATATTCCTTATTTCCAATATTAATTCATTCTATAAATCTTAAAATAAAACACTCAAATATCACATTTACAGACATTAATAATAAAAAGTAATTTTGGAAAACGGTCAATTCTATACACTGGCGTTATCACCAACAATAATTTACCGAAGAAAACCAAATATTTTTTATATTTTAACAGTATTCCTTGTAGTTCTCTTTGTATTATGAATATTTTCTTATTATATTTATATTTTTAGTTAAGTATGTAATAAGTAAGTGTAATAAACTATTATAGTTGGTTCGGAATAAATTAATTAAAAAATAGGTTATTTTATTCACGAAGACAAGATTCTAAAATCATAACTAGATTTTATACTCTTAGAACAATACTATACAGGAATAGAGACGGATAACCTCAAGGAAAGAGATAATACTTGACATTTAATTACTTTATACTGCCAGCTGGTTTGAGAAATCATTAGACTGAATGGAGTTTAAGATTAGATTCATATCGTTTCATCCCCATTTGTATTAATTTGGCGCTTTGCAGGATTAGCTCGGTCTTGTATTTTTACTGCACAAAACCTAATTTTTATTGTCAAAATTCTATACTATTTTAACTCTTATCGTAAAAGGGAGTATTGTGATCGCAAAAAGTGTCCCATCACCAGGTTTTTCCATTTCTCTCGGTAGGTCTGTTCTGTCTGTTCGCGGCATAACTTTTTAACCGATTTTCACTTATAATCTCCCTAGTGCTTGAATTACGGCACTGGAAAGTGTTTAAAAAGTTACATAAAATGGATTATTTTGGAAGAGTCCTGGATTATATACAGAGGATGCACCAACGAAGTGAAGTTTGCACCAAAATTCCCAAGAATGGGTTCATTTTTTAACATTATCTTGTAATACAAGGAAACTAATACATCTATGTACGTAGGGTATTTTTTACGAAGGTTTTTTTAGGTAGACCGTGACTAAATATCTTTATAATAATAATAGTTTATAACTTTAACGGTTAAATTATTGTACATTTTTAAAATTGATAATTTAAATTCACACTTTAACCTCATTTTTCCACTTACTGCCGATGGTAACTGAAATTATTTCCAGACCCGCGGATGGAGCACAAATTGGCACAAAAAAGCTCTAATAACATTTCCCTCTAATTACTCAACAAGTGAGTGAAAATTCGATTTAAAGAAAAAAGTGCACGTATCGGTCAAAAATCGATAGGTATCGATCCATATACGACGCGAAATGATAGGTGGCCTTGGCCTACGATGATAATAAAATTTACAGAGATATTTGACATGTCAGTTGTGATAGATGTCATGGCTGAGTTTTGGTTTGTTTAAAGCAAATATTTCTCTGATAACGCTTCGATTTATGTTTTCGCATTTACGCGTTAAAGAGTCGTTTTCACGATTTCTATTTTAAGTGTAAGTGTATGTGAATTTTCATTGTGTTCAGAGAAATCTCTTGTGAGAAGAAAACTGTGTTTTTCAACGAGAATTTGCCAGAGTTATTGAAAAATCGAAGAAAATATAAACGTGGTTCAAACTGCCCAAGCAGTTTCTGAGAAGTGACCACCATATCCGTTTTATAATTTAAGTGTTTAGTTATTAATTTCTTTCAAAATAAAAATCGATGTTTTGCAATTAGTAATATCTTTATATCATATTTTACATATATTTGATAACAATACGATGATTATTTATAGTGTTTTGAACCGTTCTTATTTGATTAATAGGTGTAAATTTGAATAAGTTCTTCCGAAGAAGTTAGCGATTTAGTCAATATTTGAATTGTACTATTAAATTTTGTATATTCACTACCGGAATTTATTTTTACTGATTATTTCTGAAAATTTTAAAAATCGTGTATGAATTATGAGGGGTACACATAATTAGCTTTTCAGAGTTTTTTCTTAAAATGTACCCATTCCACCGACTAAATTAGGCAACTTCAAAGACATATACAGGGTGTGACAAATTTGAGGTACGAGCATTGAGATCTCGGCAGGTCAGGTTATTTTGGTAGGTATCATAAATCTTAAGGAATGTCGATAATAATTGAGGTGCGTGGTGGGGGAGGCGGTGAAACTGTAAAAAAGGAATACCAAAATATCGTGTTTCATACGGTTTTCTGGTTTCAGTTCAGTTTTACTAATAATTTTATTTTGTAAAATTTTGTATTATCGGAATCCATTTAGGCGTTTTTACAATAAGTTGCTTAATTTTCTACCTTAAACTTATGCCACTAAATTTCAATAACAATGATTCCTGCAATGATATGACCTAAGAACATTTAGGTAGATTATGTTTTTCCTCAATTTACAAATAATAATTAATATTATTATTACTAAGACGTAGAACCAAATACCTTCGAGTTTCTGCTGTTGTGTTTGTTAATATCCTATCATTAAAGTTATCCCTTAATGTCTTAGTGTCATTTTCTTACCCAAATTCTACAAAGATGGTAAAACGAAACAAAAAATGTAAAATAAGGTTTTTTGATAAAGGTAAATGTTTCAAATGTAATAAATGCCTATTTTGAAATCCAATTAAATATTTGACAATAATATTGATACTGAATAAAAATCTAAATAAATTTCCATATTAAAATTGCTAATATTTTTTTCAAAAAAATTGATCCTTTTTTTCCCGTCTAGGCTCGCAAGCCACTGAGCGATGTCAAAAGTAAGTGTGTCAGAACAATCAGATTATTAATCCATAAATAGCACCAAAATTTGAAACTAATCTATTAACTAATTCCTGGGTGTGTACTTTCGAAAATTAAGTCACACTCTATATTATGACAAAATTTACCAAAGCAATTTCATGCTAAATATTTCAATCTAGAGTTTACTTAAACTAAAACAACGCAAAGTTAAGATCTGAACTGTATATACGTTCAAAACGGTTGTTAGCAGCAGTTTTCCATCCAAAATTTCCCAGAGGTAAAATTAAGTTTTTTTTTACCCCATCAAACTTAGTCTCAGCCTTATCTGCAAATTCATTTAGCCCGGAAAGTCTGAATAGAAATGTTATGGTTCTAAATTATTTACTAAAAGATATTGTTATGATGGGGACGAAAGGTTTATAACATAATAATTTAATAAATTAGGGTTTTTAATCCAATGAAAAAAAAATTGAAATCAATTGGATAGGTAATTTTTTAATAGCGATTTTTTTAAATATTTTATTAAAATTTTACCAGTTCCTACCTGAATTATTGTTCTGATAATTTTTAGGATTTTTACACTTTTTATTAGACCGCCATTTTTGTTCTGTCACACTAGATTCACCCCAGCATTTTATCAGGCATCTCACTATCCGCTATTTTGTTTAGTAATATTGAATACATATCAAAATAGTTTCAGTTGATCTCTAAATCACATTATTTTTCCTGCTGATTTTTAAAACGTTTCTTTAGGCCGCGATTGTATATTGCTGTAGTGCAGTTCCACTAACTTTTATCACTTCATTCCTATACTACACTCGATTTTCGTACTACGTTACTAATATATATATATATATATATATATATATATATATATATATATATATATATATATTCTATATTCTAACTCTATATATTTTATATCTCGATATTTCGTCAAATTTTTATTGACTTCGTCAGGAGACAACTAGAAACAATAAATTTGTCTTAATTAACATACCTCAGAAAATATACAGTTACATTGCACATTAAAATATATACTTACAATGTTAGAGTTAGTCGAACATATTATAAAACAAGGACAATAAAAGCAACATTATGCACATTCAGGACAAAACCAATTTTTACACTTAACAGGTATTCAATACAAATACAAAACGATAATGTGCGTTTACCGATGTTTTGAACAATGATGGAAAAAAAATAAACAAACAAGAAAAAAAAAGATAAATTGATAGCACGTGGTTCTTATACGTTCCTACAACATAAAACAGTGAATTCTAAACTTAAGATATATATAGGATGTTAATTCTTATATGTCATATTTGGTTTAAAATATTACAGTAAATATTGCTTAGTTTATTTGTATCTAATTTTGAATTAATTACATTTTTATTTTTATTGATATGGCACATTTCAAGAAACAATCTATTTTTATATTTATCATGCTGTTCTAGTATCTTGACATTACTATAGTCAAATTTATGCTCTGTTTTTAAGTGATGCTCTACCAATGCGCACGAATTTTTGCCAATATGGCAATCACTTTTATGTTGAGTTACTCGTTACTTTTTATCACTTGGGCCAAAATTTAGTGTTCCCTGTGAAAGAAATTATTTCAAATTAGAACACTTTTTAGCTGATTATAGAAGAAATTCCTAATGACTCACAAGATATTTTTAGGGCTAGAGTTACTAATGTAGTCACGAATTTTATTCAAAAATCAAACGCGGGACAAACTTCCCACTTTATGATACAAATGTACAAAGAAATCAGTAAGTTTTTAAAAAATAATCCGGATTTATATATTTTACAATCGGACAAAGGATGCTGTACTGTTGCGATGGACAAAGTGGAATACACTGGTAAGACTGAAACCTTATTGCTTGACACTTCTACATATGCGAGGTCAAATAAAGATCCAAGAACTTCTATACAATCAGCTTATAACAACTTAATTAAAAAAAATTAAAAATTAAAAAAGAACTCACCGAAATAGACGCTAAACATTCAATGATATATGTATAATTCTCCTTTTCCTAAATTGTATTGCTTACCAAAAATACACAAACCTAATGTACCCTTACGGCCAATTGTTAGTTCATTTAACTACTACTTATAACTTCAAAATATTTAGCTTACATTTTAAAACTGAGTTTACATATATTGCAATATTAAGGACACCTTCACATTTGTAAATTCTGTCATGTGGTTTTCAGCTACCACAAAACTATGTTTTAATCTCGTTGGACTTGGTATCTTTATTTACTAACATCCAACTAAATTTGGTAATTAATATTTTAGAGCAGAAATGGACCCAAATTAAAAAATTTACCACCTTATCAAAAAATGCCTTCTCATTAATTTTGTTTTCAATAACACTTATTTTGGTTTTAACAGCCGATTTTACAAACAAACCTTTGGAACTCCTATTAGTCCGATTCTCGCAACTATTGTTTTAGATCACTTATTAGACATAGCAATACAAAAGTTACCTTTTCACTTGCCTTTTATTTACAAATCTGATCTGATCTTCTCTGTTCCAACTGATCAAATTCAAGATATGTTGAATACTTTTAACTCGTTTTACAGCCATTTGCAATTTACAATTGAGTATGAAAAACATAAAAGTGTCCCCTTTTTAGATACGAAAGTCATTAAAATTAAATTATTTTAGATTGGTACCAAAAAGATACATCATCAAGTAGATACCCTAATTATTTTTTAAATCACCCAACCAATCAAAAATACAATACTGTTATTGCAATGAAAAACAGGGTAACCCACATTAGTAATGACATTTATATACAATCTAATCTAAACAAACTTTTTAATATATTTGTGAACAATGGTTACCCTAAACATATTCTAAAAAAGCTCATTTACAACATAAGCTTTTATGATGGCCCCCACAGAAGATAGTAAACAACAAATAAAATATATCGGAATTCCTTATATAACAATCTCACTAGTTCAATTATTTCACTTTTTAAACCTTTTTATAGTATAAAAATAGCCAAATATAATCTAACACAAAATTACTCCTTATTTTCAAAGCTCAAAGGAAAAACTCCATCTGTATATAAAACCAATTGTGTTTATCAAATGTCTTGCTCGGGGTGTGACGATTGTCATATTGGCCAAATGTCACAATGGATGAAGCAACGAGTAACTCAACATAAAAGTGATTGCCATACTGGCAAAAATTCGTGCGCATTGGTAGAGCATCACTTAAAAACGGAGCATAAATTTGACTATAGTAATTTCAAAATACTAAAACAGCATGATAATTATAAAAATAAATTGTTTCTTGAAATGTGTCATATCAGTAAAAATAAAAATGTAATTAATTCAAAATTAGACACAAATAAACTAAGTAATATTTTGTGTAATATTTTAAACCAAATGTGACATATAAGAATTAACATCCTATATATATCTTAAGTTTAGAATTCACTGTTTTATGTTAAAGGAATGTATAAGAACCATCAATTTATCTTTTTTTTTTCTTGTTTGTTTATTCTTTTTCCATCATTGTTCGAAACATCGGTAAACGCACATTATCGTTTTGTATTTGTATTGAATACCTGTTAAGTGTAAAAATTGGTTTTGTCCTGAGTGTGCATAATATTTCTTTTATTGTCCTTGTTTCATAATATGTTCGACTAACTCTAACATTGTAAGTATATATTTTAATGTGCAATGTAACTGTATATTTTCTGAGGTATGTTAATTAAGACAAATTTATTGTTTCTATAGTTGTCTCCTGAAGAAGTCAATAAAAATTTAACGAAATATCGAGATCTAAAATAAATAGTTTGAATAGTCACAGACCGCTTATATATATATATATATATATATATCCATAAAAATATCAGCAATACAAATTGTCAAAAGTTAAAATGATTTCCTAGCAAAATTAAACTTCGTGCCCCTAAAATCCCCAAAAACCATATAAAATTCAATATGTTTAGATAACCCCCTTTTTTACACTCCCCCCCCCCCCCATACATTTAACTATTGACACAATACATTAGGATTTATAATAATCGAAATAGCCTTAGTGGTAAAGGTTCATATCCTGAATAAAATTAAGGATTTTTGGAGCATTGTATATTTGTATCGCAAGATAGTTCCAGTTATCCTAATACAAGATTATAGTTATGGCAACCTTTCCTAAACAGTGTACAGGTATGCATTTAAATAGCCCCTTTTATCTGCCCTAACCGTCTCGTATTATTTATATACGCCTTATAATTTTATACTTAAAAGAAACAAAACGTTGAAGCACGATGTAGAATGAATCCTAAGTATTGGTTTATACGGGTAGTTAAGTTAATTTAAATACATTTTAAAAGCCAGTATTGCGAAATTATAAAGGCTAAATTTCAGACAATTACAAGCTAAGAATACTTCCGTTTGTTGCTTTTATGTGTCTTTAGCCTTTTTTTTTTTTTTAAAGAATTGTTGTTTATTTTTTGACTTTACATATGTATACCCAATTTTAAGGAAAAATTCTTATTTTTCTTGAAAAAAATTGTATGCAATATTTCGGTACAAAAATAAAATATTCTAATGTATCTAATAATCGCTAAACACGTTCTGTCGGATTTGGATTGATTGTCTTTATTATTTTAGTTTCACAACGTTCTGAATGGTAACTATCTTCAATCGTTTTCAAATGTAAACTAAATGTTCACTCCTTTGGGGTCTTCCTCGTCATTTTCCGTCAGTTAACACTATTTCGGCTTTTGGTTCTTCGATTGAGCTTCGTTAGCTTATATTTGTCGTTGGGCTTAAAATGGATGTAGAAATTTGAAATTAAGAGATTTTGGGAAAGGCCAGCACGGGCAAAATACTTCATGTTCAGACTTTTAATAAAATCATCCAAGGTTTCAACATTCAAATCTCTATGAATTATTGTATTTCTTATGCATTTACTCACCCCAAGGAATATCGTTAGAATCTTAGTTTGTATGGTTTGTAGTCTGTTTTTTGGGTACAGTGGCGGGTACTCCATGTGGGTGAGGCACATGTAAGTACAAGTCGTATGTAAGATTTGTGAATTGTTGTTTTGATTCCATTATTAAGTTTACTTATAAGATTTCGACCCCCAAGATTGTATGGTCAACAACTGACCTTGGCAAAAGAGGTTAAATACCTGTGGGTCACAGTAGATGCAAAGCTGAGCTGGAAGACTCATGTCGATAGGCAGATAGGGAAGTCAATAGCGACCTGCTGGCAGCTCCGTAGAGCGGTAGGCACAACCTGGGGGCTAAGTCCTAGAATCATACACTGGCAGTACCAAGCAGTCATAAGACCCAGGATATCATACGGCTCAATAGTATGGTGGCCCTCGGTGGAGAGGAAAACCATTCGTTCCAGTCTTGCAAAAGTCCAGAGACTGGCTAGCCTAGCGATAACTGAAGCAATGAGGACGACGCCGTCAGCAGCATTGGATGTCTTGCTAGGGCTGCCATCATTGTCGACTTTCATTAAGAAAGAGGCTATGGCAGCGCACTTGCGTATGGGAGACCCAGCAGCTTGGCATACCAAAGGTGAGGTTATGGGTCATGCAAGGATCTCCCACATTGTGGAAAGAGAGATCCCTTTATCTACCTACAGAGTAGCACGACCCTCAGGCAGACTAAGATGGCATAAGGGTTATAGTATCTCAATCCCCGAAAGAGAGGACTGGGAGAAAAACAAGCTAGAGTTCTCCAGAGAGGCAATTGTTTGCTATACGGATGGTTCACGTATGACACAGTTGCAATCCTCTGGTGCTGGAGTTTATATTGAGGCTACACAAACCGGGTCCAGCTTCCCTTTGGAGAAGTTTTCAACGGTGTTTCAGGCTGAGGTATATGCCATTCTAATGGTAATAACGATAAAGGAATTCATAGAGGGGGCAGAGGGAGAGATTGTCATATGCTCAGACAGTCAAGCAGCACTTAAGGCGCTCGACTCACCCACGGCGGGATCGTGAAAGAGTGAAGTTGGTTTGGGTGCCAGGACACTTTGGGATTGAGGGCAACGAGAAGGCAGATGGGTTTGCTAGACTCGGCGCCACCAGCCCGTATGTAGGACCAGAACCAGCTTTAGGCATCACTAGGCAGCAGATAAGGACAGCACTCGACGAATGGGCACAACATGAACTTCAACGTGAATGGGGCCAGTCCGGGGTCGGGAGGCAAGCTAAAGACTTTATTGTGAAGCCCGATAAGGGCCGAACAGAGTGGTTACTAGCCCGAGACAGGAAAGCTCTAAATTCCATCGTAGGAATAGTAACGGGGCACTGTCGATTGAGGAGACACCTCTTTATGTTAGGCATTGAGGAAGATTCTGTCTGCACGGAGTGCCAGGAAGAGGAGGAAAATTCGCTTACTTCCTGTGCAGATGTGAAGCGCGAGCGAGACTGCGACGAGATATTTTCGGCACTACGGTCTTGCATAGGGAACTAAGTTAAAGAACTTATGGAAGGATATACAGACTTACATAGTAAGGACAGGCAGATTCAAGGATGTACACCTGGTGGCGGGTGGTGGTTGAGGAAGGAGCTGGGGTAGACTGAAAGGGCCTTATAGGCCTACCAGTCAGGTCTCTAGACCTCCCCTTAACTACTACTACTACTACTACTATATGGTTAAGCAGTGAGTAAAGCATTGCTTTTTTGACTATCTAATCTGTGTTTTTTGTCCAACGTAGCCGTTTATTAAAAATTACTCCTAGATACTTCGTTTGGTGTGCCCAATTGACTTGAACGTTTGAGATTTTTATTTTATTTAGGTTAGGCAGGAATCTTGCTTTTGTGAAGAATACCGCTTGAGTTTTAGCTGGATTAAGGCTGAGTTTCCACTCAGTCATCCATTTTTCAATATTGTTTATATGTGGGTAATAACACTGTTTATTTTTATATCTGTCGCCGTCAACGGCCGTATCGTCAGCACAGAGATAAAGTTTGGTGAAATTATCTTTTGGTATAACTAAGGTATATAAATTAAATAAATGCTCACCCTAAGCCTTTTATACTAATCGTGTGCGGTGATGTGTGGAGTCTCCGCCCCCTGGTTACCTGAACCGTGACGTTTAAAAAAATCAGTTTGAGTTAGCATTTTCCAGTTTTCCAGATGTTAGGAATATGGACATCAGACTTACTGAAAATGCTCTGATTCCTTTCTATGAAAGCTGCTTCTATAAACTTTCATTTTTGCCAGTGCTTCTCCGTATGCAACATTTTAGCCTCCGACCACTTCATCTAGTGTTGGTTTTATCAAACGGGTTTCGCTACGCCCGATTTTGACGTCTCTTTCTCCTGAGTATGATTAAAATGCTCCCTGACTCTTAGACTAAAAAGGCATTTTGTCTTTCCAATGTACGATTCACCACATTCACACTGAATTTAATAAACGCATTCCTTTTTCTTGTCGATAACCTTTGGCTTAGTTTATGTCACAAGGCTTCTTAACGTATTTCCCGATTTAAAAGCGGTTTGGTGTTGAAATTCCTGACTATTCTCCGAATCTCTTTAGATTTTCACTTCATACAGGGATTGTGAGAAATAGTGATGTTTTTGTAGATTGGAATGTGTCGTAGTATGATGATAATTTTGAAATTTTGATACTGTATTATTTATTAACCTTTCAGTGTGGCCATTTTGTAACTCATCTCTTTATGTTTTCAGATTTTGCCTCAAGGTCCATTCTATTATTAAAAGTTGTAAAGCGTCCTTATGATGCCCTCTTTTGCTACTGCATAATGATCAGAACCTTGGTTGAGATATTATATATATAGTTCTGATACCCTCTGCATATCATTTAACGAGAACGTCAAAAAAAGGCAAAGAAGAATTTTCCTCTTCTTACATCTTCATTGTGAACTAATTACAAGTTTTTATGTTATATAAGTAACTACAAAAATTCTGTCAAATAGTTTGCAACAAATAATAAAAGTATTATTCACATACTTAAACCAATGTTTTGGGTTGATTTGAGCAGTATATTATATTGCGTTCTCCTCGAACTACCCCATATAAATATTGGCTACCACTGCGCACAGGAGAGATATTTTTATTAGTAAAACCTATCTTTCACTTGAAACTTTTACCTTATTATGTCTAATGATTCATTAGACTATTATTCTTCTTGTCCTAATGCAATGTTAAGAATATTAACAAAATTTTGAACGAATGAATTCGTCTTATCTTATAAAGAGTAAATGATATCTAAAAAATATTTGGCCAAAGCACATTTTAGTGAGTCTCTGGAGCTAGTAAGTGGTCTTAGAGGCTTGTTGGGTTGTGGATCTTTGGCAAACAATAGAGATAAGGGCGCTTGCTGTAATGTTGCCCTAACTTGCTGCGTATCCTGTTTTGGTTGTAGGCACTTAAGTGTAGTTTCTTCTCGTTTGGATATATTAGTTGGTGTCTTTTTCTTTTTATCCATAACCTCTGTTATTTTATGCGGGAACTCGTCTCCCTAGGGCTGATGGATGTCGAGAGTTTCGACAGCTGGAATTATATCCAAAACTAACGTGTGGTTTGGTGCCAAATGTAAAATCAAGGTCCCTGCTCAACAATTGTTCTTTTGCCTCTCCTAACAGTTTTTGGAATACGTTGACTATGGTCTTTCGAACATCTTTTTTTTGGGTTCGTTTGGCGGCGAGGTCGAAGCTTCTATAATTTGTGTTGGCGTTTCGTGTGTAATTGTTCCCGTAGTTTTTTACCGGTTCCTTTGAATTTGTAAAAAATTGACCCCTAATTCTCTTCTAAGGTTCATATCTTTGCATCGATCCGGTCTCTCGCACCTACGCTAGAGAAGCCAAGTCAGTGAATATATTAAACGCGTCGTAAAAATATAAAATACGTTTTAATTCTTTTAAAGGGCGATTATTTCTTTTTTTGGGTAAGGCAACCATAATTTTTGCTACAACTCTGCCTGTATTTGGTTGGAAATGCTCAGAAGGGAATAAGGAATGCTTATACTTTTCAACTGGGCAACACTCAGTTTACTTAGCACATAGTTTACAAAGCCCTGAAATGTGTTAATTTTCACCAATTAAGTAATTATAATCAATACCTAATAAAAAAATGACCCTAAATTACAACTAACTTTAATATAGAACGAAAGTTTTCACGGCTTTGGTCTTTGATCAATTAAAAAATTATAGTTTCTTGAATTAGCTCATGTCAAATTGAAATTGCTGCCCGACGTTTCGCCTTCGATTACAAGATGTATCTTCAGGGATATCTACTCAACGGATAAAATGATTAGATGTCGTGGAGTAGTATACTGAAGGAAGTTATAGCATAGAAAATTTGCCTAAAGGTTTTATTAGGGTTCAAACAAGATATTAAATAATAATTAAAATTTTAAGGAAGATGGAAAAACTGGTCTCAATCCAAAAGCTGCAGAAACCTTGACTTAAATTGTAGAGGGTTAGATCTCCTAGGGCAGCTACTTCAAGAAGACAGCTGGGTCCGGACCCTTGTTCAAACAGACCATGGGGGCCTAGGGATGCGAAATTGGCCTAACTTGTCTGAGGTAGCAGGAAGATCCTTAAATCAAGGGATTCAACAAACTTTGTTAAAACATGCCAGTACATAACTAAAGTGTACTTATGCTACACGTACAATAAGCAGTTTAAAAATATAAATGTTTAAAAGAACGCCTTTACAACACGTTTTCGGCCCAAAACAAAGTCCCCTGAAAGCGTCGCCTTGTTCATTTGTTTTTCAAATTGCCAATGTAAATTTTCAATTTTCAGTAATCCATGGCAAAAAAAAATCAGAATGTAAAAAAATTGCATTGATAAAATGAAATAATTGAGAGGAGAATTGGCAACATTGTAATATGCATCTGATTTAACTGCTTTCGAATTGTTAGTTGCCTAACTTATGGCAACAATCGAGCTCCAAGGTTGACAATGTAGTTTAGTAACGTCAAGAGAGTGCAAATTAAAATGTTTACTTACTTTCTTGGCAAAGAAGACGAAAAACAAATAAGTGGTAGAATTTTAAAATGAAAACGATACAGATTACAGGCTTCAAAGAATTGCTAATAAAATATTAAAAATTATGGTCTATGAATCGAGACCAAGAGTCTCGAAAGGTAGTCTGGCTCTCAATCTCGCAGAGCAAGTTTCGGCTTTGGTAAATTAAGAAATTATGATTCTTGAGATTAGACCGTGTTAAACTGGAATTATTACCTGACGTTTCGCCTTAGATTACACAATACATCAGCAGGCATCTTTACTTCATGATATCTGAACACTGAATGAGCTCGGAGAGATTCAGGCGGGCTTTTATACCCGACTTGTAACTGTAACCCTGTGTTAAGATCGTACCAAATATTAAAAGAGAAATTAAATCATTGAAGCCAAGTAGCTCCAAGATCCGCATGTTCTACGGTCTTTGCAAAATACAAATGAACATTGTACCACTTCGACTTATCGTCAGGGCCACACACACAAATTAGGTAAATATCTATCAATTTTTTCCATTTATTGGAAAGATACACGTTTATAAAAAACTCTACACATTTCTTGGAAAAACTTATAGCAATCCAGTGGGATTCCGAAGATATTTTGGTCAGTTTCGATATAGAATCCCTATGCATAAATGTTCCTGTCAACGAGTTAATTTCCATTATATCAAACATATTGGAACAAAATCTTGATAGTAACTTAATAGACAAAGTGGAAGCTTGTCTTACATCTACTTATTTTATTTTTTAAGCAACCTTTTTTGAAAAAATCTCAGGAGCAGCTTTGGGATCTCCATATCATCTTTGGTAGCGAATATCTTTTGGCATTTGAGGATATTCCTTTAACATCCGCTTCTCTAAAATCAAAACACTGGTTCAGATATGTAGATGATACTTTTGTTGTTTGGCCTCATAGACAGGAAAATCTCCTCATATTTCTGGACCACCTTAATCAACATCACAATATTAAATTCACACTGAAAATTGTATCTAATGGAAAGATTCCTTTTCTAGATGTATGTGTTCAAAGGAAGGAAAATGGTACATTAGGACATTCTGTGTATTATAATCGACGCATACAAATAGATACTTAAATTCAAATTCCCAACACCGAGAGCATAAAATATAATTGTTATTAACTCACTAGTATTTAGAGATTTTCATTCTGATCAAGATTTTCTATCATCGGAAACAGCGAAACTGACCGAAGCTCTGAGAGGAAATGGCTATTGCTCTAAAGATATTAAGCGTTTAATTAAATGATATCTATCCACCCAACTTCGCAATAGGAGAATGATAAGGAGCCACCGTTAGGTAATGTTTTTCTTTCCTACATTCATGGCACTACAGACAAAATATTACGAATACTTCGGCGGTCCAACATACGCACAATCTTTAACACATAGAAGAAAACGGCTAGCGTTCAATAAAAGCATACCACTGGCCATATTATAAATGTAAAAGAAGATTTTGTAAACGAAAGTCTCTCATACAAAAAACTTCAATATAGAACTCATTCAGTGTTCGCACTCGAGGGCAAAACGTCGGATAGTAATTCGAATATGACACGGTGTAATCTCAAAAACCATGATTTCTTATATTACCATATTATGTTAATGATTCAATATATAAAATAAAATATAAGTATTTCCTTTTCATAATGTGTTCGCTAAAAAAATAAAATGACTGCGGATAAATAAAATCTCTAAAATAAAAGCTAAAAACCATCATTACTAACTAGACGCAACCGGCAAAACAATTCCACGAAACAAAAAGCAGGAAATGGGGTTTCAAATGAACATAAAGCCGACGCCATTAATGAATGCTCATTTCAGGTCATTTTGTTTTTGAAACTTAATGCTGGAGGCACATACGAATGTTTTAATTTTCCCTCATGTGAAAGCGTATTTCTACTTAGTACCCTAGTTTTTTTTCATGAATTTAATTTGTCGCAAAAGAGTCAAACTATTTTCAGAATATACTGCGAAGAAGAAGTAAATAAGTAATAGGCGAAATACAGTGAATCAGTGGCGGCTGTTCTTTGAAGCCGTGTGAGTGTGCTTTCCTTCCGAAAAATGTAGTTTAAGGACTTAAGGAACTGATAATTTTAACATTAGATGCTGTTAAAATTTCAACTAAAGGCATAAGAGCCTACCTCTAACTATTATCAATAATCCCATTAAGTATTCATACATTTTTTAATGTATCGTTTTGATATTCACTGTTTTAATATAATACTATTGACGATATATATTAGGTGCTCGATCAGATAAGTTAAGGTGGGGTAAATGCAACTGCTTTTTCGAATAGTTGATATTCAGATGTGGATAAAAAATATAAATAATGGAAATAAAATTGTGTATTTCATTACCATATAATTTTCTATAGCTTTGTCAATATGTCACATTTGCCCCGGAAAAACGGGCAAATGTAACAGACGCTATGAAGTTTAGTAAGCTATTTAATAAGACACCTAGGTGGGGCATATGTAAAAGAAATATGTTTACTTCAAAAATGCAAATTTGGATTGATGAAAAAAGGTTAGTAGGTTTTTTTATTATAAAACTAAGGGTGAATTTTTAATGAAATTGGTACATAAGTATTTAATAATTTATAGTAAACTTTTTAATAGGCACCTATTCAATACTTTAGGTAAATAACCAAGTAGTTAAAATAAATATACTTAAGTCTAAAAATAGGTTTGAGTGGTCTCTCAAGCGGTCCTGGTAAAATTTTAATATGCTATTGTCGTCAAGTACATCTACTGCGTCTTCTACTAGGTCTAGAGGGCATTGAAATTCGAATAGCTTGCCTTTCTGAGAAGTTACTCTTTTCAAAAAGTTTACTTCCCTGCCATCGTCAATTGGTTGACAAATTTATGCCACAAAGTGCTTTTTAATTATTGTATATGTGTATTCTATCAGGACCCATCTATTTTCAGACGAAACTGGATTTATAAGTAAATTTCTGTGGACGTTTTCAGTTTGTATTTCATCTTCTATTTCAGCAAGGAAACATTTATCTTCATCTGGCTATTCATACGGTATTTTATCATCTTCCTCCTCGCTGCTAGACTCTTCTATTTTCTTGTTTTGACTATTTATAGCCAGTTTTATTCTCTTTGTTTGCAACTTCTTGCTCTTAAGACGTTCTAAAACGTCGGAACTTATAAGAACCTCTGATCCAAATTCACTCTAATACGACTTTTCTTCTCTGGATTAGGACTCTATTTAACAGTATGCAATAATAGTTTTTCAAATGATGCCAATTTTGCATTGCTAGGAGCGCGTTCATCGGTTTGAAACGAAGTAGAAGATACTGAATTAAATGCCACTGCTTTGGCTAATTGGAGCGAGTTTATCGGGCTAAAAATTTGAAGTTACTATATTTGAGGAGTCACCTTGCTGCAAATTCTCTACTTGGGCAGATTGTAAGGCAAGCCAACATCGCAATGCTTCCGGGCAAAATGTATCATCAGATATGACGGTATGGTTATAAGGATATATTCCAGCTTTTCTAAAGCAGCTTCTGATTCTATCTGCATGTATATTTTTCCAGGTTTAGTCTAGAAATACAGAGAATGGCTTTCGGCAACTTATGACTGTCTCCATCCAACCTTTTTTGGTGTAGCATATACAACCCCTGTATATTATTTACCCTTTCGAGCGCACCATTGATTCCACATATAACTTGAAATATAGAACATTACATGGTTACTGTCCACGCATATTGTCCCCTTTCTCCCACCACTTTCATCCTATGGCAATCTATAGACATACTATACTCGCCTAGGTTCCTTATGTGTTTATTAATACCTAGTGTTTCCATGGTAGATTTTAATACATTAAAATAATTAAAAATCGCAAACCAAATTTTTATCTCTTCTTAAACGAGAGAAACCAGTTCTCTCCTGGTATCGAGCGTTTAAAGACGGTTTTTATATTATTTTGAATAACAACTTTTCCCAACAGTTTTTTTTAACTGTGAAACATTTTTTTAGAAATATTTGATCAAAAGTTATGGTTCGAGTGGGGATCGAACCCGCTTCTTTGGATCATTAGCCCACTGCCCTAATTAATTGCGCTATCGTTCCACATTTCCCAAGAAAAAAAAGTTAAGCAATTCAGATTTAAAGCATGGATAACTTCAGGTATAAAAGCAGCTTGTAAACACAAAAGAAATCTGTTTAGGTTCTTAATAAAAAATCGGCATCCTGTCCTTAAAGACCGTTACAAAAAATACAGCTCATTATTAAGAGAAGTAATCAATAAAGCAAAGAAAATGTGTATAGAGGAAGAAATTAGAGGGTCTTCGAATATGTAAAGGAGAGTATGGAGTATAGTAGGTAGAGAAACTGGGAGAGGTTAACCACGAATGTATTCTGAATGGAGGATGAACGTGAATGACATTGAAGACACAGATAAACCCGAGATTACCGAGCTGTTTAACAGTTTTTATATTGATTTGGCTACTGGTGTTCCATTTCAGGTACTGTCATTGCCGGGAGTGAGACCAGTAAGCAATAGTTTATATTTATTTCCGGTCACTGAACTCGACAAATACTTACAACTCTTATACACCCATCATTTAGTAAGGGATATTTCCCAACACAGCTAAAGATCTCTAAAGTTATACAAATTCTCAAAAAGGGGACTTATAACGATATCAATAATTTTCAGTGTAAATTGCCAGCGTAATTACAAAAATTATAGAAAAAGCTGCCTGCAGCCGGTTGAACAAGTTTTTAGAACAGAATCATGTATTGATGTTATGTCAGCATGGCTTTAGAGGAGTTTTATCAACAGAGAGTGCTATTTTTCAAAGTACTTAACGAAATATATGATAGACGGAATGAGGGACAGACATGTGTGTTAATAGCCTTTGACCTGCCGAAAGCTTTTGACATGATTAATCATAGCATACTTTTGAATAAATTGGACAAATAGAATAACAATTTGTATTTATAAAAGACAAGGGAGACGAATATTCAGTTCAAGATGGCGACAAGTGCAACAACAAAAAAGATATTATTCAAGCATTAGTTTATAAAAAGTTTGCAGACTCAATTAAGTGGTAACACGGTGTTAAGTGCATTTTTTGACAGAATGTGTCTAGGGCATACAGTAGGTTTACACAGTGACAAAGTGAATGAAAACACGTTTCATGATTCAATGTAGGTCGTCCAAAATATGTGCAATAATTTGGAATGTTTTAAGCAGAAATTAACGAATAGTGCTCTAAAAACTGAGATAAATTATTAGAAAAAATTGTTTTTCACATGGAAAAAAGACTTTCAAGTCAAGATAATGTTATTTTACTGTTAAAACAAACAAAATCAACAATGAATCATAACCTACAAATATCGCCATCTACTACCGCAATAAAGCCTACGGAGAAATCATGGGAAGTGATTCGTCAAACTGAGAATCACCGCTCAGAAAAGGCGGTATATTCAAATCAAAATTATATTGCTCTTAGCCAAGTTAAGCCAAAGTCGGTGCAGTCTGCACTGAGCGAAACGACCTTGAAGTCTGCCATCACAAACAACAAAACAAATATGGATTGTTGCAAATCTGATAATAGTACGAGCGCTCCAGTGTTCCACGAAGCTGTCCAGCGCAGAAATAGAAGAAAAACAATAATAGGTGCAAACTCTAGCAATACCGGTATAAAAACTGTTTTTAAACGAGGGTTCCTTCATGTTTATCGACTAGATACGAACACTAAATGTAGTGACCTTACGAGGTTTCTCAAACAAACAGCCCCAGACATTATTTTCGAATGTAAAGATTTGAACAAAACAGATAGAAGTAGTTCTTTTATCGTCTCCTTTCCAATACAAGATGTAAAAAAGGTGTACATTACAAAAGTTTAAAAAAAGAACACCAGGCACGAATCTCTTTGGCCAAAAAAACATATAACAACAATCTATATATAAATTCCAACAACAAATCCAAAATAGCTTGACATATTATAAAAAAATGAAACGAATATAAACAAGAACACTGACCTACCTGACTCTTTTGTAGTAAACAGTAGTGGTCAAAACATTTACGACCGAAATAAGGCGGATCAAGCATTTAACGATTTTTTTATAAATTACTTACGACAGCTGACTTCGCACCTAAAAATTTCAACTGTAAAGACCAATAGTGAAGAAAAAAGTTCTTTATTTCTAGCACCTTACGTTCGAGAACAGGTTCAAGATATAATATTATCAGTTTCAAAAAAGAATTCTTGTGGTTTTGATGAAATAAATACCCTGTTCCCTTTTAAAGCATGTTCTTGAGTTTGTTGTTGAACCTCTGACATATTTAATAAATTGCTCATTTTCTGAAGGAAGTTTCCTCAAAATTTTAAGATATGTAATTATTCAACCTATTTTCAAGAAAGAGAACAAAAATGATATTTCAAACTATAGAGGCATTGCCCTCCTTTCCGTATTTTCAAAATTTTTGAAAAAGCCTATAATAAAAGACTTCTTGCATTCTTAGAAAATAAAAACTTCTTTAGTTCTAAACAATTCGGTTTTCGAAAAGGCGTATCTACTCAGGACACCATTCTTTCTTTGTACAATAATAATTATACTGCTTGTCTTTTTTTCGATTTAAAAAGAGCGTTCGAAGTAACTGGAAATGTTGAGAGGGGTGTCCCACAGGGTAGCATACTGTGGCCCCTTTTATTTATAATTTTTATTAACGACATTTTCGAATAAAACTTTGGAAACAACTATATCTGGTTACTTGCGGATGATACCGCCGTGACTTGTTCCGGTGAGAGCCTGGAGAATGTTAGCATATGTTCCAATGAATCTGTAATTAATATGCAGAATTACTGTCAACAGAATGGTTTATTATTAAACAGGGATAAAACCGAGTTTGTTCATTTTTCATTGAGAGACTTGAACAGGAGTCTCTTGGTTAAAATTACCAATAAAACTGTAGAGCAAAACTCAGTTTCCAAATTTCTTGGCGTATTTATAGATGCGCGGCTTTCTTGGTCAAATCAAATTGACTATGTTATGAAAAAACTAGCTATTTATTTATTTGTCATCTGGCAACTCCGGTCAAAAGTTGATATCGTTCTTTTAAAACTGTATTATCATTCATTTGTACAATCTTGCCTCTCTTACGCTATTGTGGCTTGGGGAAATTGCAATAGATCAAATGAAGTATTCATTAAACAGAAAAAGATTATAAGAGCAATGCTTTTTAAACCACCTCAATTCTCTTGTCGGCCATTGTTTGCCATGTTGAACATATCTACATTTTCATCTTTGTTTATGTATAACTCTGTAAAGTATGCAAGAAGTAATGCTTCTAATATTGGCTTGTCTCGGGATACTGTTGAAAATTGGAATTGAAGAAAAAATTTCAATCTGGCTATTCCACAACATCGATTATCGTCTCTATCAAAGAGCCCCTTGGTTTTACCCATTAAACTATATGATAAATTACCTAATCACATAAAACAAATATCCAATACAGAAAGTCGGTTAAGCAGCTTTTCTATGGCTGGAATGTCTATTCGGTAGCGGAGTACTTAGAGTGTGACACCTATAATATAATGTGAACTATTTAAATAATAAGATTTATGTTTCAATATTATATGTATACATTCGTTAAGTGTTATATTTGATACATGATGATGATAAACATCAAACTGTATTTATGTGTTTATATTTATTTTTTTATGACAATATCCCATGCTTACTATGTAAGTCTATAGGAAATAAAATTTATTTATTTATTTAATATAGATCATCCGTTAGATACATAAAATATTGGGTGTCTCAAGGGTCGGTATTAGAGCCACTTCTGTTTAATGCGTTGGTTAGCGATCTCCAATTGCATGCCTCAGGAAAAATTACAATGTGTGCGGATAACACCACATGTGTAGTGAGTGATAAATATTTCAGCTGTTTGAATGATAAGATAAAACAACTGTGAGAGATATAACCCAATGGTTTAATCCAATAAATAAAAAAATGAACTGTGAAAAGACAGTTTTTGTAACATTTAAAGAAACAAATTTAGACTTTACACTCGACAATTCCAGTTTCCTAATCAAAGCAGCATCAAGAGTGAAGTTAAGGTGCTGTGTCTGGTCATCGATTCTAACTGAAAATATGAGACTCATTTAAGAAATCTTAAATTAAAACGTAACTCTATTAGCTACTCTTTGCTATGTCTGCGAGGACTAATATCTTCAAAGGTACTAAGAATGGTATATTATGGATATTTCCATTCGTTATGCTGTTCAATTTTAGAGCGGCGAAAGTGAAAGCTTAGGGATATTTACAGCTCAGAAAAGATGTATCAGAGTCATGAACAATTTGACACCAACAACATATAGACCTTGTTTTAAGTCTGACAGAATCATGAATCTCTCTTGCTGTTTCATATATAAACTATTGCTGGATATTCATAAGTACAGGTCAAAATATAATGACAACACAAATAGCTCATATATATTGCGCAAGGAACTCACTGGTCCTCCTTTTCCCACTTCGACTAAATATCTGAAAAGTCCTTTCTAGCGTGGATACACTGTACAATTTAGTATCTACAAGTATGCAGGTGCTTAGTAATAAAAAAAATTCAAGAAGACCTTAAGTAAAATTCTCACTGAAAACGCATTCTATAGCAATTATTGCATAATTTGTCAAAATGTATGTACTTCACAGTATCATAACCATTGCTGATCCTGCCGAATGTTCTAAACTTATGGAGCATCGTTCTGACTGGACGTCAAATCTGATTCGCTATTACGTTCCATCCATAACGTAAAACTTATAAATTTACAAATATGGACGGAAATTAATGGCGATCTCAGATATGACGTCTGGTCAGAAATAAGCGCCATAAGGTTAGAATATTTGGCAGAATCAACAATGGTTACTATGATACTGGTGGGATTAAATATGTACAAATTCTAACGAATTACTTATTAGTTGTACGATAGCACAATTGGTTAGAGCACTGGGCTAGAGATTCAAAGGTGCGGGTTCGATCCCCGCTAGGACCATTACTTTTTATTGTTAATATTTCTATTAAAGTTTGTTATGCGCAGTTTAAAAATGTTTTAAGTTTAAAAAATTCTATCCATAAAGTGCGTTAGTGCAATTTTTAGAAAGGTGGAGTAGGCGACACAGATAACTTATAAAATTAAGATAATTTGTTAAAATGTAAGTATTCACCTTAACTTGTGTGTGAATGAATTATTTACAGATAAAGTAATTAATATCGACCATTTGTTTTATTTAAAAAAGCTAATCTATCATGACAGTTCGGATGAACATATTTAATTAAGAAGTTAAAAACAAATCAATAGACGTTATTGCGTGCCACTTTGCTAAATCAAACTTTTTTTAATTATCAAAAATACATTACCGAAGTTTTATGTTTGTACAAAAAAAAAGCCAGAATAAACAAACAATTTATCCGTCAAAGCAGTAAAATTTTTTACGGTTCAATACAACTTTTTTACCTCTGCTGCATATTGAAATTTTTCAACGAGCATTTAATAGATAAATATATAGATGGATAGATAGATAGAGATATATTACCAAAAGTACAGATAGTACATAAGGTCGTCAAATCTTAAGTTACTAATACAATAATTTTAAAAAGTTACTAAACCAAGAATAGTAAGAATAAAAACTAAACATTATAGAATAATAAAACAAATAAGCTAAAATATAAATTGAATATAAGAGCATAAATAAAATAAGAACATAAAGTAAAATATAAACAAGATAAAATGGTCGTGGGACCCCAAAGAAATATATAGTATATTCTGTAAAGCAATATCTAACTGCTACAGTCAATATTTGTAGTATCACAGAAATTATTTTCTCAAATAAAGTAGCAGGTCGTGATATAGAAAATACATAAAACAAGACAGGTAAAATGTAAAATGTAACGGAATAGTAGACAAAAAAACAAAAACTATAATAAACAAAACACCTTGTAGACTAACTGAACCAACAAAAACACAGTGAAACATGCAAGGTCAATTTGTCCGTTCTAGATATTCTCTTGTTGAATAGAAAGCTGTTCCTGTGAAAAATACTTTGGCTCGTTTATTAAATTCATTGCCATTTAATGCTCGTGGGGTAAAGAATTGAAAAATGTTACACAATTGTATATTGGCGAACTCTTATACATGCTTGTCTTGTGCCTGGGCACATCCAATAGGTAATTTCCCCTGGTCCTATAACAACCCAAACCTAACCCTGAAAACAGAGCTTTATTGCTATTCACATATACGACACATGTGTACGAATAAAGGGAAGGAAAAGTTAGAACATTTTTGCAAATAAAAGTATTTCGACAGCATTCTATATATATATATATATATATATATATATATATATATATATATATATATATATATATATATATATATATGTGTGTGTGTGTGGGATATATATATATATATATATATATATATATATATAGATATATATACAATATATATATATATATATATATATATATATATATATATATATATATATATACGTATATATATATATATATATATATATATATATATATATATATATATATATATATATATATATATATATATATATATATATATATATATTTATATATATATATATATATATATATATATATATATATATATATATATAATAATATATATATATATATATACACGTATTGACCTTATTTTCTTGGGTTAAATTTTAAGTTTAAAAACATCATTATATACATCGAAAAATCATTAAATGGCTTAAAATGTCTAAAATTGTACACTTTATAATGAATTTAAAAATACAGTTAGTAGACACAAATTTGGAGAAAGCAATTTGCCTGGTGGAATGTTAATATGGTGAAATTATGAGACTGATCGGATCTAGAATATTTTGGTTATCATTTTTTTTCCTATAAAAACTCTGTACTTTATCTGATGCTTGGCACCTGTGAATAGAAATATTAATATTTTTAATTGATATACAGAGGCAAGTTGAATTTCTGTTTAAAATTTTATACAGAGTTGAGAGGTTTTGTTTTTGAATTTGTAATTAGTTCCGATTAATTAATTAAGTTTCAAATATTTTGGACTTAAACAACTAATATCTTTTTTATCATTTTTATGACTGGCTCTCCTTTTTACTATATTTGCCCTTTAATAATTTTTTAACTGTTGTGTTTATAATATATATTATCTTCGGACAGTTAAAATCACGGAATTGAATAAATTACGTTGAACTCATGTTTTGTGGAATTTTACTTTTTAATGGTGTGTACAGAGAATTTAATAAATTTTGTGCTTTTTGACAAACAGTTATGTTATGTTTTGAAAGAATATTTTTTAATTTTTCTGATAGTTTATGTATGTACGGTAGTGCCACGTATTTACTATGTTGGCTCTTTATTATTGGTTCTTTCTTTTTGTTGTAATGAAGATAAGTTCTTTGTTTAAAAATCCTTAAAATATTTTTTTCTGGATAATGGCTGTCTACTAATACCTGTTTAACTTTTTCTAGAGGTTAGAGCAATTGCGCGGTCCGGTAATCCTATTATTACACTATTCTTTTGGTTGTTTGAATGGTTGGAATTAAAATTTAGATATCAGCCCGACCAGGTTTCTTTGGTATACCATTTAGTTTTTAATTTGTTATATGCAAATTCTCTGATTAATGTTAAATCTAAAAAATTTATTTAATTATTTCCTTCAATTTCAGTTGTGAATTGTAACTTCATGAAAATTATTATATATATATATATATATATATATATATATATATATATATATATATATATATATATATATATATATATATATATATATATATATATATATATATATATATATATATATATATATATATATATATATATATATATATATATATATATATAAATATATATATAATTATATAAAAAAAAAGGATAATTTTAAAATAAATTCTTTGTAAATTTTTGTTTTATTTATTTAGATATTTGGCTATAAGGTACTATATATATATTTTATCTTATCTTCTATCTTTTATTCATCGAGACCTGGTCCTCATTGAATATATATAAATATTTGTCAATTATATATATTTGACAACTTATAACAGCCTTATACTGAGCAGGAAGAGGACAAATTAAAGAAATAAGAATGTTTATGATTTCATGTAAATTGGTAAGCTCATGATCTTCATAGCTTATTGATCAACATGTTCACGTAGAAAATAAGAGGTCTTGGGTTCGAATCGCAGCGAAGACAAGTAAAACATTTTCAATATTAATAAATGTGCCTGAAATTTGGTGTTAAACGGTTCGCATACGATAGTGAGTGTCTTTTGCTAATACTGTTTCCCAATGTCATGTCGCTAAAAAATGGCTTTTTTTGACGCCCGCTATGCTTATATGCATCTGAAGGAAAATTAGTCAGACATAATAAAGTACACTTCTAGTTGAATTGCTAATGAAAAGCCCTAAGAACTTGGGAAAATTGCTTTAGAGATTTAGAGAAACTTACTTCCGAATACTCGGCGCTATGCTTTTAACGAGACTGCACTACTGCAAGTCCAAGAAATGTCAAAGTGCATAAGGATTGAAAGCGCTCACTACAGGGATTAAGCTTTCAGCTTGCTTAGTTTCTGGAAAAGTTTCGCCTTATGTTTGCTTTACTCTATTTGCTGCTAGCTATTCGTATAACACAAAACTATTCTGTTCCATCCCAAGCGATCTGGTGTAGGTAAAGGAATATTATGTAGAAGGTAACTTCATTTTAACCATTAAAATAATATTCTAAATAAATATGCACCCATATATGTACGTGTGCAATGCAATACAATTTACAAAAAGTAGACAATTCTGCAGGTTAGTAGTATTTTCTCATTTATAAATTGGACAATATACGTGTCCTGAGGATGGAATAATTAAGTTGCGAAATGTTGACAATTTAAAAAAAGACTTTTTTTTTACTGGATATTAACCGCAGATAATACATCACGCTAACAAATTTTTTTAACATTGTTCCGCTTCCGTTACCAGGTCCCCACATGACCCTTAATTTTTGTCAAAATTCAAGTCAATCTGGTAGTTAGTATTTAAGCTATGTCGCGATCTGACAGACATACCGACAGACGGGCCTTCGGAATTGATAAAACATGTTTTTTGGTATCTAGGGACGCTAAAACCTGAAGATATGAGAGCATGATTTTTTCACGATTACAAACATTTTATTGGGCCACCATTTTGTTCCGCCATCTTGAATTAGTAACAGTTTTACTAGTTGAGACTTATACCACAATTAGTTATGGCGCACAATTTGAAATTAATGCATTAAGCAATTTTTTAAAAATTTTAAATATTTTATTATACTGCCATTTTGTTCCGTCATCTTGGATTCGTACCATAATTTTACCAGTTGATTTTAATACAATACTTGATGTTTATGTAATATTTTAACTAAATTGGGTAAGTAGTTTTTTTATATTAAACTTTTAAACATTTCCCTAGGCCGCCATTTTGTGTCGCCCTTTTGGATTTTTACCAACATATTACCAGGTCATCACTTAATTTTTGATAAAAATGTACAGTCAATCAAGTAAGTATTCTTTAAGCTATTCCGCGAACTGATATACAGACAGACATACCCACAAACGGATCGACGGAATTGATGAAACACATTTTTTTGGCATCTGGGGACGCTAAAACGTAAAGATGTGTAAAACCTGTGAGGGTTATTTCTCACGATTATAAACATTTTATTTGCCCGCTCCTTTGTTCGGCCATGTTGAATTAGATCTAAAATTTTACTAGTTAATCCCTATACCACAATTAGTTACGATACACAATTTGAAATCAATCCATTAGCAGTTTTTCAGGCTGAATTTTTAAATATTTTATTAAGCCGCCATTTTACTCCGCCATCTTCGATTCGTATCAAAGTGTAATCAGTTTATGACTCTTAATTTTTGACGGAAATTTGAAGTCAATCGGGTAAGTAGTTTTTTAGCTACCCCGCGAACGGACAGACAGACAAACAGACCGACGGAATTGAGAAAACAGGTTTTTCGTCATCTAGGAATCCTCAAACGTGATTACAATACTTCCCCTTTACGAGGTAAGTATGTAAGTAAGGTGCATACTCAATGGTATCTAAAACATATTAATCCTTACCAGAAAATTAAAAATTTAAATTATATTAAAACCTTTCGAAAGACCATCATGAAATATAAAAATATTATTTGTCTCTACTCCTTTAATTCGCAACATGTTCAATGTTGATTCTTTTATTACAACATGTTATTTTATTACCTCTATGTCAATATAAAAATAAGTACGTTTTCAGTTTTGCTATATTGTATCATGTATTTTTATTTTCTTTGTTTTTTATATCAACTTTTCAACCAGATCTCTGTATGCATTTCTTTGTGACGCCTCTTTTGTCTCTTTTGCTTCACGGGTAATAAATGATGTTTACTATTAATATTATTATTACTTTCTTCTTTGTGTCACAGTATTCCTGTAGTTATATTTTATACTTACGGGATTATACCAAGTCAGTATAAAAAAAGGAAAAAAAAACAACTATTCTATATTAAGAAATGATCTAACGATGCTACATGTTTTCAAAATGACCGATTTCTGGATGTTCCTGTGAATATCTGTATTAAGTCCTAATTGAACCAAATGCGGTGTAAACGCTGTTGGGGTAAGGCCTGTTACTGATATGACGAGAGGAACAATGATAACTCTTTCCTGTTTCCACAGCCTTTTTACTTCCATTGCCAAGTCGGTGTATTTGGCGATCTTCTCACTGTATTTCGCTTGGATGTTCTCGTCGTTGGGGACAGCCATGTTAATAAAATAAGTGATCTTTTTTTTTTGGATTGAAAGGTGATATCGGGTCTGTTTGCGGGGATTCTTTCATATGTATGGATGTCAATGTCCCAGTAGAGCTTGTAGTCTTCGATTTCAAGTATGGATGTTGGTGTATAGTGGTAATAAGGGTCTGTGTTCTCCGTTAGTTTGTATGTTGGGCTACCTTCGCTGCTGAGTTGTGTCTCGCGGTGTGTTGAGTTAATCCATGAAGCGTTATTATTGTGTAGTTTCTGTTCTGACCAAATGCTTTTTCAGTATTCTGTGATTTCTTGTTTGGTCGGTGGTTCTATTACTCGTGCCTCCTCATTGCTTATGTTTTTTTTTTGGTAGAACTGTCTTTTGCTTCTTCTAAACAGGTTGTTAGCGTCCTTTCTTTTATTTGACTCTTTGTATCTTCGGAGTCTTGCGGCATACACGGATAATTTTTGCTTCAGAGTGTCAAGGATTTCTGTAAGCGTGTGATGAGCGGATGCAAATTTGATTTTCTCTACACTTTGGGTGATACGTTTTGACTTGTAGCCGTTCATGAATTAGGTAAGATGTCCCAATTCTTCTCTAATTTTGTTAATTTGGCCTTTGATCCATATCTGCCACTTGAATTTTGGTTTTATGCTGTTGGCGTTTTTGTGTCGTGGCGGGAGTTTCTGATTGTTCTGTGTGATTGTGGTTATAGCTGCTGCGTAGATCACTGTATGAATGTCCTCAATTGTGCTCGCATTCGTTATGTACTCGAGAATTATGTGTTCGTTGATGAACTTTAGGATTTTATGTGTGTGTGAAGATTACACGAGGAATAGGATCTCTTATTGTAGGATCGGAGCCTGACCATTTGTTTAGATGTGACTCCATTTCTACTTTGATTGCTTGTGTGAGAGACGGTCCGAGGTGTAGCTGCCTGTATGGTGCTTTGAGCGAATGATTCACTTGTCACTTGTTGCAGCAATAACCTACTGTCGTGGGTTATCGCTGGGAGCTTCGCCCCTACTGAGCATTGAGTGAGGTTGCAGATCCTCTTGCGCAAAATTTATTATTATCATTATTACTATTCTTATCATAATTATTATAAATTCCAAACGTCCATTTTCTGCCAATTTACGGATTTATCAAAATTTGGAAAAAAGTAACTTTCTAATTAAATGTAATTATTAAGAGCTAAAAAAGTTGACGTCATCATACTAGGCGTCGCGATATCGTGAAAAAAATTAAACAATTGTAAAAACATTAAAAGCCTCTATTTTTATTTACGTCTATTTCTAAAACTCTTTTATTATTTACATCAAATTTGTTACTATATTGGTTTTTGAGATATGGCGTGTTTTTTAGAAGGATAATGATTTGTTCTCTGATTTGTTTGAGAGCATATTTTTTAAAAATATTAAAAATTTCTTCTAAATTTAATCTCTTATCTTAAATCATATCAATGTAAATTAAAAGTATCGAACATTTTTCATGATTTAAACAATATGTCCCAAAACAAAATTTCTTAATGGAAAAAAAATATTAATATTTGTTAATCTGCAAGAAATCAACGTTTGTAATTTAAGTGGAACACTCTGTATATATCAGTAGCCAGTAGAGTAATTGTATTGATGCATATAATAGAAATATCTTAAAAATAGATGTATTTTTGAAATCTGGTACTTTTGATGCTCCTGAAATGGTTTTTTTTTGACATTGTGACGCCCATAGAGGTACGAAAGTCGTTTTTTTTACCGTAAATAATTACATTTTACTCCATCAAATTAAGGCTTTTTACCAAGTTTTGATTCGTGAATTAGATGTATTATTAGATTCCCTTTTTTAAGATGTTACTCTAAAAAACTGCGGCACCGACAGGTTTTCCAGCGCTTTAAATAATATTTAAAAAAATATATAAATTTCTTTTTACATTTGGCAAATTCATTCAGAAAGCTTTGGAAAACCCTAATATTGTACGATATACTAAATAATAAGTGATGCGTGAAATCGTAAACAAGCACTAAAGGTTGACGATTTTTGTAACAAAGCGAAAAAATATTCGCATATTTAAAAGGCTTCACATGTAATTAAATTTAACCTTAAACAATTTTACTGCATATTGTGCGGCTGACCTAAATATCGATTAGGTTTTTTTCCAGTAAGAACATTTAAATATAGTATTAGAATTTCATTTAAAAGTTAAAATATTAAAATGTATTAACAACAACAAACTCGACTGCCTAGATCTTGAGATAGCATAATACACTCTATGTAAAATGGTTTAATACGCTTTTAGATTTTGTTGCATAAATATTTTCACAAGGTCGCTAAACTATTTAGATAATCTCACGAAATCTATAGCTACATCAACCAAAACCAGTTTACATATACATGGTCTTCCATTGAGGAGGAAAAACTCAAGAAATTCAAAATAGCCAATCGATGTATTTCAGCTCGGAAAATTCTAAAATCGTAACAAAAAAACAATTGAATGAGAAACAAAAGACTTACGAAAAGGTTGTTGCGTTTTTTAAACGGAACACCCTATATATTACTACAGTTTTAGATTCTATGGTCAATTCTAAGTGCTTTTTAATAAGGGTACTATAATTCCATCTTCAACTGATTATTGACGTTTGAAAATTGACATTTTTGATTCTTTGAGCCGTCTTAGCACCTGAACGGTTGGACCTAGAGCCAAATCAATTCAAATTGTAGGTGATGCAAGTGATCACCTTACTTCAAAATCGCTGTAATTTTGACGTATTATAGTCAAAAGCAGTATTATCGTGCGGTTCATATGATTTATCAACGACAAACTTTTTAAGTTTGTTTTTCTTTTATTACGTGTAATCATATCCTCCGCATAAAATCGGTAGATGAATTAGATAGACCTATGATATTTTCACATAAAAAGAGAGGATAAACATATAAATACCAGCAGTTGCAAAAATCCTTGAGCGATGTCACTTCAAAGTCAGATTGATAAGTCAGTGACAAAATGAGTAATAGAAAACAATTTTCGGTTAATTAAATCTAATAAAATATTACGAAAATGAAAATTCACCGGTCAATATCCAGGACACAGTAGCAAAAGCTCTGGGAATCGGTATAAAGACTGTGCAGAAAACTGTGCATGAAAAAAAGCATAATTTACTACCGAAGAAGATTAAGAAATGTACACGAAAAAAGCCAAAGACAGAAGACTTAAGTGACAATGTAAAAATGGATGTTCGTAACGCAATTTACTATTTATACACATCAAAAACTAATATAACCCTTCAAGTTTTAAAAGAAGCTTTAAAAAATCGAGGCATATTTGAAAGTGGACTAAAATCGTGGTCAAAATTATTAAAAATGTGGGGTTTTCGATATAAAAAGGACTGTAATCGAAGATTTTTATGCTAGTTGCGACATATAGCAAGTCAGCGTATTCAGTTTTAAAAGAAATACACGGAAAATGTTAATTCAAAATTTAGAAAAGTGGTATTTTTAGACGAGACTTAGATATTTTCTAATGGAAGTGGTTCGAAATCTTGGCAGGACGAGTCTGTAAAAAGTGTCAAGAGAAAAAAGGGATGTGGGACGGGAAAACGGTTCATCATTTTGCATGCAGGTTCTTCAACAGGATTTCTCCCAGGTACAAGTTTACTGTTTTCTTCAACATCCAAAAGTATGGACTACCATGATAATATGAACTGTGAACTGTTTGAAAAGTGAACAACTGATTCCAAATTTAGATGCTCCATTTTTAATCATTCTGGACAATGCATCTTATCATTCAAGAATCTTAAATAAATAACCTACTCCATCCTAGAAGAAAAGTGATATTTATGACTGGCTAATAAAACAAAAACCAAATCCTTTACCCAATATGCTGAAACTAGAACTTCTTTTAATGGAAAAACCTATTAAAAAACAACAATATACATCGTAGATGAAATATTACGGGAAAATGGACATGAGGTTTTACGACTGCGGTCATACCATTGCCAGTTTACCGCAACAGAATTAATATGGGGGGGGGCAAAATCATATTACGAAAAACACGTGAACGATGGTCTTACGTCAGATGAAGTGCGAATTGTTTGGCAAGATTCATTAAATTATATTACGCCGAAGTACTGGAAGAAATCTGTGGAACATACGGAGAAATTAATATGGGATTGGTGAAATCGAGAACGAGTTCTAGATGTTGGAATGAAACCATTTTTTTGATTACTTTTTTAGTACATTTGTAATATTGTGGGCAATAAAAAAATAATTATAGAGTAAATTTTTTTATTAATTATAAGACAAAGTTTGATATATAAAAATCGGTAAAACCGCTTTACCAGAAACTCGGGGCTAACGAAAAATACAGGCTAGGAAGACTGAGGAATACTTTACGACACACCAGCAAGACATGATTTCCAAATTTAAGCCTTGAATCAAGAAGTAGCCCAAGGCTCTTAATAACTCTACTGCAAGAGATTTCACGACCATCGATTCCCAGACTTAGTCCAACCTCATCCCGCAAAAAGTAAGGCGAACCAATCAACATCTGCTGACTCTTCTCAGGATTTAGTATTAAACCATTGTTTTTTGTCCAAGAAGGTATTGAATCCAAATCCCGGTTAATCAGCTCACCAGCAACACTATTGGGGCAAAACTACAGATATATAAAAATGAATTCTGCACGTTTTAGGCGCAAACTGTAAATCAGCCACCGCAATGGAGACGAGAAGAGGTCCCAGTACTGATCCCTCAGAAACCCCCGGAAGTTACTTGAGCAGAATCCGACACTAAAAAACTACTTATCCGATTTCTTCTTCAAATTGCAGTCTAAAATTAAGGGCCAAGCATGCGAAAAATACAGGCTATATATATATATATATATATATATATATATATATATATATATATATATATATATATAGCCTGTATTTTTCGCATGCTTGGCCCTTAATTTTAGACTGCAATTTGAAGAAGAAATCGGATAAGTAGTTTTTTAGTTATGCCGCGAACAGACAGACTGACGGACAGACATACCTACAGACAAACGGAATTGAGAAAACATGTTTTCCTGCATCTAGGGATCCTTAAACGTAAAGAACTGAAATAATTTCACGAGGGAAGTAATAACTAATTATCTTGTGTTTTTAACAAAAGTGTATATTATTTTTACAAAATAAATTTTTTTTGTTATCACAATACAAAAAAAAACAAGTTTTCTATGCACAGGGGTGGCCCGCATTTAAATAAATGACACTTGTATAAGTGGTTAGATTTTTAGGTCAAGAGGGGCTCATAATTTTTGGTGATTGATAAAAAAATCTTACTTTCATTAGGTGGCTGTATAAACAAAATATATCCTGATTGTTCCACTGTTCGAACCGCCTTCCGACTTTATTAAGGCGCTTGCCTTAAAAAGGTGCTTTTGTGTATTTTTGTTTTTGCCAACCAAAAAATTTTAACCAAATACATATTTAGCGAATTTTCTTATTTAGTCCCTCGGCATTTAATATATAAAATAATATTAAGTGGCTATCTTAATAATATTGCGTAATATAATAAAAAAAAAACAATTTTCTTTCTCCCTGTATATTTGTAAATAGCCCATCGAGATGTAATAGCTCGATAAAAGAATGACACAACATTTTGGTATTCACTGTGTTTTTTGATTTGATTCGTAATGTTGGTGACCTTTGCCGTAATGAGATATTCATTAAATGAAAATTTACAGATTGTAACGCTGTATTATAAGTGTCAAGAAAACGCCAGCGAAGCAAGAAGAACATAGATTGGCAATTATCAAAATATATCCTTAAAAACAATTATAGGGATTAAAAACCTATTTGAAGAAACAAGAAAAAAATCATTACATAACAAAAAAAGAAACTCAAGACGAAAAGTATATCGAAACAGAACTATTTTAAATTATTTTATAAGAAATCCTACCAAGTCAACTTCGGATGCAGTTAGGGACATTCTGTATGGCTGTCTACCTCTACGTCGAAGGGTTAGCCAGGGAACTGTTCACAGAACTTAACGAATTTATAAACTCAGGACTTTTCACATACTTCCACTTCAGCATTTAACGACCCTGATTTGTTTTAAAAAATTGTTTGGCAGACAAGGCCACATTTACCTTCTCAGGAATATTTAATCGACACAATACGCATCACTAGGCTGTAGAAAATCCGAGAATATTTCAAACCATTAAATTTCAAGAGAGAAGTTCCATTCACGTTTGGTGTGGTGCTAAAAATAAAAAAATGTTGTGTCCAATATTTAATAATGAATCACTAAGTGGTCAACGATATCATAATTTCCTTCAAAACCAAATTGAAAACCTTTTGGAGGAATTGCCCTTGGAGGAATATCGGAATTTAATTTGTAACACACTTTATATTATTTATTTTTATTAATACCAAAAAATAGGAAAAATCTTTTAGTATAAAATAAAAGATATTAGAAGGCCATGGAATTGTTAATTTAATTTAAATTAATAAATAAATAAAATATTATTTTGAAAAAATTCAGACTGGCATACATTTTCATCAGAATACATGTCGCATCATATTGCAATCAAGGGAAAAATGTATTTAAAAAATGTAGTGCGCCACAAACGATAAACAAAATAACGATTTTTATCTGTCAGATAAATTCAGATCTGTGAAACAATTTGTTAGTGCAAAAGTCAAATTACAATAATTAGTTTTCAAAAAAGTCTCTTCTTTCTCATATAAAATGCAGAACATTTTGAAAAATACAATATTTTAGAGTGTTATATTGAATGTCATAAAGATCGTCGCGCTGCTTTAAATTTATATCTTAAGAGATATCCAGAACGACCTAAGCAAAGCCTGAAGGTTTTTCAATGCCTTGAGGACAATCTCATAAATTTTGGAAATTTTGAAAGAATCAGGGCAAAAAAATATCATAAAGTGTCACTGTAAATCCGAGCACATCATGCAGAAAAATTGAAGCTGACATAATATTATATGGACCGATGAATCACAAATCACAAGTTCGGGAATTTTTAATAGATATATTAATTACCAATGGGCTAACTCAAACCCTCATCAGCAACTCAACCGGATTCACCAGGGTAGATTGGGCTTCAATGGTTGTGTCGCGTTATTAGGCAATAGAGTTATTGGATATGAAATTTATCAAGAACGTTCAAATTTACAACGTTATCTTAATATTTTGGAAAGAAATATCACAACATATATAGACAATATACCCCTGCTAGAACGTGAAAGCTTTATTTTCAACACAACATGGAGCCCGAGCCCACAGCTAGTGTGATAAGCAAATTTTGGGCAGCAATGGATCGGCAATGTAGGGCCTATCAAATGGCCAGCTAGGTCACCTGATATCACCCCCCTCGACTTTTTTTTTGGGGATTTTTAAAGAATAACATGTATTTACATAAAAGCAATACATTAGAGGAACTTCGAGAAAATTTCGATGCAGCTATGCGGCATGTAACCAACATACAAATTTACAACGCAATTACCGCGTTCAAAAACGATGCCAAATGTGCTTAACTTAAAATGGACACCAGTTTGAACACCTAATTTAATTTTTGCTCATAATTTTGATCCTTTGTTTCTCTTTGCTGGTTTCACTTTACCTTTTTAATTACTGTTGACTTTTGCTGTAAATTTGTCAAAAATAACTAATAATAGGATATATGAGAACAATAGTCAAAAATCAGTACTGTAAAATGTATTGTTTGTAAAATTTGGCCTAAGAATCAGATTTAGATACAGAATCATTTTCATCAGAAAAAATGAATAAATTTGGTAACCCGGTAAAATACAGGGTGTCCTATTAAGAAAAAAGACATGTTCAGGTTGTTTCTTTACAACAAAGTTAAATTTACTATTCCATGGCCACCTAATATCTTTATTTTTAGTAAACGGTGAATTATATAAAAAATACAGAGTGTCCTATTTAAAAAATACATGTACCGGCCATACGTCAAAAACAGTAGCCAAAAAAAGTGTTGCTCCACACCACTGGATTTTGCATCAAAAAGTGCCTCTGAAACGTGTTTTTAAATTTAATGTATCTCCAAAAGTAAATAAACTAAAGGACTATTTTAAAAGTAGCAGAATTTGAAAACCACACCATAGCTCCGTGACGGGTCGCGATAGCCATGATCTGTTTGTGCCATTATAACCTTCTGGAAAAAAGAACTCGAGGATAAGGTATCAGATTTTTAATATCTCTTATGGACAACCAATTTGAGACAGCCTATATTGTGCGTTCATTTTGTTTTGCAATAATTTCAAACGGCCAAATCTTCATTATTTTTGAAGTTAGAAATTTGAACATTTTTTTCCAGTTTTCCTGAAGTTTTTTTGAAAAAAAAAAAGAACTTCTATTTTTCGAAAGATTATCATAACCTTAATTTTGTTAAATTAAAAGGCTCATTAATTTATAGCTTGTTTTAAATCTCTTTTTTTTTCTGATAACAACGATATAAAATCGATTATATTATTGAAAAGTAACTCTTATGGATATTATTTAAATATCTTAGAAGGCCGCGGATCGCTAAAGTAACATATCAATAATTGTTTTAATAGTAATAGCTATTTTCGCAGAATCAATTCCCGAACGCATTCAGGATATAATCATAATATGCTCAGTTCAAAACTGTCTCAGAATGTTTATTGTCATGACCCATGGCATAGGAAATAGTTGTTAAAGAAAATTCTTAACTCAAAAAATCTGTATGGTGTCTCGTATTTCTCCTGCCACCATATATTTCAGCTCCCCGAAAAATATTCTATATACACTGCTGAGATACACGTTCAAATTAACGTTAATACGAGTATGTGCAATTTATGTTAGTTATATCCTTAATAACTTGATTTCGAAACCATTGATTATTAATTTAATTCTTAAAAATTAAACCCGATAGTTTAAGAAAATTATCGATAATTTTGATAATCCGAAATTATCGATAGTGCAAGTGGTTTTAAAAAATCTTATTGCATTTTTACAAAACCAAGTATCAGTCACAAAGCATACTTTATTAAATTCTATATTCTCTCTAAATAAACAGTTTAAGTCTCAACGTAACATATATTTAGAAAAAATACGTAATAAATAATAACCAGTTTGGCTTCATTATCGTGTAGCATATGATTTTGTGCAACTTACTTTAACAAATCTCATATTTACTATTTATTGTTGTGTATTATTTAAGAAAATAATTCCGCAAATGCAAGTATAAAGTTTATATGTAAGTACCCTTGACATTGCCCAACTGAAGATTCCAAGGTCTTCTAAAAAAACAGAAGAATAAGTTGTGCATATATTTGAATCGTATAATACAACAATAAAATTATAATTGGCTATTTCTCTACTAGTATATATTCATCTATTTTTTACTTGATCAACGAAGCTTTTAAACAACACGCAAATAATAACATGATGTATCCGCAAAATGTCCCAACTTTTTATTTCCCATTAATATCATGTTCCGTATTATTGTGTATGTTATTTTTTATTATTAATAAAATAGGTTTATTTTAAATAGGTTATATTCAAGTAAAACTATTTTTGTTTAAAATTCTGATTTAAATTTTGTCCTGATATTTAGTAAATTATTTTGATGCAGACATTTTCTTGCACTGAAACGAATATGGATATGGATGGAATTTTATTATAACAACTATAACAGTGGCGCAAACCACTTCGACTTTGCTGGAGGTGCTATGTTTGGTTACGATTTTCCTCCTATGTTGCCATAACAACGCGTACGCGATACAGCGCCATACAACGCTCTCGGTGAATTGCTAACGCAGTACACTGCACCCACCTGTCGTTCAGTTTGGGGTGGTTGTTTACATTTATTTATGGTGTTGTTACAACTTTATTTGGTGCCGGGTTTATTAATTTACATTATTGATGAATCCGATCACAGATGTGGTTTGCATTTTGTTGGAAACTCCATTTAATCGATGGAAGGAACAAGATCAGAGTTTTAATCGTCATCCTGGTTTTTGGCGTACAAATGGTTATGTAGTAGTCAAATATTACAAAAATTGTTTTGCTGGCCTTGTTTACTAGTTTCTAATAAATATTCAGTGTGGAATAAGGAAGGATTTGCAGGTATGTTAAATATATGAAGGTCTTTACATAAACATGAAGACTCGGCGGAGCATTTAAAATGCGAATTAATGCTAAAAACATTTATAAAAAATCAAAGCACTATAGCTGACACTTTAAAAGAAAATGCTAAACTATATAAAATATATTTTAACGACATTTCTTTAAATTTTTGAATCTTTTTGAATTAAGGTGCACTTTTTCAATCAACCCTATACTAACGGGTATCTCACTAGCTAAATCTTTTATTGACTTACTTGGGTAAGCAAGGGAAAATACTAATACCATCGCCATTTCCTGGTTCAGTACTCAAACTTGGTCTGATCATTTTTTTCGCTGGGGAACCAGTAGCTGCAACTCCTTCAAACAGCCGATGAAAAGGCATATTCATTTATAACAAATCTTAAAACACAATTATTTTATTACGACATTAAATACATAATTCTTTAGATCAATCATATTATTGGAAAAAGCTCATATGAACTTAATTTAAATATCTTGGTAGGCCATGGATCGCTAACGTGACATTATATCTATTGTTATATTTATCAATGTTATGTCAAAATTTGATTATTTGTAATGGTTTTTAGAAATGTTTACAAACGATGAAAGACGTGATATGTTTATGATATATATAGAAAAAAGTCCTATAGCAGCAATGGCTCTTTACCGCCTTACATTGATCCTTTGTCTACGTAACTGCAAACTTTGAAATGGTAAATCGTACTCATGTATTTCTGCAGCGCGTGAACCCTTTTGAACCCATTTTTAACCGAAATGTAATTTAAATTACCTATACATAACACATTTTTTTGAAGTCGGACGTGCAGGAAGTTTTTTTTAATGCGTAGGTACCTTTTCATCTTACTTTCAACTCGACTAGACCTTGTCGCTGATTTTTTACTTTTTGCGTGCAGTTCTCCCTTAAGAATGTGTTAAGAAAATATAAATGTCACTCTTACAACTTCAAAAGGGTTCAAAGATTAAGGGAACATGACTTAACATGACAATAACGGCAAGGAATGAACTGGGCGAAAATTTCATAAATCGTATATTAATTTCGTAATCGTATATTGTGGACCGATGAATCATCGTTTTCAACGAGCAGGGGATGTCACAGTGGTAACACGCATTTTTGGTCAAATTACAACCCAAGACAGATTGAAAAAAATCTAATATCAAGAAAGACAAGCTTTAAGTCTTTGGTGCGGTGTGGTCGGAAATTTTGTATTAGGTCCCATAATATATAATGGCCCTTTATCGGGTGAAAGCTACCTTAATTTCTTAAGAAATAATATTGACATTATGCGGGATAATTTGCCCCTGGGCGGGTATAGAAACGTTATTTGGTAACAAGATGAAGCACATCCTCATAACGTCAATGCTGTAATACTACTCTTACTATAATGAATAAATCGGGAAGTTTGGGACAATTTATTGGCCACCGAATAGCCCAGATTTAACTGTGATGGATTTGTTTATCTGGAAGTACATAAAAGCTGCTATGATATTGAGGAGCTAAGACTAAGAATAGGGAGGACAATGAAAGAGCTTCGAAACAGCCCTAATATTTTAGAAAAATTCCCTAAGCGGTAAGAAGGGTATACAATAAGTGTATAGAAAATGAAGGAAGACTGTAAAACAATGTAATATAAATATATAAGCCGGTTGCAAATCGTAAGTTAAATTTTCTATAAAATCTGTTATTGTGTTAAATAAGTTACTGTTTTATGTCAATAGAATGTTATTTTCTTCCTTGCTTTCGTTCATCATTAGAAATTTTCGAGGAGTCGATCCGCGTTGAAGAAAGTTTCTTCTCATCGCACGATCAGTTTGCGCATATGATTCTATTTTGAATGCAATTCGGCTTAACTCAGCGAAAATAGCCCATTGTTATTGAAACAATAGGAACTTACACAAAAATAAATTTGAAAGTATTATTCAAAAACGTAATTTATTATAATTAAAAGAACCACAGTCCACAAAAAAACCCATATTTTATTTTTATGTAATAAATATAAGCAATTGAAAATTGTATAATTCAAATCATTCTTGTAACACGCCGTAGTTGTTTGTGACCGGATGTGACATAATGCAGCTCGTTAGTCGTCAAAATCCTACAACGTCATTGGACAACAATGTCCAACAACGAGCCTCGTGACCTCACGATCACAGTTTCATGTCTTTTAAAATGAATAGCTTCCTGTCACAACTTTTATTGTTTATTTATTGCAAATTAAATATTGCGAGTTGAAAGCTGAAATTTTGTTAGGTGTCGTTTCTACAGACGGACAAATATGCAGTATAGAAAAAAAATTTCAACTTTCTCATTTATATAATGTCACGGTAGCGATCCATGGCCTACTAAAATATTTAATGACGTTAATAGGAGTTATTTTACAATAACATGATCGATTTTCGTTAGTAACTAGGAAACGGCTGAAGTAAAGGTAGTATATCATTGTATTCACAAAAAATGGGGTTATGATAATATTGATGTTCAATTTTTTTTTTAATCAACAAAAAACTTTAGGAAAATTGAAAAAAAAATGTTTTTTAATCACATTTCTAACTAATAAAGATATGGCCGTTTGAATTTTTTGCAAAATAAAGTGAACACAATGTACATCAAAGTAGGTTTACTATTTACTTAACGTTATATTATATTTCATTGGTAAACACTGCAGGTCTGAACAAAATAGGGCCTCCGCCTGATAAGTCTCACACCAGAATCTACTGCCAAAATGTAGATGAATGTAAAAGCTACTGAGACAAATATGGTAAACGGAGTACAAACAAAAATACTCTAAATTCTAGTGCATAAAATAGTAAATTAAATTCTGGTACGTTCCGCAATCTACTACGATCAAAAAATTTTACAGGGAGGTCTTTTTTGTATAAAAATAATATACAAAGTGCTAAGCATTTTCGACGTTTCTGTCTAAAGATGTCCAATATCTGCGTTGTAATTAATATTATATTTTAAACTATTTTAGTTGTACTGAGGGTTAAGAAATAATTCACGACTTTGCTATAATGAGACTTAAAAAGTTATGGCAATTATTTAAAAAAATATATATAAATCAGCAATGAACTACCTTCTGAAAATTTATAATTTTATCGGTTATACAACCCAAAAACCAAAAATAAAATCAACTTTTAAAATTTTATGACCCTTGCGCCCTTTTACGATAAAATAAGTAACTGAAACATATATTGTGTAATCGTTTGCCAGTTTCCCCGAAGCTCTATCGTTTAAGGTTTATAGATATTATTCTGTCGGAGCTAACTATATTATTTATTATTATTATTATTATTACTTTGTATCAAATAATGAGTTAACTCTAGGGGAAGTCTTAAGAATATTTCTTCTACGCTAAATTGTAATATTTTTGAATATCTCAAAAGAAATTAACTCTGGTTTTTATTTCGAAGTAGAAAGAACTTTTCCAGTGAACATCAATTTTTCTAATCCAACTTGTGCCTACTATCGTAAAGCACCTGTCTAACATTTTTACAGACAGACTTTATTAAATTAATATTTGACTATAATATTTAAATATACATTAAATAAATTTATTTTATACTGAAAAATAGATAAACATTTCTTAAACTGTTTATGGCAGCAAACTACTTTAACTTTGTCAAAAACCCTATCTTAAAAAAGCGTTAGGTGCAAAAAACTATAGATATTTTGTCAAAGAACAACGTGGTTAAAGCACATATTTCTCGAGATTACCGAGCAACTGAATTATACTTAATAGCCTAAAGCTGTGTTTATTATGATTAGCATAAAATAATGTGTATCATACACTAGCAAGTTAAGAAAAATTCTAAAATAGCATTAGCGAAAGATGTACTAATACACCTCGTTAAGCGGCAAAACTACGCGTACTTTTTTAATTGCTGTAAATGTTTTCCATTTAAATCCATACTCACAGAAACATAACTAAACTAGAAAACGGAAAGATACATCTAATATCAAAACATGATATTTTTTTTACTAAGCAAGTGTAATTATACGCTTTTGAGTTTCGCGATTTTGAAACAAAAAAATTTCAACAGAACCAATATTAGGGTTTTATTTACGACGATATTTTTCATAATTCGAAGCCTAGTTCTGTCAATAAATTAGTGAGAAAACAACAAATTTTCTTTCGCTCGCCCTGCACGAAACGTGGTCAGCGAGCGACTGAAACAAAGCAGAAAGCGATGCCAAAAAGAGGCGACGCCGAATCAATTTTCAGGAAACGGAGATGTTTCACTTTGGTAGTCTGAAACGCTGTCGTTTCGAAGCTCACACTTGCGCTACTGGGGGCGTTGCACGCGCTGCGCTACTGACGTCAATGCGAGACAGCGAGACGCTGCTATACCGCGTGCTCATTTGTCGTTTTTTTTTATATCCTTTGTTAATTGATTTAAATAAAAAGTACTTGATTGATTCAAGTGGTGCTTGATAAAACGGCGTTAATAATACGCTTATCAAAAAGGAAGATTCACAATCAATTTCATATAAGATTTATAATGCATTCGGAATAATTTACACTTTTGTGCTTAATAAATACACGGCAAAATATTCCTTTCTTTAAAATAAGAAAAATATGTCTATAAACAAAAGTGGTTTGTTTTCAAGATAAACGGTGATACAAATTTTAAAAGTATCTTAGCCTCTTTAATGTGTCTTGCACATTTCTAAAGAGAGTTTATTTAAATTTGGCACATCAAAAAACTTTCCGGTTTTATTTTACAACTTTTATATTCCTTTAACTTTTTTGGTACTTTGTATTATTTGGAAGTAATTCAGAAAAATCAGATGCAAAAACCACCAAAACGAGTTTTATTACCTAAACATTATAAGCTGAAATCCATCAAAACCGCCAAAGTTTTAAATATAAACTGTTGTTCAATTGAAACGCAACTGTAAATTTTTTCGTAATTTCAAATTTATCATGATTTATGAATTAAGTAAGCTACCGGAACGCTATGTTTTGCATTCGATAAGTCATTTCTTCCAAAAAAAAAGTTATGTTGTTTTATTTACTTAATATTATTAAAACTGTGTTTTTTACTAAAATTAAAAAGACCCAAAATCCGGAAATAATTTTTATTTTACTTGGGTTCTCATCTCATAAATGTTCCATTGGATTTAGATCGGGACTGCATGCTGTCTATTCCATAACCCGAAAACCGACCGCTGTAACGTAATCTTGCACGGTTCTTGCGGTTTGCAGCCACGTGTTTTCAAGCATAAAGATAAATTGCTTCGTGCTCCCATAAAATTGCACCCCAGATCACGCAGGAACCATCTCCATAAGCAATCGGCTCTTCAATGCAGCATTATGCAAATCGCTCTCTTAGTCTCCGGTACTTTTCTTCTTCGGTCGTAACCATAGAGGCACCTTTTGGTCTCATCTGAGTACAGAGCAGATCCATCTTGTTCCAATGTCTAATTCAGATAATCCCTTGTAAAACGCAGGCTTCCTTGACGATGAGCTGAGATAAGTTTTGGACCAAATGCAAGTGTTTTAGGGGTCAGGTTTCTTTCATTCAGTCTTATCTTACAGTTCGTTGACACTAATAGGATATATTTATGAGAGGCTTGTATGTCATAAATAGCGCATAAAAATTGTAAAGTCATTTAATAGAAAAATGACCGGAATTTGGCAAAGAGTTACATACTTGATAAATTATTTTGCAATTAACAATGATGGAGGAAATGTAAACAAATTATTATTTTCCTATTTCATATTATTTTATAAATGAAACCTTTTTTTCCGTGGTAATCGTCCTATTTTGTCTGTAGTGACATCTATGTAGGGAAGAACAACACTACCTAATGGTGGCTCTTTATCATTCTCCTTTGGCGGAATAGGATTACTATCTTTTAATTGAAGGCGTAATGTCTTCAGCGCAATAGCCATTCCCTCTGAGAGCTTCGGTCGGTTTCGATGTTTCCGATGTTAAAGAATCTTGATCAGAAATCGAAATAGCTCTGAATACTAGTCAGTAAATAACCAATTTCTTTTATGCTGAGTGGGATGGGATGCATTTAAGTATCTATTGGTATGCGTAGGTTTTCTATATACAGAATGTCCTAATGTACCATTTTCCTTCCTTTGGACACATTCACCTAGAAAGGGAATCGTTCCGTTAGATTCAATTTCCATCGTGAACTTGATATTATAATGTTGTTATATGAATAGAAATATGAGAAGATTATCCTGTCCATGAGGCCAAACAACAGAAGTATCATCTACATATCTGAATCAGTGCTTTGGTTTTAGTGGAGAGGATGTTAGAGCAATCACAGGTGATAGAGGAGATCCCATATCTGCCCCTGAAGTTTGTTCATGAAAAGTTCCTTGAAAAATGAAATAAGTAGATGTTAAACAAGCTTCCACTAGGTCTATTAAGTTCTTATCATGATTATTATTATTCAGTACGACTGATATAATGAAAATTGATTCGCTGAACATTGTGTATAGTGATTCTACATCGAAACTGACCAAAATATCTTCGGGATCCAACTGGATTGTCTTAAGTTTTTCCACGAAACGTGCAGAATTTTTAATAAAAGAATCTGTTTTTACAGTAAACGGGTTAAGAAAATTTGAAAGATATTTACCTAGTCTGTATATGGGCGAGTCTATTGCACTGACCATCGGTCGAAGTGGTGCATTGCCCTTGTGTATCTTCGGAAGACCGTAGAACCTGGGAATCTTGGAGCTGCTTGGTTTTAATGATTTTTTCTCCTCTGGTGGTAGACTGGATGCGTTGATCAGATTGGTAATGTGTCTTTCTATTCTACTTGTGGGGTCTGGCTGCATAACCTTATAGGTGTTGTTGTCCAAAAGTTGAGTAACATTTTCCACGTATTCCATTCTGTCTATGACGACTGTGGCGTTGCCTCTATCTGCTGAAAGTACCAGAATGTTTGTTTAAGGTCTTCATTGCTGTTTTTTCGGCTGCGAAGGTGATAATTTTTTTCTGCCTGTGCGTTTGGTGATAATTTCCGGGCATTTGTATCTAAATACGACGTGTTGCCTTAATCCTTTCTCTAACTAATGCATTGCTAGCACGTTTATAAATATTCTTAGCAGTTCTAGAAGTAATTTGATGTCTCACCTGTAGTGATTTCGGTACTACATCCTCATCTCGGCATTTAAGGAGAAAGGCCAACTGGCAGAGTAACTTCCTCTTGCTGTTCCGGAGATCGTCAAAAGTTTTGGCATCCTTCTTGGTTTCCTCCCCATAAAGGTTAGCTAACATAGAATGGAAGGTTTCACGGCTTTGGTCAGTTAAGAAATCATGGTTCTTGGGATTAAACCGTGTCAAGTCCCCAGAACCATATAAGAATAGTATTTCTTAAAAATTAACTTTTGACTACATGGTTTGTGTATGTATATATCCGACGATTCCGATAACACATTTCTCAAATGCTTCACTGTTCGGACAAAACTAATCTTTTTTAACTTATCCCCACTCATGATTATAGCCACTCTTCGTACTTTACGGAGTCTTAATGCTGTTGACGCAATAAAGTGGTCATCACGAGCCGTTATAGATCACTCTATGAAAGTATCCCGTATCCTCTGAACGTTGCCACACGCTTAAAATCGCTGCGCGTGTCATATCATATTGTTAAGCAACAGCTCGCCGACGAAGTGCATTTCCAATTAAAGCAATAACTTAGACGGAATATATTAAACTAACACACTTTGAAACTAACCAAGTTGTGAAAAAAGAATATGCAATATGTGCAAAATTTAATAATTTCAATCTGTCAGAACTTCGTTATTCTCGATATAACTACTGCATAAATCACGCTCTGTTAACTTATATGACGCAACCCGTATACTCGTTCTCCGCAGACTAGTTTGTTGGAGAGTAGCACATTAACTATGTTATCACGGAAACGAGGAATACAGAGAATAACATATTTGTCATTATTCTGACATTTTTGAATTTGAGTTATTCAATTTAAGTATATGTTAAATTTGTTTGTTTCTTTTCAGATTATAGGTGATCGACTAATATTCCAACAGTGCATTTCAGATTGATGCTGCCAGTGTGTGGTATATTTACTATTGCAAAACTAAGTAGGTGAATTCATTTAAGAAAGTTATGCCAAAACAATTTGCTTGTAATATTCGAAAATTAAGCTTTTTTTATAATTAAATCCATATTTCAATTTCATTTGTAGTTTAGCTTTAGAAAAATTGAAACACCTACTAGTTTTCTAACAAAATTTCTTTAGTTGCCCTCCGTTATAAAACCAAAATAAGTTCACATTTATCATTAGCGTATCTTGGGAAAATGATCACTAGCAAACGCGCAAAAAAATAGGAAAGTTAGGCAAATTTTCCGTTTTCTCGAATATTAAGGCTAACAAGTCAAACATATTGTTGTTGCTGTATGTACTTTCCTAAATAAATATTTTTTATTTAAAGTTTGCATACACATTCTACAACATTACAACTTATCGACCTGTTAAGTCTTAATAAAAATACGTACATACATACCATGAAAATCGATTTGGTACAAAATGTATTGTTTAAAAAAAAATCTACAAACACTAGAGGGAGGCAAATACAGGACTGATTTTGTATATTAGGTTGCCTATCTATATTATAGCAAACTGACCAATGCTTTATCTATACGCTTTATTTTTTATCGGTTGCTAAGCGTTTAAACGATAAGCATTCTTGATAAATTTAAACTCATATTAAATCATTAATAAATTGTCTTTCAAACAGCATATTTCTTTTTTTGTTTTTTGATCTGATAAATGGGTTCTAAAAAAAGTCAAAAGTTTACAGTGGGTCAATATCTATGCATGCAAGTTTATTTGAGATATACCAAATTAATTAATGTGATATACGAAAGCAAAAAATATCTTTAAATTTTGATATCGGTCCAATTTTACAAAATACCTTTTTTTCGGAAAACATGCCCTTTTTCGGCATATACTTTTCTAGATCTGACAGATTTTCACAAAGACAAAATTGATTACACGTTTTTACTGCTTATAAGTATGCTTATTTATACAACACGTAACAAAAATAAGGATCCAATGGCGAGTTCCGCATTGCTGCCAAGTTTACCGTTTTTTTTGTTATAAAAGGAATTTTTTTTAATGGAACTTTCTATATTATATTACATTTTTAAAATCTGCGTAACATTTTCAATACTTCTTATTAAGAGAACTTTATGAAAGTCAAAATTTTTTTACCTTAACCTTTTATTTAAATACATGCACATAAAAGGTACCTGATAGGTTTGACAATATAATAATAATAATAATAATAATAATAATAAAGGACTTTTATTTTAAAATATACATAAATAATACAAATAAAGTACAGAAAGGGCGAGATTGAGTTCATTTATTCTGGAAGGAATAAATGCCTGTTCTTACACCTAACCCTAATCTAGTAGATAAACGCATCCCAAAAAATTTATAATAAACAAGAGAAAGCGGCAACAAACATTACATAGTAACACAAAAGAGAAAATTAAATGCAATTCAAGTTACACTAAAGCATTGGTTATTCACACAGAATATGTCAGTCATAAACATTGTACAAGTTGTGAAAGAAAATAGCTTTTTAAACACAAGTAAGAAGGTATTTTACTTGTTAAAATGGAATAGAAAAGCGTTGCAGAATGAACTTGCTTCCTTTTTTTTCATATTAAGCCAATTGTTGAGGTTAAAAGTGTGGCTAATATGGTCGTACTTCCTTATGCCGTAAATCAGGCGCAAACAACTATTTTGAAGCTTTTGTATTCTTCTTATATCTGTGCTTTTTAGACAGGAATCATATATGGTGTCACAAAAATTAAGATGGGATAGGACCAACAATTCACAAAGCATAGATTTAGTTTTTCTATTTAATACAGCTCTCTGTTGATATATTAATTTTAAATTAATGTAACTTTTTCGTAAGCGTTTACTAATGTGCTGAGAAAATCGCAGGTCTTGGTCCATAATGAGGCCAAGATTTTTATAATGTTCATAAAACGTGATAGGTTTGTCTGTAATTACAATTTTATCTTTAACGGATGGCACAAAATTTCTCCTATCCATCTCCCTACCGAACACCATCACGGCCGATTTTGTTGGAGAACGCATATAAGTTTTCCAAATTAAATGACATATATATTTGAGTGTCGTCGGCATAATAATGCTGAGCACAAGAGAGAAACACTGAAGGAAAATTGGAAACATACACAGAAAAGAGAAGAGGGCCCAGGATAGAGCCTTGTGGAATTCCGGTCGAAATTTCTAAAAAATTAGATGTAAGCCCAGCGCATTTCATAGCCTGTACTCTATTTTGGAGGTAGTCAGCAACCAGACAGCGGGCTGTCGGTGACAATCCAATGAAATTTAGAATGGAGTTAAGAATTTCATGGCTCAGAGTGTCAAAGGCTTTGGTGTAGTCCAGCAATATCAAAACTGTCAGCTTGCTTTTATCTATAGCGCTAAAAATATTATCTGTGATTTCTGACAATGCTGTAACACAGCCATGCCCCGACCTAAAACCAGACTGAGTAGTTGGAAGAATATTGTTAATATTCAAATGCTTTTGCAATTGCATTCCTACTACTTTTTCCAGTAATTTCGAAAACGTCGGTAAAATGCTGATTGGGCTGAGATTATTATATGTTGAGGGATTAGGAGTCTTGGGCAGGGGAATGACGCAGGCTTTTTTCCACTCCGATGGGAAAACCGAGTGTCTTAAACAAAAGTCGATAATATGCGTTATATGTGGCAACAAATATGGTAGACATAAATTTATTGTTAATATGTTTATACCATCTACTCCCGTAGCTGTAGTTTTAATATTAGATATAATCTTTAAAACTTCAATTTCAGAGACCTCAGAAAAGCTGAAGATGCTTTTTATTGATTCTTTTTTGTTATTTTTATAATATAAAAGTAATTCCTGGTCAACAGGAAGTTTTTGAATACAATTAAGAAAGTAATCATTTATTCGATTGACATCAATTAGTTCATCAGGTATTTGGTTATTTTGTTTTTTAGTAAAATTCAATAACTTTAAAGAAGACCAGATATCTTTTTGGGTTTTCATTGCCTGCTGATCAAAATATACTTTTTTCCCTGCAAACGGCATTAGTAATCATATTTCTCATCTGTTTATATAGATTCCAATCATCTGCATTATGATATTTTTTATATTTAGCTAATATTTTATCTCTATCCTTTACCATTTCACGAATAGTGTCGGTGAGCCAAGGCGCATATGGTTTTGAGATGCGATAACTTTTGAACGGAGCGTAAATATCTAATAAAGTCTGTAAATTTGTATTAAGAAATTCAACCTTTCGGTCCGCATTCTGTAAATGATAAATATTATCCCAAGGAATAGACTTAAGGCCATAGTCAAACTGTTCAAAATTGAGATTTTTAACATCACGAGCGGTTCTAAAAGCTGGCACGCTGGAGGTTTCAATGTTACTTATAAAGTACACTAATTCATGGTCGCTTACCTCTTCTACGTGGGATGTTCCTGCTGCTTTGATTGTCTCCTCGTCCGTTGTTAAGATGTAATCAATTAAGGTCGATGTAGTATGTGAGATACGAGTTGGTTCATTTAAAATTTGTTTTAGCCCTAAGCCCTCGAAAAGTTCTGTAGCACATTTAGCGTCAGCGTTTTCGAAATTAAATAAATTTATATTGAAATCTCCAATGCAATAAAATGTACGAGCCATTGGTAAAACAGATGATACAAAGCTTTCACAATTATTTAAAAAATCGGTATATGATAAGTTTGGGGGTTTGTAAACAACACCAATTATGATTTTCCTATGATACATTTTTCTATTTCATTTGATATAGAACTATTAAGCCAAGTTTCGCTCACTCCAATAATATCATAGTTGTTACATAAAACTACATTCCTAAAAGCATCAAAATGAACTACCAGAGGCCGAACATTAACATGTGCTATTTTAAGCTGTTATTTTAATATGTTTTGACTTGAAAAAATACCAATGTTTTTATTTTACAAATGGGTTAAGTAATTTGAGAGATTACCTACTTATTTATATATTGCTTGTGCCGCCAAGAAAAACTAAAAAAAAACTTAGAAATAAATTCTATTTAAGTACCTTAAACAAAACAATGTGTAATGAACTCAAGAAAACTTGTAGAGTCATTTCAATAGACTCTGCCCTTAAGTAGTATGATAATATAACATTATTTATTTCATTATTAATGCTGCGAAATAAAGAAGGTCTATTTTTTAGTAAGAAGTTTGTCTAGATAGGAGATATCACGGATTTGTTTTTTATTATTTTCAATGCAAACAAATATTTTACCTCTTGATGTCCAACAGTTTTTTACACCTACAACAGCACGAACTTTTTTGTATAATAACATATTTTTACTAGCAAGTTGCTCACTGATGACAATACCACTGCCCTTTAGACGTTTTTTTGTACCAAAAACTTGATCGCGCACCCACCGATTCACGAAACGAACTAACAGAGGTCTTGTTTTTCCCGGAACTGCCGCCGTACCTAAACGATAGGTAAAGTCGTTATCGCTTGTCGTTATATCGATTTTTAAGTGAAATTTAACAATTTTGACCGTTTCTTTGTTATAATCGAAATCATTTTTTTCAGAAATTCCATTGATAACAATGCTATTCAACATATTGTCCTGTTTATGGTCTACTAATTGGCTTTCTACCGCCTGTATATCTTTTTTTAATTCCGATATTGAGGTTAACAATTTTTTCTCAAAGACAGTAATTTTATTATATGTTCCTGTGATTTTTGTGTGTCTCCGTTACCTAAAAGTTGTTCTCTTAGGTCTTTAAGACCTGATTGCAGGTTTTCTTCTAATTTGTCAACACGAGTTGACATATTGCTACTAGCAGCGGAAAGATCGGCAGGGCCCGAATTCACTTTATATATATCAATATCAGTTTTGTTGATTTACAAAAATGGATCGTTTAACTGAAACCTAAAGAAATGAAATTTTTATTATAATGGGTTATAAGGGTAGAATACGAAACTTGCAAGATGTTTGTAAAATTTTTAATGACAAATATTCTAACAGAAATCCAATAACTAAATCTACCGTAAGTAAAACTAACAAAAAATTTTATAAAACTGGAAAGGTGAATGATGCTGTACGTTCTGGCAAACCTAAAAGCGCAATAAGGTGATAAGGCTGCGAATGAAAATCCGCACCTTGCTATCAGAACATTAGGAAAAGAAAATGACGTCTCACACATGTTCGTAGACCGACTTCTGAAAACCGAAAAGTTTCATCCATACAAAGTAACTTTGGTGCAAGAACTCTATGATCTATGATCACGATAGGCGCTTAGAATTTTGTGAGATGATGTTGGAACGTTGCCATACCATTCTAAATTTTGTCAATCAAATTATTTTTTCTAACGAAGCAACTTTTTTGGGTGGAAAAGTTAACAGGCATAATTGTCGATATTGGACCAGGGAAAATCTACATTGGATACGTGAAGATCATACTCAATTTCCCCAAAAGATGCAAATATAATAACATTAACTTAACTTAACCGAAATTGTTACAGCTATTGCAGAACTATTTGCGAATAACCGTAAGTTTCTAACTTCACCTGCTGTATTAAGTATTTAAACTTAAGTTTTTAGGTAATGGTGGAATAAATAATGAAATATCGTTTCGGCAGGATTGTGCTCCACCACATTTTTCTCGGAATGTTCGGGAATATTTAGGCAATGTTTTTTTTTTGGAAGATAAATTGGACGTAGGGGTACAATAAAGTGGCCACCTCGGTTTCTGGACTTGACGCCCCTTGACTACTTTTTTTGGGGATAACTTAAAAATGTGGTGTATTAAGCTCAATGACCTCAGTGAAAGAGTTAATAGAAATCGAATGTAGACGAATCGAGGAGGCTATCATTCTTTTTAATGTATTAAAAATGTTCCCACAGATCTGGCCTATTGTCAGGAAGTAAATAGATAACATTTTAAACACCTTATCTAGTATCATTAATTTACTGTTTGTTGTATTAGGTATTTCTTTTTTATATTGTATTATTTCCGTTGTTTTTTACTCTGTACTTTTAAAGCTGAGACGCTGCCTGTTGCTAGTGTTTTGGTAGCAAGATTAGTAACAACGTACAGCATCTTTTACCTTTCCATTCTCACGAAATTGTTACATACATCTTGCAGGTTTCGCATTCTATCCACATAATCCAGTATAATTAAAAATTCAATTCTTTGGGTTTCAGTTAAACGATCCATTTTTGTAAATCAACAAAACTTACAACAAACATATCAGGTTATCTTTTGTTAGGTATTATAATAAAAGGCAATACGTTAAATTATGGATATTAAACCCCTATTTTCGCAAAAACTGTTTTTAACTGACTTTCATAAAAAGTGCTCTTCAGAAAAAGTACTGAGAATTTTACGCAGATTTTAAAATTGTAATATAATATTGGGGGTTCCATTAAAAAAAGTCAATTTCCATTTATAACAGAAAAACGGTAAACTTGACCGCAATGCGCCATTGGATCCGGCATAATTCCATGCCAAAGTGTACAAAGAATCCATTAAGTAACTGTCTTAATAATTATCGAATGACGCAAGTTATTGATAAAGCAACACGCGTAACTACCCTATCTGAAACATTATTGGATCCTATTTTTGTTAGTTCGCCGCACAGATGTACTGATCATGGTACTCTTGACGTAGACTTTTCTGATCACAGATTAGTTTTCTGCAATATAAATTTTAATATCTCACGATTTAAGCAAAAATTCGTCACGGTACGTGATTTTAAGCAGTTTAGCTATAACGATTTTTTATTGGACTTGCGGCACATTTCTTGGCATAGTTTATACTACAACTGGTACATTGATACTAAGGTGCTTATTTTCAATGAAAAAATAAAATCTATATTTGATAAGCATGCTCCTCTCCGCAATGTCAGGGTTAGCAAACCAAGGGCACCCTGGCTAACTGACGTACTTAAAATAATGATGAGAGAAAGAGACTTGGCCCTTGCAGAATTTAAGAAAACTAAAAGGGACATTGACAAAACTCGATATAAGGAAATTTTGTTTTAGACTGTGTTAGGCGGAAGAAAAGAAATTATGCATCCAGAATGTTCTCACTAAGTGACAAGAAGACCCCTTAGGGCCTTAGGCAATTGGGTATCAGAAACGAAAATAAAAAACTACCGATCAACCTTGGCAATCCAAATGACATAAACAATTTTTTTGCTGATTTTGTCAACAAAAAAAATAATTGTGTAAGTACTGTAAATTTTTATAATAATCTGCCACTACGTTGCAATAACAAATTTAATTTTAGATTAAGTACAATTCAGGAGATCGAATCAGCCCTCCAATCTGTCAAATCAAATGCCTCTGGTTGTGATGGGTTATCCCTCAGGATGTTAAACTATTGTATGCCACACATATTACCTCAGGTTTGTCATTTAATTAATAGCTGCTTGGAAACGGGATATTTTCCTACTACTTGGAAGGAAGCTATTATACAACCCATTCCTAAGACAAATGCCCCTACCACTTTGTCTGATTTACGCCCAATCAGCCGATTTCGGCACTTTTAAATGTCACAGACGATATTATGAGGGCAACGGATGCCAAGAAAAGCACTGCACTCGTGTTGGACTTTTCGAAAGCCTTTGATACAGTTGATCATGTACTCTGTGCAAAGTTAAAGCATATTGGATTTAATGAGATTCCCCTAAATTTTTTTAAATGTTACTTATCTAGCAGAAAACAGAGAGTAAAATTTAATAATGAGTCGTCTGAGGCTTTATCTATTATGACTGGTGTGCCACAGGGGTCTGTCTTGGGGCCCTTGTTATTTTTAATTTACACCTTTGATCTTTTTAATAGGTTAACTGCGTGCTCTGTTCAAGGTTACGCAGACGAATTTCAGATTTATTTCAGTTTTCTTCTTGAAAAAGCCAATGAGGCGGTTGGTCTCATTTTCACAATAACACAATTTGACTCTTAATGCCAAGAAGTCATACTTTTTGCTCTTTGGTAACATCAAAAATCGGGAAAACTTGTTGCAAAACAATTTCAGTCTCATAGTTAATAATGAGAAGATAACATATATTGAATCTGCTCGAAATTTAGACCTAATCATTGACTCGAATCTACGTTTTACAGAACATGTTTCTGGTCTGCTAAGACGATCATCCTGTATGCTTAGAATATTATATGCGAACAGGCATGTACTTAGTTTTAAACTTAGGAAAATATTGTGCGAGTACACCATATTTCCAATATTTTATTATGGAAGCACGGTTTACGGTCCTTGTCTGGACATGGTTACCAGGAATCGGATTCAGAGATTGCAACGCATATGTCGCAGGTTTGTGTTTGGAGTAAGGAGATATGATCCAATTTCCGCAAACTTAAAAATTTTGGAGTGGCTACCCATGGCTAAAATATGGGAAACTCATTTATTAACCTTTACCCACCGATTATTGCTTACAAATGATCCATTCTATTTACGCCAAAAACTTTGCTACAGATCAAACTTACACGCTGTTTCTGTTAGGTCTAGAGATATGCTTTCTATCCCTAAATTTAGAACAGCAATATTTCAGCGTTGTTTTTCTTATGTTTCCGTTAAATTATATAGTTGTGTAGAACCCTGCCTTAAACATTCTTCTGTTCTGTCTTTCAAGCGAGGTATTAAAAAAGATTATTTGTCTAAATATTTCAGTACTTAATTGATTATAATATTTACTGAGCTCTAGTATATGATTAATTATTTTTTATATTTTCTCTCTCCTCTCCTTTGTTTTCTGACATCAAATAAGGTATTACCTTTTCTTGTTTTATTTAATAAACGTCCTAATAATGACAATTTATCTTGGTGTATTATTGCACATTTCATAATTAGAAAAGAAAAGTACAGTCATTATTGTAGTAGAGGGGTTTAATAATTTATTTACGATAAATGTATTGAAGGCTTGGGATCTGTGGGTAGGTTATTCTTGTCTCAGTTAGTCATCTTAATGTTTGTTATGTAATTTCATTAACAGTTAGGTTATATGTAAGAATAGCTAGTCAGCTAAATATCGCCTAATTGTGTATGTATTTGATAATTAATTAATAAAAGACGATTATTATTATTATTATTATTATTACATATTTTACTTACCTTTGTTACACGCTGTATATAATGTAATATATCTTAATTTATTTGGCTCGAGTTTAGCCAAGCTTCAGGGACGTGCCAATATACATATACCAAGACACGATCTTTATTATTTTGACACCGACTTCATAAACCAAATTTTCAAATTTTTCTATTCTATTCTATTTATGCAAAGTTTTAAATTTTAAAGCCTAAACTTAGCTTAAAATTTTGGAGGTACCTAACAAAATAAATAAGGAGCTAGAATCACCGTGCTAATATTATACAAATTGTCAAAATTTAAACAGATGAGTAAAATTGAACACCGTGCCATTAAAAAACCAGAAAACCATAAGAAACCCGCTATTAACATGTATACTTTATATTCCTGATAATATGGTAAACGCAATATATATATTGGCTCCGGCGCTCGTCTAGGTTATTGAAAATGGCGCCACTAGAATTTTTTAAATATGTTTGTTATAGGACCACTCCGGTAATATCCAACATTCCCTAAGAATTTCATCCAAATTAGTGAAACCATCGCGGAGTAATCAATCAAAAAAATACTTATGGTCAAATTGATAAAATTCAACATTTCGAATGTACTTGCTAAATAAAGGCTATTTTATACTGACAGGATTATACCAAGTCAGTACAAAAAAAAAATTAAAAAACAAAAAAAAAGGAAAACAAAAACAACTATTGTGTATTAAGAAATGATCTAACGATGCTACATGTTTTCAAAATGATAGATTTCTGGAAGTTCCTGTGAATGTCGGTATTCAGTGCTAACTGAGCCAAATGCGATGTAAACGTTGTTGGGGCCTGTTACTGATATAACAAGAGAAACAATGAAGACTCTTTCCTGTTTCCATAGCCTTTTTATTTCCATTGCCAAGTCGGTGTATTTGGCGATCTTCTCCCTGTATTTCGCTTGGATGTTCTCGTCGTAGGGGACAGCCATATCAATTATATAAGTGATCTTTTTTTTTGGATTGTGAGGTGATATCGGGTCTGTTTGGGGGGATTGTTTTCTCTGGGTGGATGTCAATGTCCCAATAGAGCTTGCAGTCTTTGTTTTCAAGTATGGATGTTGGTGTATAATTGTAGTAAGGGTCTCTGTTCTCCGTTAGTTTATATGTTGTGGCTAATGCTTGATGAACGTATTCAGTTTCGGCCATCATTCTACATTCACACGTTATATGATCGATCCTTTTTCTCTGCTGGTGACATCTCCTGCACCTGTCGTCTTCAATGGTTGTGTCCTTGATGATGTGGTTTTGGTAGTTTCTGGTTGCTATGACTTTGTCTTGGATGGCAAGCAGGAAGCCTTCTGTTTCAGGGAACAGCTGCCCTTCTTGTAACTACGTATATGAAAGCTTTTTATGTATGTGGTCTTGCTTTATGTGGTATCTGTATCTTCCGTGGAGTGTTTTTTAGACCAGGTATTCATCTTTTCTAGTCGTGATTGGATGTGACTGTGTGCATCTGCTGCATGGTTCGTTTGAGACTGGTCGAGCGGTATATAATTCTTGTCTGCCTTCACTATTGCCTTGTGGAGGTTAGTTTGTTTGTTGTGGAAGAATTTTCGTTCGTAAATTTGTCTTTTATTTAGCTATTGTATATCTATAATTCCCCTCCCTCCTTCTTTTCTCCCGATGGTGAGTCTTTCCTTGCATGCGTTGGGATGTAACTTCCTGTGTTTAGTGTGACCATTTAATGATACCAAACGAATACGTAAGAATAGGTATGGCGAAGGTGTTAATAGCTTTCGTTAGATTTCTGAAGTTCAGTTTTGTTTTTAGTAGTTTTAATTAATTAATTAATTTAAAATCAAACTCACAAGTCTGGTTTTAAATTCAGTCTGATTTGATATGCGGGTGGTTAATATTGGGGCTTTGATGGATCCCTAGGTATCTGTATGTTTCTTCTTTGAGCATGTTATTTATTGCTGTCGTTGTTTCCGTCGTAGGGTGGCCTTTCCACTGCTCCTTGTTGATATGAAGTAGCTTGCATTTACTTATTACCAAATTCCATGTTGATGACCAGGGCAAACGTTTCTGTGATTTTAAGGAGCTCATTTAGCTGGGCTTTTGTACTTGCGCTTATCTCATTCATGTACAAGAGATGGTTTATTTTGTGTGGGTTATTTGTTGGTGTTTGGTATTTAATGTGGAATCCGAAGCTTGTGTTATTCAGACAGAGGCAGAACCACAAAGCGCTTATTATTATTATTATTATAATTCTCTTTAAAGTTCGTTAAAAAACGAAAAGTAACCAAATAAATTTTACTTGGGAATCATCAAAATCGCCGATGGTGTAAAGAATTAAATAATTACCTTATTTTATTACGAGAAAATAAATATGCGCTGTATGTTTACTAAAAACCTTATATAAAGAAAATTAACAGATAAAGAGAAATTTATAATTCTGTTATAATTCACACACTACTAAGCCACGTCTTCGTTTTATTTTTTCCAGAGGCAAATTCCCTTATCATAAATTATCTGGCACAGTATTCAATAGAAGAGTATTCTAAAGACCTATTTCGCGTTAATAAAAAAGTTTAGAATAAGGTGAAAATCACGAGAAAACTTGAGAGAAAGCGACCGAGTCGACGGTTAAAAATCTATAATAAAGGCGTTGTAAGTGTTTGGAATGCCGTATATTGAAGCGGGTCAAGGATAACGGATAAGTCGTGAGCTATAAATTTTTATACCAGCGAAATTGTATAATATTCCTAACAACATACAGGTAGGTACTGAAATAATCTTTTATTCCTATTTTCTTATGTCATGTAAATTTTCCTGTTTTAAGCGTAATAATATTGTTGCATATTTTGTCTGCTTACCTACAGGAGCGGGATCATTTTTAGATTTTTAAAGTCGGACATTTTGCTCAGTTTGGCATGTTTGGGCTTATTGTGGAAAACTCATTAAAAATAAAAACTGACTAAATTTTCTTGAATCAAAATAACTTTTTATAATTATGTAAAAAAAAATCATTTTTTTGCACTTGAAATGCACTTTTATCAATCCACGAAATTTTATTGTTTGCTAATAATAGTTCAGGCTATTTTTTGATGTATTGCCAAAATGATATTAAAAATATTAAGACAGTTCCCACAGCATAACATGTGGATTTTGAATAAAAGTAAAGAGAAAGCTTAATATTTTTTATTTTATTTCTTACCTTATAAATAATCTTATTGCTATACAAACTGATTTGGCTACTGTTATTACCTGAAACAATAGAGAATTAACAATTATTCATACGCATAAATAAATGTTCAATATATAAAACTTTTTATCAAATTAAGTCGGTCGTAATATTTATTATGTAAATAAATATAAACGGACAAATAATAATAAACATTTTATGCCTGTTTTTTTTTTGACATTGTTACTAGGGCAACAATCAAATTTTCTGGAAATTTTACTTACCCATGAGCACCTACCAGTATAATTAATAAGTGAAAATTTTCATGCTTTGACAGCAATCATATGTTCAGACAATATGAACTGTACTCGGAAATATATGCTTTATATTTATATTAACCTAAATTATTACAGTTTTGGACTAATATTTGAAAATTTCTTCAACTAATTCTAAATGCTTTAAAAATTCCACCTGTACATTTTCTTTCCTTATAGGTGAATAAAGCACAACATTGTTGAGCTCTTTCACAATATGTCTTTGCTTCATAAAATGAAAATAGTACTGCGACACCAGTTTATTCATTTGAATACTAGATTTGTGGTCAAAATAAGGCACAATGTCACGAAGGATATTGTTTATCTCCTTAAACAAATTTTCTTGCTCAGGATCCAATCCAGACTCTTCTACTAGATATGTTAAATACTTTACCTTTTTTATGACAGACTTCAATGAGCTGAGATTCTTTGCAAAAGGAACATATACCACGATTTTCGGTTCATCTTATTACCAATTTTTTGATTCACTGTTATACTGCTTACTTGTTACGTTATGCGAACCAATGTGAACCGCGCAACTTTCATATTAACATTTACTGTAGTATAAAGATTGTTTACGTGATAAATTATTACATCTAACTTTTAATTCGCTATATTATTTTTATACATTAATGGAAATGTAACTGAGTACTACAAAGTTTATTAAACACTATAGATAATAAAGTAGCAACATAATTAAGTACAGTAATTTAAATTTAAAAGTGGAACGCAATTTCATTTACCAGGTAATATTGTTTTGACTATTATAATTGTTGGTGTCGTCCAACGTTTGTAAATGTAATTCAGACAAGTAAAACTAGAAATCTGCTGCAATCTACAATGTTTTCACTAAACTGAGCATGCGAAAATGAGGGTAATATTTTTAACAATCATGTACCACCTACAGCAGGGGTGCTCAAACTTGAACTGCTGGCGATCTACTTCAATATTTTTAGACTACTTACGATCTATTCTGAGAGGCTGCAAGTATGTATGATGCAGGGTTGTCGTACATACACGATACATACACCCTACCTACCTACCTAGTTAGGGTGTTCCATAGCATATATAGATATTAGCTTTCCGCATAATATACATTATTTTAGTCAAGGTTTGGGTTAGGTTTAGTTAGGTTCTTCTCTACAATATCAATGAAAAAACTCACAGTTATTCAAAATTGCGAGTTTATTGGTTATTTCAAAACAAAAGAGTTACATATGGTGTTAAACTTAACTAAGGAGTGACTTTGGATGTTGAAGCGTGGCACTGCATGTCCTCAGCATACTTTTCATAAGACGGTACGTAACCACTGAGTGCAAATCGCATGATGACATATGATCGACAGTTAGTCGATTGCGATATTTTGACTTAATTATCTTCATTTCAGAAAATGCAGACTCGCACAAGTAAGTTGACCCAAACATTGCTGTCAGTTGAAGGGCGATTTGCCTTAGATTCGGATATTTATCTACATATCTCATACGTATCATAATTCAACTGAGGAATCCTTGCTTTCAAAGACGGAAAATGTTTCAGATCCTTTCTTTTCAGTTGATCTATCATAAGTTGCAATTTACTTTTGAATACGTTTACTGCGCTAATCATATCAATAAAAGTTTTTCCTTTACCTTGAAGCTCCAAGTTAATGGTGTTTAAGTGCATCGTAATGTCAGTCAAAAATGCCAAATCAGCCATTTTTCGTTCTTCAACATCTGAGTGTCATCACCTCTTTCGTCTAGAAAAGCTGTTATTTCGTGCAATAATTCTTGAAACCTTTCTAGGAATTTTCCGCGACTCAACCACCTGACGTCCGTGTGAAGAACTAAATCAGTGTGTTCGCCTGATTCCCTATCTTCCAACTGCAACTTAAAGAGCCGCCGTTGCAAGCTACGTGCACGGATGGAATTCACAATTTTTGATGCAACGCCCATAATTTCCTCCGTGTTTAAAACTTTTGAACACAAAACTCGTTGATGTATAATGCAATGGATTGAAAAAAATTAAGGGAAATCTTCATTAGCTCGACACAATGCCACAAAACCGTTTTTGTTTCCAGTCATTGCTGGTGCTCCAACGGTTGTAATGCACACTAATTTATATATTGGTAGCTTGTAGTTTTTTACAAAATTGAAGAAAACGTCATATATATCTTCGCCACGGGTCTGTCATTGAATACCATCCGAATAAAAATACACAGCTGGGCAGTGTCTGTCATATCGGTGGATTAGTCGAACTGTAAAGAAAAGTATGTACATTCAATGATAGCATTTTTTAGTTTATCTGCCAGTCCTTCAATACGCCTTGTGAGAGTCGGACGAGATAACTGAAGTTCTCTAATAGCAGACATGATTTCTGTTTTATTTTTAAAATCTCCAAATAAAGTCTCACCCGCTTCAATAAATACTTCCTTCACAACCGATCCATCATCGAATGGTTTCTTGTGTTTCGCCAATATATGAGATACTTTAAATAACGCGATCGTAGCAGCTTTTGATTGTTTGGCTGGTCTTGTGAACATGGTTTGTTCTTTTTTCAAACAAGATATCAAATCACTTACTTTTCGTTTTCTTAATTCACTCTGTGGCGGAAAATCCTTTTCATAGTTTTTATGAACCGTTTTATGATGCCTCTCTAAGTTACCACGCTTAGGTATTGCAACTGACGCACGACAAATAAGACAAATGCACTTATCCTTCACCATGCAAAACAAAAATTCTTCCTCCCAATCATTATTAAAATAATACGTTTTAGATTTCTTCGCTGCACTCATTTTGTACTATTTAATAATAAACTTTGTATCGACGTAGTATTGCCTTCAAGTTGCAATTCAGAATGACTCCAATTCCTGCCAGCGCAACATTTATATCGGCGTAAACGAAAGTGTTCCCGTCAAACGCGCCGCCCGAAATTTCTAGAAAAGCGGCAAGAATAAAAAACGCGGCTTTTCTTTGACAAGTACCGCGCGTTCCTTTGATAAAGCCTCCTTATGCCGCTAGCAGAGTGTTACTTTATTACGTAATAAACTTTTGTAGTTTAGTTAAGTACCTACTTATTAAAAATAAATTTCTTCTCGAGATCTACTCAAAAAGCACTCGCGATCGACCGTTTCAGCACCCCTAACCTACAGGCTAAAACCTCGTAAGCAATAAATTATTAATAATAACATAAAACTGAGTTGAGAGGAAATATATTTGAAACCTGGTAAAAGGTCTAATAATTCATTAAAACTATGCGAATGGCCCTAAAATATTTCAGTTACCTTCTCGTTCTAAAATAAAAAAATACTAGTGATCGTCAATGAGAATTTTAATGAGCAATTCCTGCAGACTTCCGGAGCTCAGCTGCCTCTAATGGATATATAATCGATTTGTCTGGTTTCCCCGCCGTTGGATATCATAATTCATGTTAAAATTAAATTTTTGAGTACGGGTACAGAGACAGCTCTATTTCTAAGGTATGAAAAAGACATTAACCGTAATGAACACAGCGCCATCTGAGCATAAGGTCATAAAAAATTTCTTTGAAACACGTTGGAACAAATGACTCGGATTAATATGTTGTATGTATAATTTAATATACTGGGTGACACAGATTCCCGCCGTCTTTTCATTTTGTTTGCCTCTAAATGCAAAATCTTGACAAATATAAATAGCAATAAAAAATAGTGCTAGTCATGAAATGTTTTTCTAAATTGCTCACCAAATGTGATAAGACCTAGGCTGTGAAAAACAATTTTTAAAAAATAATTTGCGCATCGTTTAATGTATAATTTAAAAATATTTGAAAAATTGATGTAACTTGAAGTGTTTACGTCATAAGATATCAACAGGTAGCAGTTTAGAGAGGGCTGGGATGATGAATATTTTTTCCAACACGACTTTTAGCTAAGTAAAAATATGTCATTAAATAAGATTTTTTCTCACCTCTTAGACTTTTTTAAAAACAAAAAGTACACTTGATCAAATTCAAAAAAATAGAATCGTTTTAGATAAAAACGACCTTTTATGAAACACTGCAGCATACACTATAACAAATCAAACTGGATGTCTGAAAATTTTATTTCTATTAGATAGTACACGATGATGTCTTTCAAAAAACTGCTATTGAATATAGCTGTAAAAATAATATATGTAAGATGTGATAAAAACCTGCATTCAGGAAGTCTTCAGTTCAAACATATTTTTATTAAATATATCGCTCAATAATTTTTAATGAGACATTTCATTAGGACCTTTTTGAAAGACCTCGACATTTAATGTAGTTTTGATTGCAGTGCAATTTTTCAAGAAGTTACTAAAAACTAATAAATATTTGTAAGCATTGATACTCCAATATATTCCATTTACTTGTCCTAACTTCCCCTCAAAATCTGAAAATTGTCTTTAACAAATTACCTTAGCGCAAGGGTCTTCAATCTTTTTTAGTGCAAGGGCCAAAAAACGATTTCACATCGTCCGAAGGGCCATAATGGCCCACGTCACTTTACCACCATATCAATAAAATAAAAAACAGTGTAATAATCTCTTTGGTTAAAGTTCAATCAATTAATGCGATTTTTGACATTGTTTACTTTTTGTTTTTGTAGTTGCAACCAGCAAACTTTTTTCCAAATGTGCGTCTGTAACTCTCGACCTTATTTTATACTTTACATTCTACATACTAGAAAACAGCTGCACATATGTGCTCCCAAACAGAGACATCATTTTTTGGGCATGTTTTCGGATTTCAAGAATTTTGATCGACATATTTTGAAAAAATCAAGAAGACCAATGTCGAACTTGTTTTTCAGTGCCTAATTACACTGCAAATCGATAATCTCCATCTGACAATTTTCTGGCATGTCTTCAACACTGAATGGTCGTATGTAATTTTCATTATCTCTGAAGTTATGAAACATTGATTTAAACTCTTTTTTGAGTAAATCTAGTGCTGCAACATATTTGTCTACATCCGTACATTCGCAACTCTTCAGTTTAGGAAAGTGCGTAAATTTTTTTTTCAACAACTGATTTTCCATAAATCCAGTTTAAACTCAAATGCCTTCACAGTGTCAAGTAGGTTGTTAATGAGATTTTCTTCTCCTTGTAGTTTGGTGTTTAAATCATTGAGGTGTAGCGTGATGTCCGTGAGAAATCCAAAGTTGCGCAGCCAGTCCGGATCACTAAATTGAGGAACTGGTTTCCCTTTCGTTTCCATGAAGGAGGCGATTTCTTTCTTGAGTTCAAAAACGCGTTTTAGCACTTTTCCTCTGCTCAGCCAACGAACATCAGAAAAATATGTCACATCACCATACTCTGCATTAATTTCGTGTACAAAAATTTCGAATTCTCTGTGTTTGAGGCCGCGTGATTTAATGAAGTTCACGTTTTTACAACCACTTTCATTACCTTATCAATATTTGTGGATTTTGCATAATGATTTTGATGATGAACGATACAACGGTAATGCATCAAAGGAAGATCTTTCTGCTGTTTTTTCATCAACCCCACGAGCCCTTCATTTTTCCTACCATCGATGGTGCACCATCTGTTACACAAAACTTTCTGCAGTTTTGTCAATTCTAAATTATATCGTCTCAGTACTGTCATCAAACACTTTATGGAAAAAGGGCAGCCATCTCTTCAGTGATTTCAAAATTATCAATGCCCCGAATAAATATAGCTAATTGAGCGGTATCGGTTAAATCTGTGCTTTCGTCGAGCGCAACAGAATAGTATACGAACTTCGATGCACGTTCTTTTAGTGAATTTTCAATATTTTCCGCTAGCTCTCCGAATCTTCTGCGCGAACAGTAACACCGGCCTCCACACCATCAGTAAAAGGTTTTGATTTCAAAGATATTTTTTTCGAAAAATGAGTTTTTCATTGTTTGCTTTTGAAAACTATCTTGCTGTCATTGAAGCTGACCTTTTAGAGCTCTCAATCTTGCCGTATTGTCCTTTGACCAAACTTTGTGGCATGCTAAATGTTTTTAAGGAATTCTTTCAAGAAAGGGATTTTCACACACCAAACAGACAGGTTTTTTTAACACTAACGAAATAATTTTCTTGAAATATGCGCTTTTCTTCAAATTCTTCATTTTTAACAAGTAGCAGTCATTTTGAATGTCTGCAAGTTTAATTCTTCGATAAAAATGTCCAACAAAACTAAACTCTTGCTGTCAAAACACACTATACTCAACTCACTATAATCACTTTTATCGCACAGGTAGCAATTTCACTACTAGTTGGCACTCTTTCGCTTGTATCGCTTCGTTCGCTCTTAGAATTAGAATTGGCCGCTGCCGTGTGATGCCGGCTTTATATAGGCCGAGCGCGTCAACTTTGAATCTCTCGAAATTTCGAGCAGCTACGAGACTGGACTAGTAGGTCCCTCTGGTAGTGATAATTTCTAGAATCATTAGATTCAATAGACACGCAACGCTATCTAGTGGCCTTGTGGGTAGTCGTGATTGCGATTTCACAGAGTGGATCTCTTCTAACTAGGTGGCGCTAACATCCTCGGAGTGTCATTCGCTGGCGCGGAGCTATACTATATTTTCTTTAGACTCTATGAGCCGCAAGAAACCAGAGGGCGGGCCGCATGCATCCCGAGGGCCGCGGGTTGACGATCCTTGTCTTAGAGAAACTTGGCAATTTTGAGAGGTATTTGGTTCATTGTAATTTTTATTGTTCCGAAGAGTATTAAAAGTTTAAAGGAAATTCAATAACTAGTTGCCTGATACTGCCGTATTAGATTTCTACTAAAATGTTACCAGTACATCGCTTCTAACTACCTAACTAAACACTAAACCAAAACAATTAACCAAATTAAAATCAATCCTCATACAGACTGATTTAGGTTCAGAGTTTTTCTTTTGAAGAATATTGCTGCCATGAGTATGAACTTCAATAAATATAACTGAACCGGCGACGGATTTTTTTGTTCCGCCATCTGAAATTATACCCACAGTTTTTATTTTATCAATATAATTCCAAAGTATTATTCTTAGACCAAAATTTCCATAATTTATGGAAAAACATTATTAATAAAAAGTACCTTGGTTTATACTCAATTTATGGCGAGAACTTGCTGGATAGAGTCACTAAAAAGATGATAGTTCGCTCCCTTGTTTTTTCTCACTTTCATTATGCTAATGTAGTTTATGGCCCATGTTTAACCAATAAAAGCCGCTACAGACTGCAAAACACGCATAATCAAATATGTGCTTTGCACATATTTCTCCATATATTCACAATCAGAATTTTTATAAATTGAAAGAGATCAGATTTGTTCACTTCTCTCTTTTGTGCATCATATTATATGTCTTTTAAATAATTGAATTTGAAACATTCTTTTCCAATAACTTAATTTATTGAGCTCCTGAAAGATATATTGTTGCAATTATATTCTAAAATTAAAATAAACTTCAATATTCTTCAATTTTCTCCTGTAGAAAGCATTTTCAATGTATGCATATACAGCGAAAACAATATGGCGGAGATATAAGCATGAATAAAATACACATGCAAACGTGAAACCGGTCCATAAATTTCCGTTCTCAACCTAATTCATCAATAGACGTCTCCAAGGCAAGATTATGTTTTATTACTTACGTAATAAACTCCCTCGTTTTGTTTTTATTACGTTTTGTATTTATGATAAAAGATGTCTGAAACATTTCAGGAACGTATTTTAAATTTATGGTAGCCATTAAAAATTTAACCCTTGATATTCTGGATTAATAAAACTATAATTTGCAATTCTGTACAAATATGTCAATAGACAATGTTGACCTTGTTGAGAACTGTGTTTCAGCTGTGAAACTACACACCTGTATAATAAATTAGTCAACAATGAACTTAAATCATTAAGCTCAGAAGTATTTAAAACCGGGTATAAACTTTTAAACTAATAGTGTTTTTTTCTCTGTTATACATTTCTAGTTTTAGTATTTTAATTAAATTTGAAGGTGTGTAATTCTGTATGTATAGATGTTATTTTATTACGGTTAAATATATTTCAACGCAGCCACTAGCTTTCGATGTAAATATAGCTAATTCTGCTATATCTCGCTCTGGTTTCATTTTAAGCTACAAATAAAAGCCAATTTATTACTATCATTGTCTTGTCACCCGGCCAATAACTGTCGTCGGAGATTTTATAGCTCATTCCAGATCTCAACCAGAGATTAAAGACAATCAAATTAACCTTACACCTTTCTCAGGATGTGTGCATGAGTGCGATCTTCTGCACTTTGTAAGTAGTTGGCTGGCTTGTATCATCTGTAAGTAATCGCTTAGTCCTTTTTTAATAGTTTTAAAGGTTTCTATGATAATTGGCATAGTTCTATTTTCAGGTCGTTGTACTTACTAAACTTCTCTGGTAACAATGTGCTCATGTCATTTGGAACGGGTACATCAATCAAGAGGCATTGTTTATCACGAATTATTGGTCTGTTGATCGATTGATTGTTCGATCGGTAATTATTGGGACATCCAACAACTTCGTTGTTAATTACTCTTTCCGCGATGTGCTCATAGTACCTGTTTGATACTTGCAGCTTCATTACTTTACATATAGACCCATGGATATAGGCAGCAACTTTGTTATGTCTGTTTGTATACTCAGTGAGAGCAAGAGTGGAGCATCCAGCCACCAGATGGTTGACGTACTCTTCGGTTTTATGACGCAATCATAGTATAGTATTTCAGTCTCCCCTTTAAGTAGAGAGTTGTGACGCCATTCCATGCTTTTTTCTTTGTCAACTGGTGGTCTACTGATGTTACGGTAGAATTGCCCATGCAGTGGCTAATAGTTTAATGTTCTAGTAGTTTAATCTTTTTACGTTTAATGTTGTTTTTGAAATTTTCTTTGCGACTCTGTAGTGTGAAGTACTTATCTCTGATTTTGCTAGCTTCCTTTTGAATGAAATGTTTACCTTTACCTTTATCATGTATTTAAACTACTTCACAATTCATCTTTTTTCAGAGAGATATAGTCACTGAGACCCGTGAAATTTCGTAAGCGGTCTTTAGTCCACGGCCATAATTTCACCTTTTGATATAAAGCCTTCGGGTATCAGTCTTTGGATCATGCATTCCACCTATTGTCAAGAGTTTTTTAATCATTTTAGTTTTCATTATTTTAATATTATTATCGAAATTGGCAATCAATGTCTCAACAAATATTAGGTTCCAAGCCTATCCCGGATGCATGCATCAAAGAAGTGGGCTGGTTTGTATTAGTTCTGTGTTGCCCTGTAAGAATTTTCTCACTATGTGGTAAGTACTGAGCAGGACTTCCTTCTGGTTGTCGATGAAGGTGTTAGTATGCAGTCCTATAATTTTCAGGTTCTGTTTTAGTATTTTTGGAAGTTGATGATACGATGATCGGTATCACATGAACCATTTTCAGTCGCCACATCTGCTGTATCTCGACGGCCAGCTCCGCATATTTGGCCTTTTTCTCTTGATATTTATCCAACACGTTGTTAATGTTGGGTACAGCGACATCTACCAAATAAGCTGTCTGTGCTTCCTTATTTGACAGTACCACATCAGGCCGATTATTTGTCACCCGTCTGTCGGTGATAATTGCCCAGTCGTAGTACAGTTTCAAGGCATTATTTTCAAGCACTGAACTTGGCTGGTATTTATAATAAGGGACATAGGTATCCAGGAGCCCGTATTTATTGGCAAGCTTCTGGGGTATGATGTTACACAGCTGGTTATATCGCTAGAGGTAGTCCGTGTTTGCTAGGTAAGTGCAGCCAGATGTTATATGCTGTATAGTTCCTGATCTCTCGCTACATTTTCGACACTTATCGGATTCAACGGACCAGTTTTTGATGATGAATATCGTGTAATTTCGTGTGTTAATAACTTAGTCCTGTATTGCCATCACAAATCCTTCTGTCTCTGGGAATAGTTGTCCGTCATTCAGTGTGGCTGATTCAAGTCATTGTGATGTTGGCCGTGCAGTGCCATTTGAGTCCACTGTTCTTATTTGTCGGGATCTGAAAATGACTTTAGGATGATGTCACTTGCGAGATTGAGTAGAGAGTACGAGTTGTCACTTAAGGTCACTATGCGGTGGAGGATTGATGTTTGTGCCTTTTTGGTGAAGAAATCTCTCAATGCAGTTGTTGGGAGTGCGAATTGGTCAGGTCAACAAGGGGTCTTCCACCTTCTCTTTGTATTAAGGTCATTCGGAGAGTTGATGACCTATAATTATTATTAACATTATTATTATTAACATTAATGTTATTATTATTAGACATCGTGGATAATATGTATGAAAACTATCCATTTTCTACAATAACATACCTAGAGAAAAATTTCAACTATGACACTTTGACGGTTTTTTTTTTAATTTACTGATGAAATTATACAAGATTGGCCAAAAAGTCATTTTGAAACAAAATGGTTTATGACAAGGGATTGTTTTCCAATAGCTGAAAGTCTGCTCGTGTACAGCCTTCTCTTAAAAAAAGATCCAATAATCTTGCCTCTAAATATCCCTACCTTCAGTTATGAATAAAGTAATGGAAAAGAATATCAATACTAACTTTTTAAATTACTATAAAAGGCTTAAACTAGTCCATGACAGGATTAGCACAGTTTACGTTATCAAAGGTCCACAACAGATATTCTTAACTTTGCAACTCACAACTGGAACAAGTTCATCGAATTCGATCAAAGTTGGCATGAATCCCTTCATTGCAATCTTTCTACCTCAAAACTTTATACGCCAGTTTTTCGCAGATTTTCCAGCATTTTCGCAGTGGCTGATGGTAATTCGTCTGATTTTCAAAAAAATAACGCAGGCGTTCCAAATGGTTCAATATTGGTTCCTATCACATTCCTCCTTCACACCAATGATTGATCTGCATTCTTCCATAGCAAACGTACTTACAGCTATGCTGACAGTAGTACATTTTCCTCCAATAAACTATTTTCAAACTATAGCCAAGACTGAAATTAATGAAAAAAAAAAAAAGAAATGAGTTTGTTTTTCACCCAAAACTTCCATGGAATCGTAAAATGGAGGGCAAAGAACCATGTCCGGTTTAATTCTACTAAAAAGACACAATCATTTTCCTGTCTGACAAATATTTGGAAATGTAGAGATTTTTGTATTTGGTGCAAATATTTATAAAATCATAGCAAAGTGCTTTCGACTTTCGCCATCTTCAGAGTTACCTGAAAGCAAGTAAGTAACTTTCTCTAAGAAAATTATAATAAAAAGATTGGTAAAAAAATTAAAAATGAATCAAAATAATAAATAAACAACTAGAATTAAATCAGAAGTATAGAAATATAAAAAAATCTATGGATATTTGCAAAATCAGAGAGAATTTGAATATTTTCTTTACGTTTTCCACATATTTTTTTTTGTGAATTATGTTTTCAAAGCAAAATGTAAAAGTGCCCAATTTGGTCATCTACTTGCTTGTTAGAGAAGTAAAGGCTACATTAATAAAAATGACCATACATCAACATTTAAAGCTTATGTCATAACAAATTACGTTAGAAATCTAAAAAGGGTTATAAAATCAACCTTTTTTGGCGATCAAGCCTGACATTGTTAAAGTTTAAACGTGCTACAAGCAAATGATTGGATGTGATGTTGGTATTATGAATTTTTTTTATAATTTAATTAATTAATTAATTTATTAATGTATTATAAAATTAAGATAAGAATATTTAGCAATTTTACCTTTAGTTTTATATATATATTTATATATTTTTGTATTTCTATATTTCTGATTTAATTTTGGTTGTTTTTTTATTGATTCAATTTTAACCTTTTTACCAATATTTTTATTGCATTTGCAACATTTGCACGAAATACAAAATCTCTACATTCTCATTTCACAAATTATCTTCCCATAACCATACCACTTAAATGAATATCCAAATTCTTAAAGCAAAATATTCTTTTAAGGTAGCTAGTATCATTTTTCAGCACCTTGACTGGCATGTTCACATTCAGTGGCAGGTTGTGTCACTGGTTACAAATTTCAAAAAGTGACGTTTTCGTCGCATGCCATCCAATGACATCTCGTAGCAAACACATATAAGATGCGTTGTGATTTTGAAGCCACTAATAAACGACAAGCTTTAAATCAAATACCGAGGTGCAAAGAAATTTACCGACAGTGTTTCATGTTATTCTTATACCTTAGTTAAGTTAGGTCGGGGTGATAAGTATCTACACAAATTTAATGCAAACATTTATTTAAAACACCATTGGGTTTGTGGCCGTAAAAAGTGTGAAATATGAAGTTGTTTATTTTGTTTTCCTTGCCTACTTTTCGGGGGTGATTTAAATTGAGCAAGTAGTAGTGTCAGTGATTTAGTACATTTAAATGAAGAAGCCAAGCTTCATGAAAATTCGAAGCAGCATTTAACAAACCAAATGAAGTTTACGTCGTTGGGAAAAATGAATATCCAGATCATGTTTGTCAGTTGAATAGAAACTTAATGGTCTATTCTTGATTTGAATGTTATCAAAGAGTGATTGAAAACTTTACCGCAAAGAAACATACGCACACTAATCTAGTTTCCAATCCCCTTAATTCTATAAATAATTCTTATAACACACCCTTATCCAAATCAAGTATTTTTAAGATAAAAAGTTATTCACACAAAAAAGAGCAAAACAAAATTAGTTTATATTCCACTAAAGATATATATATATATATATATATATATATATATATATATATATATATATATATATATATAATAACCCGTTCATTAAAAGTTTTTGATGATGCCATTTAGATAAAAATTCAAATTTTGGGATTAGGTAAGGACAAGGGGACTTCTTTTTGAAATATTTTCAACTTCCTGTCACTTCCGGTTTAACCGGAAGTTGGTATCAAGTTGCTTATTTTAAATGGAACACCCTGTATTTTATGATATTTTTGGATTCTACGGAGAATTTTAATGCTATTTTATGTAGCATGTCCTATACCTAGGTTCAAGCGTTCTTAAGATACTTGACCTTGAACCAAAAATCAGCCTTCGGGGTACCAAATTCTAAAGTCTTATATTTTAGTAAGTTTTGAAGATATAATCTTGATATTTTGCAGACGATCGGTAAATAATCTTAGGTTTCTATTTTTTTATCGAATTTGTCTATTTTTATACAGGGTGTCCTAAATTCAGCGGCAAACATTCACATTTTCAAAGCCGCTAAAGTCCGTTTTTTAAATGGGACACCCTATAACTTTATGCACTATCAAATGTAGAATTTAATTTTCTATCGAACTGTATTAAGGTTCCCTATACTTATTCATAACCATTTTCAAAATAATCAGGTTTTTATTAAACTATCATATGTATTTGCTAAATGCTTACACCTTCCCGTAGTAAGCCATGGAAAAACAATTGTTGTGCTTTTCAATTCAACATGACAGCTGAATTCAAACTTTAAAATTAAAATAAAATAACACTCAAAAGCTGATATTCTCAATTTATTTTATATTCGCGGAGAATGTTACAAAATATTGGAGAGAACGTGCCATGTTTTTAATGAAAAACATCCTCATTTATCGCCAATGAACAAGAGAAAATTGAAGAGGATTGAAACGAAATTTTTTCGTTTCGGAAAAGTTAAAGTTATAAAAAATGTAATAAATTGTTTACATTATTTTTAACCATATCTACTAAGTTCGAGACTGTTCTAAACTTGTTTTAGTGAACTTAAAAATTATAGCAATCCAACAATCAACAATAAATAAATAAAATAATAAAATTGAATTATAACAAATGTTCTATATGCTGTCCGTTCATTTGAAGACACATTTCAATTCTTCTTTGTACAGTTGCTGTAGCCCGTTGAATTTGTTCGTTTTCTAATTCGGCAAAAGCTGTTCGTATCCTGTCCAGTAAATCTTGTTGGTTATTTACTGGGAAAGCATAGACTTTACCACTGATAAATCCCCATAAATAAAAGTCTAGGGGTGTTAAATCAGGCGATCGCGGGGCCATCTCCAAGGGCCATTGGGACCAATCCAGCGATCTCCAAAAACTCGAGATAATTGTAGATAAACTGCAGCGGGATTATGTGCTAGTGCCCCATCTAATTGATACCAATAATTTTACAGCTCACCAATAGGAATTTCTTCTATAAATTCAGAAACCGTCCCTCGTAGAATTTCCAAATACTTATCACTGTTTAAATTGTCTTCATAAATACAGTACCGCACCTGATCATTTAATACTATACCGAAAACATACGCGTAAAGCGTGCGGATTTTCTGTTGTTATTCCTTCTCTAGAAAATTTCGCTTCATCGGTCCAAAATATTTTTGAAAGGAATTGAGGGTCCTTTTGAATTTTCAAAAACATGAATTCGCAAAATTCTACTCGTCGGGCATCATCACCAGGTCTCAAGGCTTGCACGTTTTGGAAGGAATAAGGGTGCATATGATGTTCGCTCAAGATTCTTTGGACAGATGAAGAAGAAATTCCCAAATCGTTATCTGCAGACGGTATTGAACTTTGCGGGTTTGCGTGGAAATAAGCTAATGTGTTTATTACGTTATCCTCGGCATTTGTCACTGGTTTCGGAACATTTTTTGTAACTTTAACCTTGCCAAAACGCAAAAAGTTCGTTTTAATCCCCTTGAATTTTGACTTGTTTATTGGCGGCAAATCAGGGTGGCGTTCATTAAACACACGACACGTTCTCTCCAAAATTTTATAACATTCTCCATGAATATAAAATAGATTGAGAATATCAGCGTTTGAGTATTCTTCCATTTCGATTTAGAAGATTTAGTTTATCACATACTAATCATCTGTCATAATGGATATTGGATCTCAATTGTTTTTCCATGGCTCACCATTGGAACATGTACACATTTAAGCAAATACATACGATATTTTTATAAAACCCAATTATTTCGAAAATGGTTACGAATAGGTATAGGGAACCTTAATACAGTTCGATAGAAAATGAAATTCTACATTTGATAGAGCATAAAGTTATAGGGTGTCCCATTTAAAAAAACGGACTTTAGCGGCTTTGAAAATATGAATGTTTGACGCTGAATTTAGGACACCCTGTATAAAAATAGACAAATTCAATAAAAAAAATAGACACCTAAGATTATTTACCGATCGTCTGCAAAATATGAAGATTATATCTTCAAAACTTTTTTAAAATTTGGTACCCCGAAGGCTCATTTTCGGTTGAAGGTCAAATATCTTAAGAACTCTTAAACCTAGGTATAGGACATGCTACATAAAATAGCATTAAAATTCTCCGTAGAATCCAAAAATATCATAAAATACATTAAAATAAGCAAGTTGATTCCAACTTCCGGTTAAACCGGAAGTGACAAAATTTCAAAAAAGAAGTACCCCTTGACTTTAACCTCATAAAATACATTAAAAACTAAGCAAGTTGTATATATATATATATATATATATATATATATATATATATATATATATATATATATATATATATATATATATATATATATATATATATATATAACACGTAAACGAATGCAATAAATAGCGGACAATATCAACACGTCTCTGTTAAACTACCACATCGAAATGCTCCGCTTAAATTCTAATGTTACTGCAATATTCGAAATTGCAGTTCCACATTTTATTCAAATACCCAGTGCATCTGGTCGGAAAAACGTGAAAATCTTATAAAAGATATTTCTTCCTTATACATTTTTCCGCTTGTGTTGCGCGTTATCGTGATACATATAGCGATTTAGTCATCTTGTCGAATTTCTGGTAAATACTATAATTATATAATTTGAAATGAAACTTTGAAAACTGTAATAAATTTAAATATCCCGATATATGGGGATGGTTAATTTAAAAAAAAATTGCTCGGACCCGCCGATTTTTATTTCCCGGGGGAAAGGTTTTGTTTTTTGTTCCAACCCCAATAATTAAATTCTCTATTCTACGCATTTTAGTTTTTCAAATTTGATGCAGCCATTTTTGAGAAAATAAAAGAACAATGAAAAAAATAAGATTTCTCCTTGCTATTACTCGAGAAAATGTTAAAACCCATTGATTTTTATCTCGAAGAAGAAGTCTTTTATGCTATTTTCAACTCTATCATTTCAACCCCCCACAGGGGTGAGCTTCAACCCTTAAATTAAATGGGATTAAACTTGATGGGATACCTCATTTTAATGGTCATTAAATTCTCTTTTCAGCAGATCCAACATAAAAATAAGGAAATGTTTTTTATATTTATCACTCAAAAAAGTTAATCTAAATTTCAATTTTATCGTTTGAAGAAAAAAGTAGTAAGTACTAGTTTTTTACAATATTCAAATATTTAATTCTTTGTGCTATGGAATTATACGTGTGTGTCAAAAATTTATAAATATTGCAGTTGTTTATCTTCCTTAGAAGTGGAGGCTAAAGAGCATCTACATTTAATTTATATAAACTCAGTATCTCGTAGGGTTTTGTCTGTGGCTATTTATAACTTTATTTTGATCTAAACGGCTTTATTCTACTGCAGAAAGAGTACCGCTGATTGAACTCTATTATGAAAATGATAGATGTGCAAGTATTGCAGCGCAGAATTTTAAAGACACATCAATTTTCTTCCCTACAAAATTCATCTTGATTAACGATTAAACGAAGACGACTTTGACAGACGTTTGGAATTTTGTAAGATTATGAGTGAACGAATAATAAATAATCCGAATTTAATTTTCAACATTTGTTTTTCAGATGAGTGTTCATTTTATTTAAATGGAACTGTTAATATCTCAATGGTCGATATAGGTCTGACAAAAATCCACATCCATTCCATGAGGTTCACACTCAACATTCTGAGAAATTAAACGTCTGGATTGGAATTTATGGCGATTGTTTAATTAATTCTTTCTTTCTCACAGAAAAATCTAAATGGAGAAATGTATCTGTAATTATTAGAAGACACTATCGATCCTGCATTTATAGAAACGCTTGAAAATAATAACAATTACAATGCCAATGAGTTGACATTTCAACAAGATGGTGCACCTCCTCTTGTTCGTGAATATTTAAATCGAACGTATCCTGGTAGATGGATCGGCAAAAGAGGAGCAATCGAGTGGCCTGCCAAGATCACCTGACTTAACCCCCTTAGATTTTTTTCTATATTGACACATAAAAAGTAAGATTTATAAAACTCCACAGATCCAGTTGCTCTGTACCGATTCCACGCTCTATTTATGATGCTTTGCGACACGTTCAATCTTCTAACGACTCCTTCTTTAGACAAACTTGCACGTATCCAACGCACTAATTGCCCGAATTGCACTTCCTCTAATCGTCTTAGAGGCGTAATGTAAATGTGAAATGGATTTCTTGCTAACAATAACAGAAATAAAAATCGTACAAGTACTTTTGTATGACTAAAACGTTATCATTTTGGAACAACATTCCTTCATCGACTTGCCAATGAGATAACAGCACAGCGAAAAAAATAAAAACATGCAAAAAATATTCACTATATATATATGTTCATTGTGTTCATTGGCAACAGACGCGATCTTGTTAAAAATATTTTTAACTACGCTCACGTCAGTTTGTAGCCGACGCTGAAAAACCGTAAAAATCTTATGAAACTGAATTAATAAAATATTTTTGGAAATTCGTAAAAACAAAAAACAGGCAATCAAAAACAAGTAAAAATTTAAGAAATACCATTTAGACCTTCACTTAAAATGTAACCTCACAAAACAAATATTAACATTTCTCCTGTGAATATTCGTTTACAAGAAAAATCATATAGCCTGTTTAAAGTTCATTACTGCCTTTTCAAGATAGGTATAGATATTTGGAATAACGTTAATTATCGGATTGAAAAAAATACTGGATACCCCAGTAAAAATGTAATAAAATTTTTAAAAAAGGGATTAAAAAAAGCACTAATAAGTAAAAAATAATATTTGGAAAATTTCACATGTCGAACAAATTTATAATTATCTAATCAAAAAATTAGATTGAGAGTCTTTTCTGCTAATAGCCTGAGCATTATGTTTATTTACTATCTTTGCAACGGTTCACATTGACGATCCGTTAACCAGTACTATCTCTCTAAACCGCCATCTATCCGGGAAGTGCCAAAGTTTAATTCCTCGGAGATAGAATCCGGCAAGCAGGTTGAAAGCGAGATCAATATCGATAGCCACAAGGCGTTGGCCAATCAAAACTTTACATGCTATAAAACACAAAAAAAATAACGTAAGGAAATACAATTGGTTGACAAAGGACAAACGGGAGATTTTGAGTCTAGCCACACGAAGCCAAAGTAAAAGTTATCATAATCCTAAAGAAAAGAGCATTAAAATAAAAGTGTTTGTTCCCAAAACTCAAGTTTTTTTATGAATGCATTTATATCGGAAGTTATTACCGCCAGTTCTTTATCTCTTCCCTGAAGTTGCAAAAAGAGTTCATTAATATTGTCTGTAATGTCCACAAGAAACCCAAAATCTTTAAGCCAAATTGAATTTTCCAGTTCCTGAATCGGTTCGCACGTTGTTTGAAAAATTGAACTATGACAGATAGGGCTTCATTAAAACGTGTTTTAACACTCGTCCTCTACTTCACCATCGCACTTCAGAGTGAAGAAGTAGATCTCCATACTGACAATCAATTTCGTCGGCTAAGATTTTGAATAATTTTTGTAAAGCGTGAGCTCTAATCTTGTTTACAATTTTTACTACCCATTTAATGACGTTTAGTTTTAAAAAATTTCCACATAATGTGTGCTTGAATAATGCAATGGTAACACAGAAATTGTGGAAAGCCTTCATCTTTCCGACAAAATGCTACCAGTCAGTTGACAAGCCTACCAATTTTAAAATTGGAATTTATATTAGAAGATATAAAATTGTTTAAATAAGAAAACATTTCCTGTCCAGTGGTATATCCTTTCAGTATCTTTAATCTTCAAATCACTAAAACCCATTCTGACGAACATGGCTATCTGGGAGGTGTCAAGTACATTTGTTGATACATCCATTTCAAGAGAGAAAAAAAAATAAACACAGTTATTTAAGTCAATTTTTAACTGTGAAAAAATATCCTTGCTCATTACTTCCACTCGTCTCATCACTGTATTAGCAGAAAGTTACATACATTTTATTGCTGAAACTATCTCGTCTTTATTTCTAAAGTTGGAAAATAAGAAAACGCCTATTTTATCATTTCCCCGTCTTCATACGGTTTCTTTTTTTGCGCAATCATTTGGGACACACGGTATGATGCTTCCGTTGTAACAAAATTGAAAAATATTGACTGTATTTTTCTTTCAACTGCTTTTAAAAATATTGACTGTTGTCCAATTATTACTGGTTCTTTTTATTAACAAAACACAGGCATTTTTTTATCATTTTCTTCATTTTTCCAAATTTTTTTTTCCGAAAAAAATTATATGTCCAATTAACTAATTTTTCTTTTCTGCTTTCCACAATTTTTTGTATTGCTCACTTTGTGTACTAACATATCTTAAGCCTTTTAGTTTTAAACTGAACGCCTTGTATCGCCGACATGCGCATTTATCGCGTTCAAAGCAATCCGGATCATTCACGAGATGCTGGCGCTCTGGCGAATTCTAGCAGTTGTTGCCCAGAGCGCTCACCGCAGTGTTGCCGCTGCTAGCTACAGCGACTTTTTTCGGAATCATGAGTAAGGTAATTATTTTTCTATAAATCGGTAATTCTGTTTTCGATATCGTAAAACCCGAATCCAAGACCCAATCCCGAATTTTAAAACAAAATTCCCGAAAAAGAAAAATAAAATTTCTTTTTAAATATTCTCGAATAATTCATTCTTTCTCTCTTCTTCCCCCCTTTTCTATTCCTGGATTCACTCTCATGGAGGAATATTAGAATTAACGTTTTCTGTACATAAATACGATCCTCTCTGCAAAAAGTGCTCTATTATGTAATTTGTTGTAGTTCTGATGGGCAACAAAGTAATTACCTAAATTAAAATTACTTACGATATTACGGCACTGAGTTTTAATTAAAGCAGTTGATAATGTATTATACAGACTGATTCAGGTACAGAGATTTTTTTTTAATAAAATGGTTTAATAATAAAATGTTCAGGATTCTCCTCTTGTCAACGTTGAAAGGTCGAATCGCATTGGGGAATTTCAATTTCCTATATTGCAATTTGGTCGTCTGATTGATCGAAATATTTGTTGAGTGGTATTTCAATGTAAATCTATTTGCCTATTCGTACTTTTAATTAAAGTTACTAGTAAAATAGAAATAATTTAAAATAGTCGTTTCAAATTCAATTTCTTGTAAATGCTCTCCCATTGAAAGTGCGACGTTGGAGATTACTTTGATCCAATCTAACTTACCGGGAGTTTCTATACATTAAACATCAGGCCTTTAACTCCAAGATAATTATTATCTAAGATTGATGAAAGAGCTCCTAATAAAAAAAAACTTTTTTTTGCGATACTAGTTTTTCCCCTGTAAATTTAAATAACCATTCTGGACTAAAACAATTTAAACCAGTTATTTTTCTTATTTGAAATTATATTTTCCTCGCTGATTTTATATGCAATTAAGGAAAGAGATATTAATTTCTGATACGTCACGTCAACCCATTGGATTTTTTAGTGTGCAATTAATGAGAAAATAGGATTTTTTTTGTTTTGAAGTACAGAGTGTCCGACAATGGGTACTTTTGCTACTTTTTCGTAAAGCTAAAGATGCCGTTATAGTTATTTCCCCCTCCCTGTATTGTAAGCAACCTATTTCGACACTGCTTTGACAGACGTAAGTGAAAGTTACTCAACAAGGTATTGGTTGCCCTTAACGACAGGATGTAGGTCAACTTACATCCCTAGGGAAATAATAATATAAAATTATTATAAGTAGCTTTAATTTCTGATTTCATCAACATATTACAAAAATCCGGTGATATTAATTAAAATGAATATTAATCGTACAATTATTACAATTATTCACATTATTAACAAAATTTGGAAACACGTTTTCTCGTTTCTTCTCGATGTTTCTGACTCCACAGATCCTTCATTTCTAACCAATATTTCTGTCACTGTTGTAGCACTGCAAGAGACTTCTGGCTGGGTCTTAGTGTATAAAATTTTTGTCGCTACTTCCTTTTTATTATTGAGGCTCTCAGCTACGTAACTTTCCGCAATAGTAGCGGATTTCCATCCACCATGTCGATAGCTAATACATCAACTCCAGTATTTGCTAATAAAGTTGCCGATGTTTTTCTAAAAGAGTGTGTTTTACTTGGAATTAACGAAAACGTATTTTTCCCGACAGGCTGGTTTAAGCACTGTGTGTATCAATGTACTTTTGAATTATTTTGAAATGACAAACCTGAGTGTCGTCACTTTTTGTCACTGTAAATGTACGTGACATTCCATTTTTGGAGTTAGCAACGGTCACAATTATGACTTCTTGACTTATTTTAACATTGTTCATTTTCAATTCAAAGAGTTCATTAGAACGGCACGCTCCAGCAACTTCCATTACCATTACGAACTTCATCAATAAGTATATATCATCGGGGGCTTCAAGCATGAACTTATTCACATCTTCCCTGTTAAACACATTCGATTTTTTGGGTCTATAACCATCTTTTTTTCTTTTCAAAAATGCTCGAAGTTTTGGATACTTAGAAATATCTATATTGGGGTGGACTTCAACATCGAATACTCACACCATAAGCTTGATGGGGACTTCAATATAGCACTTTTTTGATGGAAATACGCCAAAAACAAGGTTTCTGAGACTGCAGTAGCCGTCTTGCTTTGGCACCAATTCTTAAAGGATTTATATGCTGCTTTATACCTTTTTTTCGATTTCTCTGGTAGTAGAGATAAACAAGCAATATTCACTGATTCTTCTATGTCTGAAACATGAACTGAATTGTCAACTGCTTATGTTACTCTGGCAACGGATCACGGCTGCCTTCATAATTTAATGAGAATGCTATAGAATGTAATAATAATGAAAATCCAAAAATATATCCAGCATTTTCTTGTAAACATACAATACAGGGAGGGGGAAAAATGTTATATACTATATGGGATGTAAGTACGTTAACCAGTCTCGAACTTTTTTGCCAGCCCTCGCTGTCGCTCGGGCGCAAACTCGTCCTCGACTGGTAAATGTTACTTACATCCCTTATAGTATGATAGTTATTTTTTTTGGGATTTTTGCAATATGTTGATGAAATCAAAAATTAAAGCTACTTATAATAATTTTAGATTATTATTTCCCTAGGGATGTAAGTTGACTTACATCCTTTCGTTAAAGGCAACCAATACCTTGTTGAGTAACTTTCACTTACGTCTGTCAAAGCAGTGTCAAAATAGTAGTGAATAAAAAAGCGATAAAAATTCACACATTTTTTTAATTATAAATTATTATAGTATAATCAAACATATAAAAAACAAATTAACAAAAACAGATAGAAACATCAAATGAAAATTAATGAGAAACTACTATGGTCAGATTATTGTATTGTATCAGGGTATGGGGCTGCTTCTCTTGGAATGGTGTTGGCTCTTTTTATAGAATAACTGGTACTATGAATCAGTATGAATATATTAACATACTAGAAAACGTGTTGCAACCATATGTAGAAGATAATTTATCAGTACTTTAGAAATTCCAACACGATAATGATCCAAAGCACTCTGCTAGGAGGGTGAATCAAATCAGAAAACACAGTGAATACCAAAATGTTGTGTGATTCTTTTATCGAGCTATTAAATCTCGATGGGCTATTTACAAATATACAGGGAGAAAGAAAATAGTTTTTTTATTATATTACGCAATAACATTGCGTAATATAATAAAAAAGATAGAAGATAGCCACTTAATATTATTTTATATATTAAATACCGAAGGACTAAATAAGAAAATTCGTATTATGTATTTGGTTAAAATTTTTTGGTTGGCAAAAACAAAAATACACAAAATAGCAAGCGCCTTAATAAATTCGGAAGGCGGTTCGAATCATTGGAACAATCAGGATAGGTTCCCCTTAATGAAAGTGAGATTTTTTTATCAATCACCAAAACTTGGTTTTTTTTGTATTGTGATACCAAAAAAAATTTATTTTGCAAAAATGTTGTTAAAAACACAAGATAATTAGTTATTACTTCCCTCGTGAAATTTTTTTAGATCTTTACGTTTAAGGGTCCCTAGATTCCGGAAAACATGTTTTTTCAATTCCGTCTGTCTGTAGGTATGTCTGTCCGTCAGTCTGTCTGTTCACGGCATAGCTAAAAAACTACTTATCCGATTTCTTCTAATTTCAATCTAAAATTAAGGGCCATGCTTGCGACAAATACAGCCTATATATTTATATATATATATATATATATATATATATATATATATATATATATAATTTTGTATATATATATATATATATATATATATATATATATATAAACACGCTTTAAAATTGGAACAAGTATTCTATAATTATTTATTTATTGCCTACAAAATTACAAATGTACTAAAAAAGTAAGCAAAAAAATGATGTCAAATCTAATAAAAAAAATTTGAAATGTAAATTCACTGTTTAATATCCAAGAGCCAGTGGCAAAAGCTCTGAGAATTGGTATAAAGAATGTACAGAAACTTGTGCATGAAAAAAAAAACCTAATTTATTTCCGAATTAAGAAATGTACAAGAAAAAATCCAAAGTCAAAAGACTTAAGTTACAATGCAAAAATGGATATTCATAATGCAATTTATAATTTATACACGTCAAAGACCAATATAATCCTTCAGAAACTTTTTAATATTATAGACTAAAAAATATCAACATCACTTAAAAAGTCGTCATCTTCTGAGTCGTCCTCAAATTGCGATGATCATTGGTGCTATTTCGACATCTAGAACTCGTTCTCGATTCCACCAATCCCATATTAATTTCTCCGTATGTTCCACAGATTTCTTCCAGCAATCCGGCGTAATATAATTTAATGAATCTTACCAAACAATTTGCACTTCATCTGATGTATGCCCCAGCCGATATTAAATCTATTGCCTTAAACTGGCAATAGTATAGCGGCAGTCGTAAAACCTCATGTCCATTTTCCCGTAATATTTCATTTACGGCATATGTTGTTGGTTTTTTAATAGATTTTGCCATTAAAAGAAATTCTAGTTTCGGCATATTGGGAAACGATTTTGTTTTTGTTTTATTATACAGGGTGTGTAACAAAGGCGTCATGTTTTCTTCTATATTCATTACTACCCAAACTTGCGTACTTAGGATTTTGTTCCAGGAGGGGGGTTCGAAGAACATATGGTCGCACGATTTGATAAAATACCTTACTATAAGTACATCCAAGTAGCACTTTTAGCTATAAATACGTCATTGTTATCACAAGTATTTTCATTGAAGTAACCGGGACTTGGTGTCGCCACGTTCTGTTTAAGCTGAGAATATGTAGCCATTACCCAAAATGGGGAACAATTTTAGGATAACTATTTCGTGAATAACATGTAACTGTGACTTTGACTATTCCGTAAATAGTACGGCCTCGTGTGGTTCCATCTAAGCAGCCGAATAGTAATAATTCACCCCATTTGTTTCAAAGTCATAAATATCACTTTTCTTACCAGGATGAAGTAGGTTGTTTATTTAAGATTCTTGAATGATAAGATGCATTGTCCAGAACGATTAAAGATGAAGCATCTAAATTTGGAATCAGTTGTTCTTTTAACAACTTCTCAAATAGTTTACAGTTCATATTATCATGGTAGTCCATACTTTTGGATGCTGAAGAAAACAGTAAACTTGCACCTGGGAGAAATCCTGTCGAAGAACCTGCATGCAAAATGATGAACCGTTTTCCGGTCCCACATCCCTTTTTTCTTTTAACACTTTCTATAGACTCGTGCTGCCAAGATTTCGAACCACTTCCATTAGAAAATATCCAAGGCTCGTCTAAAAATACCACTTTTCTAAATTTGAATTAACATTTTCCGTGTATTGCTTTAAAAACTGGATGCGCTGACTTGCTATATATGGCAACTCGCATAAAAATCTTCGATTACAGTCCTTTTTTTACTTAACATTTTTATTAATTTTGACAACGATTTTAGTCCAATTTCTAATATGCCTGGATTTTTTAAAGCTTCTTTTAAAACTTGAAGTATAAATCGTAAATTGCATTTCTTGTACATTTCTTAATCTTCTTCGGTAGTAAATTATGCTTTTTTTCACGCACAATTTTCTGCACAGTCGTTATACCGATTCCCAGAGCTTTTGCTACTCTTTCCTGGATATCGGCCGGTGAATTTTCATTCTCGTAATATTTTATTAGATTGAATACCATTTTTTTCTCTTGTGGATGCAAAAAAAACGAAAATTGTTTTCTATTACTCATTTTGTCACTGACTTGTCAATCTGACTTTGAAGTTACATCGCTCAAAGATTTTTGCAACTGCTGGTATTTATATGTTTATCTTCTTTTTTCATATGAAAATATCATAGGTCTATCTAATTCGTCTTCCGGATTTTATGCGGAGGATATGATTACACGTAATAAAAGAAAAACAAACTTAAAAAGTTTGTCGTTGATAAATCGTATCACCTGCATGATAACACTGCTTTTGACTATAACAAATATAAACAAATGATATAATGCAATATTACTATGAATTATCTTGAGTTTGATTTTGCACTAGGTTTCAAGTCGCTATTTTTTCATGAAAAAACACTTTATTTATTGGTCTAAACTGTATTAAGTCGGAGAATGTAATAAGCAGACTAAAACCATATATAATATTTATAAAGATGTTGGATTAAAAGAAAGGCGAAAGTAAAGTCCACATTTCCATTATTTTTTCATCCATATAACATTTTTGCTTATTCTTGCAAAAGCTAAGGGGATGCATATAAAAACCCTCGCAAAAATCATAAAAGACTTGGCTCTCTTCATGCCACAGTGCCCTATTTCGCATTTATTCGAGTGCCAATAAACACTCGAATCGCTGTTTCAAGGTGTCATTGGCAGTAAAGCGTAACCTCGAACACTGTTGTTAAGTGGTTGTTAGCGGTTCAACTTTGAGTTTAGAGGAAGGGCGAGCTAAAAATGTTCCAAAAATCCTTAATTACCTAAAATATGGAGATTTACGTAAAATAAAAAAAAAGAATTACTGAAATGTGGCATTTTCAGTTCAATGAAATACTTTAGTTTATAACATTCCTATAGTCGAATGCGGTCTTATCGTGCGGGTACAAAGGTCACCAACATTATGAACAAATCAGAAAACACAGGGAATACAAAAATGTTGTGTGATTCTTTTATAGAGCTATTAAAATTTACAAATATACAGGGAGAAAGAAAATAGTTTTTTTTTATTATATTACGCAATATTATTAGGATAGTCACTTAAATATTATTTTATCTTATTTATTTATATATTAAATGCCGAGGGACTAAATAAGAAAATTCGCTAATTATGTATTTGGTTAAAATTTTTTGGTTGGCAAAAACAAAAATACACAAAATAGCAAGCACCTTAATAAATTCGGAAGGCGGTTCGAATCATTGGAACATTCAGGATAGGTTCTGTATATACAGCCACTTAATGAAAGTGAGATTTTTTTATCAATCACCAAAAATTATGAGCCCCGCTTGACCTAAAAATCTAACCACCTATACAGTGTCATTTATTTAAATGCGGGCCACCCCTGTGCAAAGAAAACTTGTTTTTTTTTGTATTGTAATAACAAAAAAATTTTATTTTACAGAAATATTATACATCTTTGTTAAAAACACAAGAAAATTAGTTATTACTTTCCTCGTGAGATTTTTTCAGATCTTTACGTTTAAGGGTTCCTTGATTTTTCATTCCGTCTGTCTGTTGTCCGTCAGTTGTTCGCGGCATAGCTAAAAAACTACTTATCCGATTTCTTCAAATTTCAGTCTAAAATTAAAGGCCATGCATGCGAAAAATACAGGCTATATATATATATATATATATATATATATATATATATATATATATATATATATATACCCCGTATTTTTCGTTCTATAATTATTTATTTCTTGCCTACAAAATTACAAATGTACTAAAAAAGTAAGCAAAAAAATTGTGTCAAATCTAATAAAAAAACTTTAAATTAAAATTCACTGGTTAATATCCAGGAGCCAGTGGCAAAAGCTCTGAGAATCGGTATAAGGAATGTACAGAAACTTGTGCATGAAAAAAAAAACATAATTTATTTCCGAAGAAGATTAAGAGATGTACACGAAAAAATCCAAAGGCAAAAGATTTAAGTTACAATGCAAAAATGGATATTCATAATGCAATTTATGATTTATACGCGTCAATTATAGACTAAAAAATATCATCATCACTTAAAAAGATCTTCTGAGTCGAAATGGCGCAATGATCATTGGTTTTCATCTAGTCTCTCCAATCCCATATTTTTCTCCGTATGATCCACAGATTTCTTCCAATACTCCAGCGTAATATAATTTAATGAATCTTGCCAAACAATTTGAACTTCATCTGATGTAAGACCATCGTTCACGTGTTTTTCCTAATATGATTTTGCCCCAGCCCATATTAATTCTATTGCGTTAAACTGGCAATGGTATGGCGGCAGTCGTAAAAAAACTCATGTCCATTTTCCCGTAAAATTTTGATATATTGTTGGTTTTTTAATAGATTTTGCCATTAAAAGAAGTTCTAGTTTCAGCATATTGGGTAAAGGATTTTTCATCAGTTGTTCTTTTAACCACTTTTCAAACAGTTCACAGTTCATATTATCATGGTAGTCCATACTTTTGGATGTTGAAGAAAACAGTAAACTTGCACCTGGGAGAAATCCTGTTGAAGAACCTGCAAGCAAAATGATGAATCGTTTTCCGGTCTCTCATCCATTTTTTCTCTTGACACTTTTTACAAACTCATCTTGCCAAGAATTCGAACCACTTCCATTAGAAAATATCCAAGTTTCGTCTAAAAAAAACCACTTTTCTAAATTTTGAATTAATATTTTCTAATAAATCTCAGATTACAGTCCTTTTTATATCGAAAACCCAACATTTTTATTAATTTTGACAACGATTTTAGTCCAATTTTCAATATGCCTCGATTTTTTAAAGCTTCTTTTAAAACTTGAAGGGTTATATTAGTTTTTGATGTGTATAAATAGTAAATTGCATAACGAACATTCATTTTTACATTGTCACTTAAGTCTTATGTCTTTTGCTTTTTTCGTGTACATTTCATAATCTTCTTCGGTAGTAAATTAGGCTTTTTTTCATGCACAATTTTTTGCACAGTCCTTATACCGATTCCCAGAGCTTTTGTTACTGTCTGCTGGATAGTGGCCGGTGAATTTTCATTTTCGTAATATTTTGTTAGATTTAATAAATTTTTTTCGCTTGTGGATGCAAAAAACCCGAAAATTGTTTTCTATTACTCATTTTGTCACCGACTTGTCAATCCGACTTTGAAGTGACATCGCTCAAAGATTTTTGCAACTGCTGGTATTTTTATGTTTATCCTCTTTTTTCATATGGAAATATCATAGGTCTATCGAATTCATCTTCCGGATCGTATGCGGAGGATATGATTACACGTAATAAAAGAAAAGCAAACTTAAAAAGTTTGTCGTTGATAAACCGTATCACCCGCACGATAACACTGCTTTTAACTATACAAACTCATTGTATTACAATTTGATGACCTATTATACGTACTGAGCTAATAATAAACTGGTATGCTTCTAAAGTAAGATTAATTTGTAATTCCATAATTAAGTGATGACAGGCCGAGCACAACATAAAAGATTAACAACGTCAAAAACCTTTTAAAATTGTTGCTGAAATTGCATCCGCCAAAGCTCCTTGAGAAAATTTAAGATAAAAAATTTCTATTAATTTTTGATATTAAAAGTTCATGTTAAAGTTAAAAATATTTTTGTACAGAGTGTGTAACAAAGGCGTCATGTTTTCTTCTATATTGATGACTATATGTTCGAAAAACATATGGCCGCACGATTTGATAAAATACGTTCCTATAAGTACACCCAAGTAGCACTTTTAGCTGTGAATACGTTATTGTTATCACAAGTATTTTCATTGAAGTAACCGGGACTTGGTGTCGCCACGTTCTGTTTAAGCTGAGAAGACGTAGCCATTACCCAAAATGGGGAACAATTTTAGGATAACTATTTCGTGAATAACATGTAACTGTGACTTTGACTTTTACGTAGATAGTACGGAATTGTGTGGTTCCATTTATGTAGCCGAATAGTAATAATTCACCTCATTTGTTACTTCCTTATTTCTGTCTTTATTTAATACGTATGAAAAATATGTGTGGTTCTTTTAATACAAACAAAACAGTTATGGCGACTATAAATAATCAAGTTAGGAAAAGTGAGGATTTTTCTGCGGCCCAAATCAGTTTTGAAAACAGCCAGATAATGCGGCCCGCGAACAAGTTGAAAACCGTTTTTGAAAGAGCGCGCCGCTGCAACAAAGATTGGTATAATAACATGTACAATTGTACATAGTGCCATCTATGACGATGAACTACACCTACTGAACCTAAAACCTAAAGCCAAACGTTATCTGGCTTGTTCCATGAAATTCTATCGCGCAAAAACACAGACGACGCTATCTGAACATTCTGGAAAGAACTCGAGAAATCACAATCCGTATATAACCGTGTTTAATTGAGTTCAGTCGTTCAGTGTTTAGTCAGTTATGACTCAGTTGAGAGAGAGTTTCGAGTTGAGTTGCGCACTTATTGTTACAACACTTAACAGTACTTATTATAATTTATTTCGGATACAGCTTTTAACATGTGTTTTTCAAAACCAAGTGGAAGTAAGAGGAAACTTGTAGATGAGCATCGTATCTTTCAAGAAAAGTGGGAATTAAAGTTTTTTTGCTGTGAAGTGAAAGAAAAAATTATTTGTTTCATTTGTAATAGTACAGTCGGTATCCCAAAATTATATAATATAAAACGTCACTATGATATTCATAAAGCTATGTTTGACATGTATACAGGCATGGTCAGAAATGAAAAGTTAAATAAGTTTAAATCACGGTTGAAAGATCAGCAGCTAATGTTTACACGTCCGAAGCAAGAAAACAAATCTGTCCTTCAAGCGAGCTACGTACTGTCGGAGTTGATCGCGAAACACTCAAAACCATTTGTTGAAGGTGAATTTATAAAAGAGTGCCTTGCAAAGGTAGCGGAAATTGTAAGTCCCGGGAGCGTGAAGGCATTTCAAAATATATCCTTGTCCCGGAATACTGTCGCTGAAAGAGTTACTGAGTTGGCCGCCAATACAGGGTGTTAAAAAAGTACGCTGCCAAACTTCAAGGGACGATTCCTCGCATTATTCTAAGACAAAAAGTTTATATAAACATAGTTCTGAAAACGAATAGTTTTCAAGATACAGGGTGTTAAAGTTCTAAGAAAAAACTTGTTTTTCTATTATAGCTTTTATAACACTCTAGGTATGTTTATCAAATTTGGTGTGCATCTTTTACCCATTAAAGGACAGTGTTTGATGCAAAAGGTTTTTTTTATTTCTTCCAGTGGCGTCCCTACGGGGTTTGAAATTAATATTTTTTAAGAAAAAAAAGATACGCCACTGCTTCTTTTGAAAACAAAAATTATTTTTGAAATCTCCGTTTAATTTAAAGAAAATTTGGTCTCCAGACTTACTTTTGTACGACACACGGTTTTCGCGTAAAAAAATAAAAATCATTGCAATCCAAATGCAATTTTGCAATGGTAATTTTATGTAAAATCCGCTTCTGTTTATTTTTATTAAACATATTATTTGAAAGTTGGCACGCGTAATGCTGTTAGTAGTACCCATAAAAAGAAATAATTATAAATTTGGAATAATCTACTGAGTGACTCTGGGTCATGTCCCCTTTTATCTCCCAAACTTTTTTGCGCCAACACTTGTGATTTGTATTTGCCATTCGCGAGCTTAATTTTCCTTTTTTTAATTTATTACAATTCACTATTAAACCCTCATTTCTAAATGTATTTTTTTTAATAGATTTAACAATTTGGTAGGAAAATTTAAGAAACAAACTGCAATTTAATTCAGTAGTCAAAGAAACCTAAATTGTCAAGGTGGGCTTTGCTTTGCTAAACGACAGTTCTTCGTTTGTTTATAACAATAACATGACAGTTGTCAAAATTATTAATAAAGGTGCACTTGTGTAATTTTTAAAAGTTTATTTAATTTTCTTTCGGTAAAAATGGTTCAGTTTACAAACCGTGAAATGGCAGACATGCATTTCGTGTATGGAATGGCTGATGGTAACGCTTGCGCCGCTAGACGGATGTATCAAGAAAGATATCCTGACCGTCCACTACCTAACAGACAATTTTTTGCAAATATTCACTCCAAACTTTGTGAAACGGGTAGTTTTAAGAAGTCTGCTGCCCTTATAGGGAGACCAAGAACAGTAAGAACGGTTCAGATAGCGGAAGCTGTCCTAAATGCAATTGATGAAAACCCAGAAACTAGTACGAGAAAAATTGCGACTGAATTAAACATTACTCACGTATTAGTATGGCAAATTTTAAAGGATCAACAACTTTATCCATATCATTCGCAACGTGTCCAAGCTCTTTTGCCAAGAGATTTTCCGCTAAGAGTGGCTTTTTGTAGATGGGTAGGAAATAAGTTAATGCAAAATCCAAGGTTTTTATCTCAGGTGTTGTTTACGGACGAGGCATGTTTTTCCCGTAACGCAATCATAAACTTTCATAACAATCATGTGTGGGCCGATGAAAATCCTCACGCCATAATTGAAAATCATTTCCAAGAGCAGTTTTCTGTAAATGTTTGGATTGGAGTTGTAGGAGATTTCCTTATCGGGCCTCACTTTCTGCCTAGCAGGCTTACTGGTGAGGAGTATAGACAATTTATTGAACATGTTTTACCTGAACTTTTGGAAGATGTTCCACTAAGGCAAAGGCGTTCTATGTGGTTTATGCATGACGGTGCTCCACCGCACTTCAGTTTAGTGGCACGTCAGTACCTAGATCAAAATTATACCGATCGCTGGATTGGGCGTGCAGGACCACAATTTTGGCCACCCAGGTCACCTGATATTAATCCGATAGATTTCTTTCTCTGGGGACACCTTAAAGCATTAGTTTACACAACACCAGTTCGAAGCGAAGACGATCTACGAAATCGGATAGAAGAGTCCTGTGAAATTATTAGGAACACTCCTGGTATTTTCGAAAGGGTTCGCCAGTCGCTAATAAGGCGTACAAACGCATGTATTGAAGTCGGGGGAGGCCATTTCCAGCAGTTACTTTAAAATTAAATTCTGTGAAATTATTATTTGTAAGGTTGGTTAAGTTATGTTTGGTTTACAATTATTTTATTAATAAACGTCTTGGTGTTGTTTAGTTTTTTTTTATTTATTTAATGTTTTATTCTAACCACAGCATTACACGTGCCCACTTCCAAATAGATATGTTTCATAAAAATTAAACAGTAGCGGATTTTACAAAAAATTATCCTTGCAAATTGGATTCGGATTGCAGTAGATGTATGAAAATTGTTTTTATTTTTTTACATAAAAATTGTGCGTCGTACGAAGGTAAGTCTAGAGACCAAATTTGCTTAAAATTAAATGGGAATTTCAAAAATAATTTTTGTTTTTAGAAAAAGCAGTGGCGTATCATTTTTTTCTTTATAAACATTCTGTCCAAACTCCGTACGAACGCCACTGGTAGAAATTTAAAAAATAATTTTGCATCAAAAACTGCTCTTTAATAGGTAAAAGATGTACACCAAATTTAATAAAAATATCTAGAGTGGTATAAAAGTTATGATAGAAAAACATTTTTTTTCATAGAAATTTAACACCCTGTATCTTGAAAACTATTCGTTTTCAGAACTATGTTTATATAAACTTTTTGTCTTAGAATAATGCGAGGAATCGTCCCTTGAAGTTTGGCAGCGTACTTTTTTAACACCCTGTATAAGTGATCAGATAAAAACAAAATCAGACTCTTTCATTGCATTTTCTATTGCCTGTGACGAAAGTACGGATGTGTGTGGTGTGGCGCAACACGCTCTTTTTCTTCATGCGGTTGATACAGATATCAATGTGTATGAAGAATTACTGGAATTAGTACCATTGCATGATACAACAACTGGGAAGGATATTTTCAATGCTGTTTGTGGACTTCTGCAAAAGTATAATGTAGATTTGTCAAAACTGTGTTCCGTTGCAACTGACGGAGCTCCTTCAATGACTGGAGTAAAAAATGGCTTCGTTAAAATATTACAGACAAAGATCAGAGAAACGGGCAGTGACAAACCAGATTTTCATCATATTCGTTGTATAATCCACCAAGAAGTTTTATGCTCAAAAGTGATCAAGTTGGAAAGTGTTTTAAAGTTAGTGAAAAAAATTATAAACTTCATAAGGTCACGAAGCTTTAATCAGCGACAGATTTCTGCATTTTACGTGATTTAGAAAGTGAGTATGTACACTGGTTTTCTAGCTGTGCTAGAAAACCACGTGATTGCTTGTAATTATAAAGTGTTTGTGATAAATTTGTAAATGCCTATGACCGTAAATATCTTAAGTTTAAATTTACTCCAAGAAAAGTTGAAAGAAATATTGCACATTATTATGTTTTGGTTTTATTTTGCTGTAAAAGACAGATTGTTTCATCATTGTTTAAAAAAAATCATGTATTTTCATGCATAGTGTAAATATTTAGTTTCACATTTTTTTACAAGTTTTACATGCCTATCTTCCAGATTCTTTTAACAGTAAAAGTTTTTCCTTGTAAGGCAATGTTGAGGTAGATTTTTGAATGCTAATTTCATCCTATAAATACGTATTTTCATGCATGTTAATTAAGTCAAGAATTTAATGTTTGTAGTTTTTTGTAATGTCCTTTTTATTGGAAATTTAATAAACAGACTTGTCCTATAGTAGTACTTTTTCTCAAGATTTTCAGTAGTTTGGCTTCTTTAAGATAAAGTTTTGCGGCCCACCTAGTCGTGCGTTTCACGTGGTTTTCTAGCTGTGCTAGAAAACCACGTGATTGCCAAACTAAAAAAAAATTTTCATGCATGTTACTTTTCCAAACTAAAAAAAAAAATACCTGTAGAAATCGATATATTTATCTTGTTTCATAAATTCTTGCAATGATTGGCTCTATTAGTACTATTTCTACATAATTTGAAACAATTGATGATTTATTATATAAATGAAGAAAAGGCAAAAAATGAGAAATTATTTAGGTAAATATCGGAAAAAATGTTACTCAAATTTCGGCTAAAAAACCAGTCAGAATTCAGCTAAAAAAGCTCGATTTTAAAGTCAAAAAGTAGCTAATAAACCCAACCATAAAATCAGTGGTAGAGTAGGTCGTCCAATTGGCCATTTTTACCCCATTATGGCCAAATTATTATTCCCCACTTTAGCCATATTTTGGTCTTTATACTCTAATAGGACTGTTATTTTGGCTTGCAATTTTAGCTAATTAGCCAGGGATATTAGGCAATATCACAGCATTTTAGCCCATATATGATTATATGTGTTACTTGGGTTTCTAATAACCTAAATACCCTTACCTCATAATAGATATATCCCAAGGCACGCCGAAATAACTTTTTGGTTAACAATTATACTTTATACCTCCAACAAACATACAAAAGATTTAACATTTAATTTTTTTTAATATACTTACTTGAATATTTTCTGAAAAATTCGAATAAACAGGAAATTATGGAATAACCGATTCAACACGGTTGAATTGAGCACCTGCTCCTTTTCCTCTGTTAAAAATGGTATTGAATTTTCGCTCGCAAAAGAAACATTGTTTGTTACATGTAAAATTTAAAAGTACATTGATTTAAAAACCATTTATCTTTTTGCTGGTTTACAGACGAGTAGCACTGGGGATGACTAGTTAGCTGAATGCGTTCTGTAAGGATTTTTTATTTAATTATACACCTTTTGCATATTTGTTTCATTATAGATTTATAACTCCGTTATCTTAAAAGGGTTTCAGTGGTCTTGTTGAGATAAACGTAAGCTTTATGAAAACTAAGGACTTTTATGTTAGATAACCGGTAAGTTTATATTTCCAGAATATAGTTTAAGTGTACGATTTCAAGAAATGAAATATAAATAAACTTACCTGTGCTACTTTTTCTCCCATCTTTGGCGTATGTATCCCACTTTGAAAATATTTCGCTGATCCGTTATCCTGGAGGGAAAACTAGAAAAAGGAAATACTATCTATAGACAGATTTCTACCGGTTATTAATCAATTCATTCTAAAATTTCGAATATTTTATATTAATCAAGTGAATTTAATCATACGAGTCGTGATTCTAATAATTCAAAACAATAAAAAACATAAATTAATAAAGTAATGCATATACATGTCTTAAACAGGGGCGTGCAGTCCATAGAAGCAAGGAAAGTAGTGCTTCCCCAAAAAAAATTACAAAGCATCTTCTAAAATGTAATTTTTGAAATAGGAAACCATTAATTTAGTTTATATTAAAAATGCTAAAATATTATCTTAATTATCAAGCCCATAATAAATGCAGCCTTGACTCGGACCCAGCCACAATAGAATATCGAATAGAACCTATGCGGGCGGTAGCTTCTCTGTAGCCAAGTCCTGTATGCTTGATTTCCTGTGAATCGAGCCAGAGGTTATTGAAATTTCCACCAGCTGTTTGCAATTTTTGTATTTCAGTCCCGTGCTTTAAGTGGGGGGCGAAAGCTATCGTTGCAGTAGGTTCTTTGTTTGAACGGCAATCCGTGTGTTGTGTGATACGTACGTCGCGTCGTACATGGTGCGATATGGAAGACAATAATACGGTCGTGGATATACAAATACCGTCAACCTCGGCTGTCGGTAATAACGGTGAAAATGTTGGAGAATTTAGTAAGAAGAGTATGTGTGAATGTGTGGTGTGTGCCTTAATAATAAAGGGATTTTCAACATTAAACTTGGCTGAAAAATGAAATTAGTATTTGACATTTTTATCCGGAAAAACAATACGAACAATTTAAATGGCTAACAGGGTGTGAAAATATAAGTAAATTATTTTGTTGGCCATGTTTACTTTTCGAAAATGAAAAAGGTCTCTGGAATAAAACTGGTTTTTCCGATTTAAACAATTTCCATAAAGCTGTAAAAAGACACATTGTGTCCAAAGCGCATTTACAGGCCGTCATAAAAGAAAAAGTCTTCGTCAAAACCAGAATTGAACAAGCCCTTAATAAACAGTTGGAAATTAGTCACCGCCAACACAATGAACTAGTCGATAAAAATAGGCAAAAGAAGACTTATCGATGTTGTTTGTTTTCTCGGACAGCACTAATTGGGATTTAGAGGACCTGATGAAACAAGGGTCTCTTCAAATAGAGGAAATTTTCAAGATTTACTTAGTTTAATGGCTAAATATACTACTCAAAACGAAAAAGGAGCCACTGTTAAAAATGTGGTTATATATATTTTTGAATAGTTTTTTATACAATTCTTTTTTTATTGTAATATATTAGACTATGCTCTCTAAAAATTTAGTAATTTTTTTTGTAATCTGATTGTGATGCTTGCAGGGAAAAAGAAAAATGCAGAGATGCGTGGTTAAGCTATTTATTGTTTTAATGAAAACATTAAAAAAAATGAGGCAAAGTCAAAATTTAATATCGTGTATGGCCTCCTCTAACTCGTATAACTTCTTCACAACGACGGGGCATACTTTCAATTAAATTTCGAATAATTTGAGGAGATAGCTGCTCCCACTCTTCCAGGAGGATTTCTTCTAGGTGTTCCAGGTTCCTTATTGGCTGACGGTTGTTCAATCGCTTCCCAAGTGTGTCCCAGACGTGCTCGATTGCATTGAGGTCTGGACTACGAGCGGGCCAAACCATAACCTCAATATTGTGGGCATTGAGGTAATTTTGCACTATTCTGGCGGTGTGTGGCCGGGCATTGTCTTGTTGCAGAATAAATTCTGGGCCAAAATTATCGGCAAAAGGTACCACATGTGGTTCTAGAACTTCATCTATGTACCTACGTGCCGTTAAAGACCCCCCGCGAATAACCACCAGCTCGGTTCGCCCATTCAAAGTTATCCCACCCCAAACCATTATGGACCCTCCTCCAAATGGAAACTTTTCTTCCACCGTGCAGTCTAAATAACGTTCACCCGGGTGTCTCCAGACTCGAACTCGTCCATCGATGTGATTCAAAGAGAATCTCGATTCGTCAGTGAACAGCACATTGCTCCACTGCTCCAAGTTCCAATTTACATGTTCTTCAGCGAACAATCTTCTTGCTCTTCGGTGCTCTGGGGTTAACGGTGGTACTTTAGCTGTTCTTCTTGCACGAATCTGACGTTCGTGAAGCCTGTTACGTATGGTTTGGGTAATAAATCTGGTTCCTGTGCTCTCAACCAGCAGATTTTGGAGGGTTGTAGCGGTAGTTGTGCGTACTCTAGTGGCCCACCTCCGTATTAAACGGTCTTCTCTCTCGGATGTTGCCCTTGCACGATGCGGATAAGGTTGTCTTCTAATGATTCCAAAAATTTCATACCTTCTCCAGGCCCTGTTTATGGCACTTCGACTGACATTCAACATTCCAGCTACTTGGCGTGTTGAGTGACCCTCTTGAATTAGCGTGATCACCCTAGCAATCTGAATCTCCGTTAAATACACTCTACGCCTTTGTCGTCTACCAAGCACATCAACATTCATTTTAATTCTATCACATTTGACTCAAAATTAAACAAGTAAAATGATAACACATTTCTCTTTTGGTGATAAAATTTACATTCCTAATTTTTTTTTTGTTGCAATAAAAGAATTGTTGATATTGCTACAAATATTTAAACTGGAATGTGTGTACTAAGTGTACACAAAGTTCTATTTTTGTACTTGGTGGCACAAACAAAATATACTAAAAGAAAGAAGGGGCTCCTTTTTCGTTTTGAGTAGTGTATAATGATTCCTTAAAAAATCATTTAGAGTACTCTAGCGTTTTTCGCGGAACGTCGAATCGAATCCAGAATGATTTAATTTCCGCTGTTGCAACCATTATTCTAAAAAGAATTAAGCAGGAAGAGATTGGCGAGGCGCGGTTCATTGCTATTGTTCTGGACGAAACAACTGATATCACTAATTTTAGCCCATTATCTATAGTAATACGCTACGTTAAAACAGACGGAAGTATTCAAGAGCGATTTTTAGGTTTTAAGAATGTGTCCGAAAATCGTACAGCAGATGCCTTATATACCGTAGTTTATAACGTTACTAAAGGAATTAATGGAGAGAAAAATTTAGTTGCTCAAAGCTATGATGGAGCTGCAGTGATGGCAGGACAATTAGGGGGTCTGCAAGCTAAAGTTCGAGAAACTTTCCCAAGTGCTGTGTTTGTCCATTGTTTTGCTCATAAATTAAATTTAGTTTTATCCCATTCCATAAATCACATTAAAGAGTGTAAAGTATTTTTGGTTACTTTAAGTGGCATGGCTGCTTTTTTTTTCCAAGTCAACAAAACGTACACAAGCTTTGGACTCCATTGTCCACAAACGATTGCCCAATGTAGCTCCTACTAGTTGAAACTATAATGGAAGTCTTGTGTTAACAGTATCTGAAAATCGTGAATCACTGATTGAACTATTTGAGAATATAATAGAAAATAATGAAACGTGGGATTCAGAAGCAAAAAATAGTTCGAGGGAGTTTTTGGACTGTTTGAAACGAGATTTTAATTTTAATTATTTGTTGAACATATTTTCAGAAATATTTCCATTCTCGGACAATGTTTTTAATATATTACAAACTAAAACAAATGATATTGCGTTTTGCCTAAAAAAGTGGATGATTTTAAGTCCATGTTAAACCAAAAAAGAGATGACTTTGACCTATTTTGGGAGAAAACGATGAGGTTAAATGTAGAACTACAAGCCAAGCGTTTTCGAACGGACAAAGTGGGAGTTGTTCGGACATCATACAGACGCCTCTTTTATGAAATAATCGAACAAATTCAGCAACAAATAAACTATAGATTAAACGGTTTAAATGGTTTTAAATTCCTCGAGCTCTGCAATTTTGATGCATTTAAAGGAAAAACTTTTCCATAAGATGCGTTTAAATCTCTTCTTCATTATGGCCAGCTCCTCGACCGAGTGTGACTACGATCTGAACTAAAAGTGATTTACGAAACTGGGCGACATTAGCGCAAAAAATAACGCTAAGGAATTAATGCAATTTTTAAAAGACAAGGAGCTGGAAGATGCCGACGCCGAAGTGTCGAAATTGTGTGAATTAGTATTAACAATACCTGCCACAAGTTCATCAGTAGAACGCAATTTTTCAATACTTAAACGTATAAAAAATTTCGTGAGAAATTTAACGGGGCAGGAGCATCGACGTTTTTATGATGACGTCATTGACAAATTTGCAAAAAATGATCGAAGAATCGAATTACATTACAAATAGGTAAGTTTCTAAAAATTGCTTTCCTTTCTTAAAATTCCACCGCACGCCCCGGGTCTTAAATGTCTTTTGCACATGTATTAAAAAATCCACAAGCCTATCGAAGTAGGAAGTGCCGAGACAAGAGTACCACGCACTCGTGTACGCATTTGGTAGTACATTTGAAGCTTTTGGTTTTAAGTCAATTGCATTTTTTCCTATTTCCCAATTTACGGAAGTGATGTGTAGTATAGCACCACAAGAAAGGGGACCCCTTTGAACTATTGAAGTCGAAGAAGCCACATAACATTTGATGAGTTTCGTTCTTTCTTTTCAACTGCATGATCATAATATTTATATAGAACTTATTTTATATAGTTTTCAAAACGGCTTTATATAGTCCATTTAAAATTTTATATTAAACTATTCAACAACTTTTATGTTTTCCTGAAATGTACTACTGACGTGATTCAAGATAATTTCGCAGTAAATACTGTAAGCGCCAAAATTTCCCGGCCTGACCTAGATGCAGCTCTAGTGTGACGATAAAACTTTGTCTTCTTTTAAATACACATCTTAGTAGCCTGCAAGAAAGAAACTCACGTCTTGCGTCAAATAGTTTTTTATTGACAGCATTTTGAACAAGGCTTGTCCAAGAAATAAAACTAATTAGGAAAGACTGTCTTGATGATGTAAAAAGAAAGGGCTTTTCGTCGATCAGATGGATGTGATAGTGGATGTGATAACGAAAGACAATGTTGCATTGAGGAGAAAATTTCAAAAAAAAAGACTAACCTTTCTGACACTAGCATTAGTCCAATCCTATATAATCATTTAGGTATACAAGGAGGGTTTCCAAAAATCTTTCCGCTATTCAAAAACATCGTCGTGTCGAGTGTATGTTGTCTTATTTGGAACTGTGTAGGCCCGAACCAAAGCCTATGATACAAACCATTGTAACAGGGGATGAAACTAAGATTCTCCACTATAATCATCTAACGAAAAGGGAATCAATGGAGTGGCAGCGTAAGGGTGAGGCACCCCCAAGATAACTCGGAGTCTGCCAGTCAACAATAAATGTGATGGCCACGATCTTTTGGGATTGTGAAGGAATTGTTTTGACAGATTTTAAAGAAACCTATACCACCGTTAATGGAAAATATTACATAATTTGCGGAACTCCATACGTGAAAAACGTCGCTGAAAACTGACCAGAGGCGCGCGTTTTTTACACGATAATGCTGGTGTTGCAGAAGCTGCCATTTTGGACTGTGGGTTCCATCAGATAGATCATAGTCCACACATGGCTCCCAACGTCAACTATTTGTTTAGATATTTGAAAAAAGACTTTCGTGGGCAAACGACGCTTGAGTTGAGTTAAAAAAAGTCGTTTTAGCGTATTTTGTAGACAAGCCAAAATATTATATTTTTAAAGTGATTGAAATGTTAATAAAGAGATGTAATAAGTGTACTGAAGTTACCTACTTTGCCATTTTCTTATTCAGGTCGAGAAATTTTAGCGCTCACTATGTACAGGGTGTCCGGATTTGGTTGCAAAAGCAGGGTATCTCGCTTATTTTTAAAGATAGAACCTTGCGGTTTTCACGAACCTTAGCTAATTTTTTGTGAAACTCATGAAGCCGTAAACAAAATTTTCATAGCCTTCTTCGTTTATGAGATACAGGGCGAAATAGAAAATTTTGCATTTTGGGACCCCCTCGTATCTCGGTTATTCTTTAACTTAACGCAAAGGGAAAAATTGCTGCTTATGTAGTTTTTTACGTTGGATCAAGTGGCGTAGTCATATTTTTCATTTGAGTTGTTATTTTTTAGATATGACCCAAAGTTGTGTTTTTTTAAACGGGACACCCTGTATATTTGTCCAGAAATTGATTTGTCCTTTTAAAAGCTTCTCAAAAATATATAATAGTATGGGTCTATTTTAATAAACAACAACAAAAATCCTAATTTTTATAATTATCAATTTTGCAGTAGGCCATGCAAAACGATGCCGTTTTCTTTTGTTTTCTTGGAAGCAAATGACATTTACCAATTTTGTACACATATTTTAAATATAGCGCTAGTTGTTTGTATTTATTTATTGTATAAAAATATATTTGTATTATTATGGAAGAAAACCAAACTTTCGAACATTATGAAAAGTACGATATGTTAGCTTGTTTTATATTAAGTAATGAAAATGTTGAAGCGGCTTCTGAGATGTATTTTAACAGGTAAATAGTTAATTTTTAGGTATGTTGAAATACTATTGCTTAATTTTTATTTAGATATCCAGAAAGGAGGCAACCTAATATATATAGAATTTACTTAATCACGGATCATTTATCAAACCTCGTACGAAAACATATAACAAAGAAAATCGGGAGGCTGAGGAAATTACGGTTTTGGCTAATGCAGAAGCTTACCCTACAAACTCTTGTAGGGCCAGTGAAAAGAGCATAGGGATTCCAAAAACTAGAGTTCAAGAAATTCTAAAAAAGCACAAATACCACCCATACAAATTTAGGCTCGTGCAGTACTTACAGCCAGGGGATGCAGTGCGTCGGGTAGTCTTCTGCAATTGGTTTCGAGAAAGATGCGATATGGTTAGAGATTTTGAAAGGAAGGTTATATGGTCAGACGACGCACATTTCAGTAATTCTGGTATACTCAATAGGCACAATAGTAGATTCTGGTCCCAGGAAAATCAACACCAAATATTTCCCAGAAAACAGCAGGGCAGGTTTGGTTTAAATGTGTCCTGCTTCATATTAGGAACACATAAAATTTTATATATTTGAGGGAAATCTAACAGCCAATCGCTATATAGAAATTTTAAAGGCAGCTATACCTGAATTACTTGATGATGTTCCTCCAGCGCAAAATAACAGGATTTATTTTCACACAAATCTGAAATGCAATGAGAGAAAATTTTCGCTATTTACAAAATCATCCCGTTAATTTGCTTAATTCCCTAAAACGAATACGAAAATTGTGCGAAGCATGCATAGAACAAAATGGAAATCAGTTTGAACAGTTCTTTTGATTTACTTGGTTACTGTAGTTCTTATACGACAGTTGATTTTTGCTGAAAGGCTTGTTACATAATAATTTATTACTGTTTTGTTCTTGTGTTACATAAATCTAGGTAGGTATTACTTTTTTGGTGCGAAATTATCAATACATATTTTAATAAATAGATTTAATTACATATTTATTTTGATCTATTGTTAGGATGTAGATATTTTTAATGACTTTAAATAAAAGGCAGCATTGTTTGCATGGCCTACTGCAAAATTTGGGATGATAATTATAAAAATTAGGATTTTTGTTGTTGTTTATTAATATAGACCCATACTATTATATATTTTTGAGAAGCTTTTAAAAGGACAAATCAATTTCTGGACAAATATATAGGGTGTCCCATTTAAAAAAACACAACTTTGGGTCATATCTAAAAAATAACAACTCAATTGAAAAATATGACTACGCCACTGGATCCAGCGTAAAAAACTGCATAAGCAGCAATTTTTCCCTTTGCGTTAAGTTAAAGGATAACAGAGATACGAAGGGGTTCCCAAAATGCAAAATTTTCTATTTCGTCCTGTATCTCATAAACGAAGAAGGCTATGAAAATTTTGTTCACGGCTTCATGAGTTTCACAAAAAAATAGCTCAGGTTCGGGAGAACCGCAAGGTTCTATCTTTAAAAATAAGCGAGATACCCAGCTTTTGCAACCAAATCCGGACACCCTGTACATATGCAGTAAAATAAATTATCAAATCTAGAATAATATAAATATAATATTGTTTAGTTGTAATATAAAAACGACAAATTCGAAATATTTATGTTTTAACTAAGTGATAAATAACCACTTACAATAATATAATTGCTGCTACTAATTAACATATTAAATATAAATAATACGTTAACGATTCAGACTTTTTAAAAGCTATTTTTTTCACAAGAGGCTCAACCTTGGATCCGCCAATATTAGCATAAGTTTGTGAGAATAGGCAAAATACCAAAGATTTAATTTTAATTTAATAGCAAATAAAGAAAATTAAACCAAAAAATCATGGTTCTTGGGATTAGACCAAATTGGAATTACTCTCCGACGTTTCGCCTTCGATTATACGAGACATCTTCAGGGTTCTTTACTTCACGAGATATGAACACTGAATGAGCTCTGAGAGATGTACACAGGTTTTATACCCGATTTGTGCTCGCCGAACCATGACCCTGTGTTAAGACCGATTGCCACATGTAACGTAACTCATAACCCGTAAGAAGAATGAATAATCTATTGGATTTTTTTAATGTTTGAAAATTTTAATATGTTCTCTAATCTTTCGCTTTTTAAATCCCTGGAACCGGTGCTAGAACCTTTCTTTCTTTTTAATATATCGTTCATGTTCCTTAAGTCTAGTGGATATTGAACGTCCTTCCTATTTCTCCTACATACACTTCTCTACAGGAACAAGGAATTTTATATACTCGCTCTCTTTCGAGGATCGCAGGCATTATCCAATATTTTTATGTGCATTGAAGACTGAACGTATGTTGGACCGCCGAAGTAATCGTCCTATTTTGTCTGTAGTGCCATGTATGTCGGGAAGAACAACACTATCCAACGGTGCCTTCTTATCATTCTCCTTTCGCGGAGTTGGATTACTATATATTTTAATTGAACACGTAATATCTTCAATGCAATAGCCATTCCTTGTCAGGGTTCGGTCAGTTTTGCTGTTTTCGATGTTAGAGAATCCTGATCAGAAATCGACATGGCTCTAAAGACTAGTGAATTGATAACCGATTTTTTTTGTGCTGAATGGTGGTGGGAATTTGGATTTAAGTATCTATTTGTATGCGTCGATTTTCTATACACAGAATGTCCTAACGTACCCTTTTCCTTCCTTTGAACAAATACATCTAAAAAAGATTTGATTCAATTTCCTTGTGAATTTAATATTTTAGTGTTGTTGATTACACACAAAATAGGACGATTACTTCGGCGGTCCAGCATACGTACAATCTTCAATACACATAGGAAGACTGGACACCTTTTCAAATAAAAGGAGTATATAAAACTCCTTGCTCCTGTGGAGAAGTGTGTGTGGGAGAAATAGGACGTTAAATATCCACCAGACTTAAGGAACATGAACGATGTACTAAAAAGAAACACACTGGCCATATTTTAAATGTAAAAGAAATCAAGGTTCAAGCGTCGATTCCAGGATTTTATAAGCGCAAGATTAGAGAATCTATTGACATTTTCAAACATACAAAAAACTTCCACAGAGATATGGGTTACGGTCTATATCAAACGTGGAAACCTATCTTAACACAGGGTCATGGTTCGGGGAGCACAAGTCGGGTATAAAAACCCGCCTAAATTTCTCCGAGCGCATTTAGTGTTCAGATCTTGTGAAGTAAAGATCGCTGAAGATACCTTGTGTAATCGAAAACGAAACGTCAGAGAGTAATACCAATTTAACACGGTCTAATCCAAAGAACCATTATTTCTTAATTGACCAAAGCTGTGAAAGCATTCTAAAAAAAACTAATTACGAAATATGTCGATGTAGCAATTATACTTTTATTATATATCTATATTACACATATTTTGTAGTGACTTCAATACATTTCAGCTAATAATATTTTACACCTTCTTAGTAATTCTGTGCATATTCAAAAATAATAAATCGAGGGCCACGAAACCATTCTTTTGTATTTTTCAAAATGTCTGAAATATTGTGATAAAACGATAGTATATAATAAGAAATACCAAGGCAACTTTTAATAGTATTTACAAACGTTAGTGAACTTGCGTCCCCTTTGGCCAATTTTGTATCATCGTGGCGATCTCTTTGAACAATTCATACCCTTATATTAATATTCGCTATTAAGTCAAGTAAGTAATGGATATAATGGTAATTTTGTACATAAATAGACATAAGCATAAGAAAATGTTAAAAGATGCCACTACTCTTCAAGCACCTGAGGCTCCCAATAAGTTCATAGTAATCCCATATGATCACAGATATACGAGAGATCTAGAAAAAGTATTTAAAAACGTGGGTTTTAGAGTGGCCTACAAAAGGGAGAACAGTTTGAAAAATCTCCTTGGAAACCCTAAAGACAAAGTCGACTTGAAGGAGAGGAGTGGCATCTATGAAATTAGCTGTAATGACTGCGTTCTAAAATATGTTGGGCAAACTAAACGCTCCATAAACATTCGTTTTAAAGAACACATGGCACATTTAAGATACGGAAGAACAGAAAAGTCAAGCGTTGCCCAACATGCTTTACAAAACAATCACCAAATAGGAATAAATAATCTTAAGTTGATTAAAAATGTATCTAATAATAGATTATTGGATGCATTTCAGAGTATAGAAATAGTTAAATGTGGTAAGAAAGCGCTAAATAAAGACAGAGGGCCTATTCCCTATAGTCCCCTCTATGGTTTACTTGACAACGGTGCAGTCGGGCGCAAGCAAGTGACCTCATTTACCTATAAATAGTCTCGGTTAGGATAAGTTACTTTAGTTTATATCATCTGCTAATGATGCTAACTTGGTTAGCGAAACGCGCGTCCAGAACGTAACAAGTTGTGGTGTAGTGTGGTTAGAACTCTTGTATTTTGATCTTCGCTATTAAGAAAAGAAAAAAAAACCGTTACTTTATATTTTGCATACCATTAAAAAAACTGAAACAATACGTGGATTTCCTTTTTCAAATATATTTCTTCGGTCAATTTGTTTACCTTTTACATATCGTAAATTAGACCTAGTCTTGAGTATTGTTCCCATCTATGAGGAGCAGCCTCTCTCTTTATCTTTAACATTTTACAGCTGATAATACCATGAATTTTCTTCTGACGAATTATCATCCCTACTGACTTCTTTATTCATTTCTGCCGGGGAACACGACTCATATGCATTCATTTACGATCCAACTGCAAGGACCTCCAACTTTGCTCGTTCCTTCATTTCCAGACTTTTCCTATTATAGAGAAGATCTTTCTCTCTTGCCCTAATCTGCAGGTCTTTAAATCCCGCATCAATTAACTTCACTTAAAGCAACCACGGTACTGAGTACATAGGCCTTAGTGGTCTGCCCATAGATAAAAAAAATCACATGATATGATTCTTGCTGTTGATGTCTTTGTGAGCAAGAATATTCCACGATATTTGCTGCAGTATTCCAAATACATAAGCTATTAGTATAGAACCATTTTCCTTCAAAAATACTACCTGAATGCACATGCCTTGTTGTTTTTTAACTGTCAGATAGGATTCTGATCTTTATCAATGGGCACTTTGAATAAGTCTTGGTGAAATTTTGATGAAAATCAATCCTCACCGACGCTAGCCTTCCGAGAGTAGTTCTTTGGAGCACTATTTTCATTGGAGCTTTATTAGCACTATAGCATTATAGGATTTAATTCCACTAGTGAAGAGGAAACGACCATATGCTGCTTTGATACCACTGAAGTAAGCCTTACCATGGTTGATTTCTGCTACGTGCTGAATATGGTATGATCACTATTGATTAATTATTCTGGTTCAATATTCAGTTATTATTAGATGGGGTTAATACGCCTGTAGCTAAGTATAAATCAGGGATAATTTTAAATTTAATCGACAGTTTTTATCAGAGAATCCTTTATAAGTGTTTATTTTTCAATCTTCACCATAACAAATGCTTTTATTTTTAATATATACTTGTTCTCCTATTCTTCTTATTTTAACAAGATATGTTATATAATTTATATCTTTCATAGGTATCCATGTTCATGTTTCTTCACACAAAAGACAAACCATCTCGGTCTTTCATTCGATAAAAACCTTAAGAAGGTTGCTATTTTCATGAACAACGCCTCATGAAAGAAATACGAACCACGCAATCGAATACATTTGCTTGAAGAGCCATCTGGGAGAATTCAGCTAAACGAATCGGAAAAATCGATAGAAAAATACGAATACAGCGTAATATTTTCAATAACGATTTTCGTTATAGAACTTTAGTTTCCACATATTAGAGCAAGTTATATTAAAAAATGATTCTTAAAGAGGTCGCTAGACGCAGAAATATCCTAGAAATATTTTAAACTAGTAAGTACTTAGCAGCATTTCAGCAATAATATCTACAAAAACCTAAAATAAAAAGCCGCAAAATCCACAGATTACGTACTTGGGGACAAACCTTTTGCTTCAACGAGTCGGTGGGATTGGACAGGCTGGGGCTCTTCCGGTCGTTGGACTGTTGAGCCGTGCGGAATTTCTGAAGATCGCTCTCGGACGAAACGTTGGGGAATTGCTTGTTGAGGATTGGTTTACTCGCTGCAAAATAATCTTTATAAATTAAATTGTTATAGACGTATTGATAGTACAAAAAATCTTCTTTATTTAACGAAATTAACGACATTGAACACATCTTTCTTTTATCTATAGGATTATCACTCGATAGATATAGATGGTTAGCCTAGGCGCTATGTATCACGGTTGCTTTATCAGGCAGGCTTGTTGCAACAAATTACTCAAAAAAATTTTTTTCGCAAACCGAGTTGTGTATTGATGGAACCAAATAGAGAAAAATATTTAATTCTACAAATACAAAAAATTAATTTGAAAATAAAGATATGCAAGTTGATCAAAATGACTTGGTAATTTCTTCGGGTTTCTCATCAATAAGGTAACTCCATCTGCAGAAACAGAGGAATTTTAAAAATCCATGCATTTAACTTCATACAAGGCATACTCAGTGGCGAGTTGCCAATTTCATTCTATGGATAACGTTGTGTTTGTGCTGTGTTCTATCTAAAACATAACTACTTTCCATCGTTCTTAATGGTAACAGTTATTTTTTACATCTGACAAACATTTATATGTTATGAAAGCTATACAAATGATGTTTACCTCGGTGTTAGAGAATATTTAGTGAAATTAATAATAAGGAAATGTTAGAAGGAATATGGTAAATCCAAAAGGAACATAAATTTTAAATTCATGACTTTTTTTCATTTTTTTTCCATGAGCAGACCATCAATTTACACCCGTATTTACTAAAGAGGTTTAAATTTAGACCAGGTCTAAGTTGACAGTTATAGGTTTAAGATGACATTTTTAACTTTTGAACAAATAATTTTTCTAAATGTCACAGTTACAAAATGACAGTAACATAAGCGAAACATAACTGGAGAACAATTTTTTTTTAGTGAATACGAGGGTTAAAAATTAGGAAAAGATTAAAAAATCTTTAACGTTAACAGATTCCAAAATCGGACACTATATAATAAGGACAATAAAGAGGCGAACAAAATGGAAATCCCCTGATCTTTATAGTTGGAGGTGAATGGATACATGAGGGTCGATATATTCGTGTCCCCTGCGACCGGCATGGCTAAGCAAGGCATTAAGGATGAACTATAAAACAGAGATTAATCGAACACAATTCGACGCGGTGCATCAATGAGAATATATGAGAACAGTATCCAAGGCTGGGTTTGATCTGTAATGTGAGATGAACTGGATAAGTTCTATGCTCTTCATTCTGACATTCATGACTTTATTTTTAAAATGTTCGAAGCATTTTCATTTGAAGCCCGATATTCTGAAGTGTACTGTAGTCTTCGTAGTTTTCCTTGACCCCTCTATGTTTATTTAGCTGTTTCAAACTGAAAAGCATATGCTAGAGCTTCTGAAATCTTCTTTATTCTAGCCATTCTTAAACCTCGGTTGGTATCAGGGTCACGAAGGCCTTCAATAAAACTGCTTACTGCCAACTCTTGCTTAATCTCTTCAGGGTAGGATGGATAAGTCAAATTAATTAGTCGCACAATATCTCCTTCACACTTTTGAAGATTTTCGTTATATTTTTGTCTTCGACATTGAAGTTGAACTTTATAAACCACCTGTAAATGTGCTTCACCATAACGCATTTCTAGTTGGCTTACTATTGTCCCAAAGTCATTCTGTTTATCTTCGGGTATGTTCTTTAGCACCTCCATTGCTTCATCATGCAAGGAACAAACCAGTGCTCGTGCCATTCTGGTGGATTCCCAGTTATGTTCAGTTGCGGCAGCATCAAATTGTTTCAGGTACGTCACCCACGGCACCTTACCATCAAACGTAGGTGGTTTTACCAGATGTAACAAAGAGACAAAGTCGGATTTTAACTCACTTAGATTTTGGACTTCCTGCCGCATTTGGTAATGAACCTCCTGAACTTGCTTTGGACTTTCTTCTCCATTTGTCCCAATTCCTCTTTTACATCTTCCTTGGTTAGTGTCAGTTCAAGCAACCTTTTTCTAGTGATTTCTTCTTCATTCTTTACCATTTCTTGCATTTTGTGTTTTATGTTTTCTTGGTGCTTCCTCATGTCATCTGTAAGTTCTTGCTTTAGTTCTTCTCGGTTCCTCTTAATATCTTTTTTAATTTCTTGCTTCATGTCTTCTTGATTTTTCTTCAGGTTTCCTAGTTCTTGATTCATGTCCTCTTGGCCTCTCTTCATGTCTTCTTTGATTTTCTTCTTGTCTTCTTGACTGTTTTTTCGCGTCTTCTTGGTTCTTTCTTAGATCTTTCATATCGTTGTGCATTGTCATTATCACATTCATTAAGGAATCAAATTTTGCTTCCATAATTATGATGATTTCTGTATCTTCAGTACCTTCAGTGTTAAAAAAAACAATTATTACTTTTTCGTCTTCAGATTACTCCAACTTCAGACTCAGCTGGATCCTTATCCCGCTTCCGACACCAAATGTTCCGGATTTGCCGGTACACAAACACGTAGTTTCTGAATTCACTTCTTCAAACACTGGTTACACCTAACAATCGTAACTAAGGTAACTTTAAACTTGTCAATGTCAGCTTGTTAACACTTCGAAATCTCAATTACAACTGAATCAAAATGTGTTTGTGTTTGGGATCATCTTCTGTTTTGCTTCATCTTACGGTTTTACGCATTTTGGTTAGTGTTTAAGTTAACTTGTGGTATCAAATGGTAGGGGAAGCGTACGTTAAAATTGGTCTGATAAATGATTTGTAAATAGTGGTTTTTATTCTGGAATGTAGTTTACTTTTGGGGTGAAGTAGGGAATATAACATAGATATTATACCTCTTGCTTTCTTTATCTTATTGTTAGTATTAGCCGACCAACTCAATTTTGTGTCAAATATTACTCCCAGATACTTTGCTTTTTTTGTCCATTCAACATTTGATATTTGGATTTTCCTGATGTTTTCAGGCCTATTGTATTGTGAAAATAATACCACTTGAGTTTTATTAGGGTTTAGGCTCAGTTTCCATGAATTCATCCATATTTGGATGACATTTAGATGATTTTGAAGGCTATTGTGAATGTAATTTAGATTTCTGTTAACTGTGATTGGGGTGCTGATTTTTGGGTATGTCCGCGGTGAAGATATTAAATAGTAGTAGAAACAACGAGGAGCCTTGTGGGACACCCGCTCTTATTAATTTAGGGTTTGAGTCATAGCCCTCTATGTGGACTATGAACTCCCTGTTACTTAAAAAGGATTGAATTAATTTTACTAGATAGTTAGATGTTATGTCAAATGCTTTGTGGACATCTAGAAAGATTGCCCCCACATTTTTTTCCTGTTAAATGCCTGAGCAATATCAGAAGCCAACCCTCTTGTTTGATTCAGGGTACTTGGTGAGCTTCTGAAGCCGAATTGTTCATCCGGAAGAACATTTTGGCGCTAAGTCATCAAAATGTGGCCTCGCGGCGCGCTTATATAGCCTTTAGAAAATGATGGAATTATCTAGAAAATTCTAGAATAATCTAAATAATACAGGGTGAAAAGAATTAAGCCTAACAGAACATTCGAGAACAATTTTTGACACATAGTCGTTACAGGGATAAAAATTAAGGTAAGTCTACTTCATTAAGATAGCAAATAATAAACAAATTCATCTAAAACTTAACAGATCTATAACTAGGGATAAATTCGCAACAATATATTCATATAAAAAAAGGATTGTTCAGATGACAAGTCTATACAATCACGATATAAATTACGTCATTTTTATGGAAAGGGGTGTCCAGTGATATATCGTTTAAAAGTCTTTTTATTCTGAATTCAACCCCCGATTTTGAAAACATTTAAATCAGTAGTTCTCAAATGATGACCAATAACAATGTTTCCTGATGGACTCATTATTATACTTTCGGGATATTTTTTTGAGGTTACCAATATCAATACTCCATACTAAGTGAAGCACGAAAATGAAACGGTAAATATTTTATTGCAACAGTATAACAATTAATACAAAACTTAAAAAACGAATATTAAAAACTAAAACAAGATGGAAAATAAAATTTTCATTTTAAAAGATGTTATAAATGTCTGCCCTGTACCTCTTGAAAAATGAAGATTCTATTAGTGAATTCTTTCCTTACATTAAAGAGGGTTTCATTTTGAAAAGTTGAGATTTCACATAGCCTTATAGAAAATAATCAAGGGTTGTAAGATCTGGCGAGCGAGCGAGCTAGCCTAGTCGGACCTCGGCGACCAATCCATCTATCCAGATAGGCTGCATTTAAGTAATTTCTAGTGTCTATAAAATAATGTGTCGGGACACCGTCCGGTTGAAATGTAATGCCAAAGTGGAACTCACGAGGGTTTTGAGCAACAACATCATCATTAAGTGGAGTAGTGGTATCCTGCAGCATTTGAAGATATGTGGGGCCGTTTAAATTTCGTGAAATATTGCATGTCTCAGCTACTTGCTTAGTACACTGTCTAGGATACTGAGCTTTCACGTTTTCGCCAATTTTTGGGCCTCCCAGATATTGGGGCATCTTTTACCGCCTCCATTACCTGAAATTTTGACAACAAATTCTGAAAATACCTGCACATCGGTCGTTTCGGAAAGCGTTCATTGAAGAAGCGTGACAATTCCAGTTAATCTAGCCAAAGATGATAACTGCTTGGATTTTATCTTCTAACGAACGAGCCATTTCAATTAAATGATATTTTCGGAAACTTTTAGAACACATGAAAAGCACGTTTCCAAATGTCAAATATTAGAAAACCAAAGCAACGACAATTAATTGTTGTACTTGGTGGAAAAAATTGCAGCACAAAACCACGTAATCAGAGAATCAAATTTAAAGTGATTATTGGTCATCAATTGAGAACTGTTGGATCAAATATTTTCTAAATCGGGGGTTGAATTAAAAATAAAAAGACCTTTTAAAACGATGTGTTACTCGACCTCCCTTCCATAAAAAAAAGTTTGGAAATTGTCTTCTTGACATTATTTAAAGATGTCATTTTTTTTAATGGAGAATTTGCTAATATATTATCTTCCAAATTTCTTTGCAATATACCGAGCGGTTCAAAAGATAGACGGGAAGCAACGGACTTTATGTCCTCATTGTATGTATAAGATGGTCTAGGAAAAGGGATATTCCCAAACGGATTTACAATGGGCCAAGTGGATCCCAGAGGCTGCTTCTTCGATAAGCTTTCCTCCCAACATTGCTGAATATAGAATAAAGGAAAAACTTTGGGGGTGGAAGGCAATTTTACTTATCAGAAATTTTGATTATTTAATTCATTATAATCTAGAAGGATTATGACGGAAAGAAAGAATATAGTTATTATAACTTCAAGAAAGAGTCCAAACTTCTAGAGTCAAAGCTGTTTTTCAGATATTTAAAAAAGAATTACTCGTAGGCAATTAGAAACAGGGATAGAAGCAAATTTAGTAGCCAATCTTTTCAAAAAGATTTTTAGGTGGATGGTGGCTGAAAATTATTTGAAAGTTAATATATTCAATCCGAATACTCCGTTATATAATATTCGATTAACTCGATACTTACATAGAGATTGTGCTGGATACCCCGTCCTAAAACAATGCCGCCTGGCAATGGCGTCTAAACTGGTAGCGTGCGTCACCTTGTGCGGTACAACTGCGTTTTGATTTGCGTAATGTAAATGCCTGAAAAATAAAAGACATTAACAACCTAAATAAATAAAATATATAATATTTCAGTTACTCATTAGATACTTTAGCAAATTAAATAGATATTGCAATGGTTGTATATTATTATTTATAAAAAGTGTTAGGGCTAATCATAACCAAATTTTTAAAATAACAAAATTGAAAAATCTCTTGGAACCTAGTCTTTCTGATATACAGGATCAAAACTCTTTACACATTACATTAAAGAGACTGCACCAGCTAAGATCACACGGACTTAAGAATACAATGCTAATAAACAGGTCATCGTAAGTTCCGATGTTTGTATACGTGCTGCTATATGAATAGTTCCCAATACCGATATATTTATTTCCACTTTTTCTTTTTACATTAGATTCTCTAATTCTTCGTTTATAGAATCCTGGAACCGATGTTAGAACCTTGGTTTCCTTTATATTTATAATATGATTGAACAGTTTGTTTCTCGTTCATCGTTCATTTTCCTTAAGTCTAGTTGATATTGATTCTCCCACATACACTTCTCTACAGGAGCAATGAATTTTGTATACTCCTTCTGTTTGGAAAGGTACAATACCTTTCGGGGATCGCAAGCATTGTCCAATCATCTTATGTGTATTGACGATTCTACGTATGTAGGCCGAAGTAATGGTTCTATTTTGTCAGGAGTGTCATGCATCTAGGGAAGAACAACACTACCTCCTTATCATTCTCCTTTGGCGAAGTTGTATTACTATATCTTTTAATTGCACGCGTAATATCTTCAGTGCAATAGCTATTCCCTCTGAGAGCTTTGGTCAGTTTCGATGTTTCCCATGCTAGAGAAACTTGATCAGAAATCGAAATAGCTCTGAATACTAGTGAGTTAATAACCGATTTCTTTTGTGCTGGATGGTGATGGGAATTTGCATTTAAGTATCTATTTGTATGCGTCGGTTTTCTATACACAGAATGTGCTAATGTACCATTTTCTTTTCTTTGAACGCATGCATCTAGAAAAGGAATCATTCCATTAGATTCAATTTCTATTGTGAACTTGAGGTTATGATATTGTTGATTAAGATGGTCCAGAAATATGAGGAGATTATCTTGTCCATGAGGCCAAACAATAGAAGTATCATCTACATATCTGAACGAGTGTTTTGGTTTGGAGCTGATATTGGAGCAATATCCTCAAAGGCTTCCATAAAGATATTCGCTACCACGGGTGATAGAGGAGATTCCCATAGCTGCACCTGAAGTTTGTTTATAAAAAGATGGTTGAAAATTAAACTAAGTAGATGTAAGACAAGCTTCCACTAGGTCTATTAAATTCTTATCAAGATTATTATGATCCAATAATATGTCTAATATTATGGAAATTGAGTCGTTGACAGGAACATTTGTGCATAGTGATTCTAATTGACCTAACTGACTTTTTAATTGACCAAAGCCGTAAAAGCTTTCGTTTATGTTTATACCCATATCTTTCAGTTATAAAGAAGTATATTGATGCTGAATTTTTATTCCATTGGAAAGCCTTGGCTAATTAATGACAGCTTTCACAACCAAAAATCCATATATCCTCGTAAAACCAGAAAACAAACAAATCATTCAAATTCTATAGAGTTCACATAATAAAAGATTTCCATCAAATCTACATTTTCAGCGTCCGGTATACTTGTAGTATATGACAGTGATTCGCCTGGCCCCTTTAAATCCTCTACGGAAACTTACAGGATTCATCGGCATTAAACCTATTGTTAGTAATGCTGCCTAACGAGATGAGACGAGACTAAAGACTGATGTTTCGTCTGGTCTCGAAAAACCTCGTCTCGACTTTCAAGTATATTAACCTATTCGGTTAAAGGTTAAATAAATATATTAAATGAAGATGACGTTTTGGCTATAAACACACACAGGGTATCAGTGAACCGCGCGCGTTCACAAATTCGTACTCTATCGCACATGCCTGGATGTTGATGCCTTGAAAATGTCCTATAATCTTTTATTTGATAAATTTAATTGGTCACAATACGTAACAGTGTTTTTATGCTAAGAAAGGCATTTTTATGCTGACCCCAACTTTTTTCCCGGGTTATAGGCAATCTTGGCCAAAATATCCTAATACCAATGAGTAAAGTATGGAAAATAATTTATTTTTGTGCCGATACCTGCATGACAAATACCATAAAGCAATAAATCGCCCTTTTGCAGCCAAGAATATAAATGATTATTAGTTGAGTCCTAACACTTGAACCTGTGGTCGAAGATAGATCAAAATACAAGGGTTCTAACCACACTACACCACAACTTGTTACGTTCTGGACGCGCGTTTCGCTAACCAAGTTAGCATCATCAGCAGATGATATAAACTAAAGTAACTTATCCTAACTGAGACTATTTATAGGTAAATGTGGTCACACTTAATTGCACCCGATTGCACCGTTGTCAAGTAAACAATAGAGGGGACTACAGGAAATAGGCCCTTTGTCTTTATTTAGTGCTTTCTTACTATATTTAACTATTTCTATACTCTCAAATGCATCCAATAATCTATTATTAGATACATTTTTATTCAACTTAAGATTATTCATTCCTATTTGGTGATTGTTTTCTAAAGCATGTTGGGCAACGCTTGACTTCTCGGTTCTTCCGTATCTTAAATGTGCGATGTGTTCTTGAAAACGAATGTTTATGGAGCGTTTAGTTTGCCCAATATATTTTAGATCGCAGTCATTACAGCTAATTTCATAGATGCCACTCCTCTCCTTCAAGTCGACTTTGTCTTTAGGGTTTCCAAGGAGATTTTTCAAACTGTTCTTCGTTTTGTAGGCTACTCTAAAACCTACGTGTATAAATACTTTTTCTAGACTTCCCGTATATCTGGGATCATATGGGATTACTATGAACTTATGGGGAGTCTCAGGTGCTTGAAGAGTAGTGGCATCTTTTAACATTTTCTCATGCTTATGTCTATTTACTAATTTATGTACAAAATTATCATTATATCCATAACTTTTAGGTAGATTTAATCTGATTCCTTTCATTGTTAAAACGTTCTTTGCTTAATGGAAAATTGACTAACCTGTGAATTAAGAAATGCAATGCTGCCATTTTGTGTTGACGGCAATGGAATGAGTCGGATGTTATATACCTATCAGTATTAGTCAATTTCCTATGAATATAAAATTGTAATTTGTCGTTATTTCTAATAACTAACGTGTCGAGAAAAGGTACTTGCCCATTGTTTTCCTTTTCGTACGTAAAATTAATGGAAGAATATTTATTGTTTAATTTTTCTAAGAAAGTTTCTGCTTTTGCATCAAAAGTAGCAAATATATCGTCTACGTATCTATACCACACCCTTGGAAAATACTTGAGTTCTTTTTTGAATTGGGTTTCTAATCTAACCGTAACCAAATTTGCAAGGAACGGAGATAAGCAATTGCCCATCGCAGTTCTCTCAAGTTGTTTATAATATTTTTATTGTTGAACTGACAGAAATTTTGATTCATACATAATTTTATGAGAAGCAAATATTCATCAATAATTTCCTTCATCAAATTATTGATTTCAAGTAGTTTCTTTAGCTACCCTAAAGCTAGTGGTACGGGTACACTAGGAAACAATGGGCTTACATCATAAGATATTAAAATTTCACCTTCTTTTAAGTGAACATTCTAAATTTTATCTAAGAATTCTAAAGAGTTAGTAACCTCAAAGTTATCGTACGAGATATTTAATTTGCTGTACGTTGTGATCCAACAGCTGAAACAATAGGTCTCATGGACTTCCCAGATTTATGGATTTTGAGAAGGGAATACAGTTTAGATAACTATGGGTTACTATGTGTTAGTTTGAATTTAAGTTTATCGGACACAAGGTTTTTACACTGTTTTAAGGTACCTTTTACTTTCGTTATCATTTTTGATAACGGGTTTTCTCAATCAAATCGTTAGGACCATCTTGAATCAAATTGTCTACTCTTTCAAAATATCTGTTTTGTCTAGTATAACAACCTTATTTCCTTTGTCAGCTTTTAAATAAAAACATTCCTTTTTCTCCAGTCGCTGAATAACTTCAGTATTTTTATGAGAAACATATTTTGACTTGTAGTTAACAACGTTTTTTGAGATTTTATTTCTGCATTCATTAGAAAGGCTTGCAGGTTAGTCAATTTTCCATTAAGTAAAGAACGTTTTAACAATGAAATGAATCGGATTAAAAATATATCTAAAAGTAATGGATATAATGATAATTTTGTACATAAATTAGTAAATAGACATAAGCATAAAAAAATGTTAAAAGATGTCACTACTCTTTAAGCACCCGAGGCTCCCTATAAGTTCATAGTAATCCCATATGATCCCAAATATATGAGCGATCTTGAAAAAGTATTTGAAATCGTAGGTTTTAGAGTAGCCTACAAAAGGGAGAACAGTTTGAAAAATCTCCTTGGAAATCCTAAAGACAAAGTCGACTTGAAGGAGAGGAGTGGCATCTATGAAATTAGCTGTAATGACTGCAGTCTAAAATATATTAGGCAAATTAAACGCTCCATAAACATTCGTTTTAAAGAACACGTGGCACATTTAAGATACGGAAAAACAAAAAAGTCAAGCGTTGCCCAACATGCTTTGGAAAACAATCACCAAATAGTCGGGTGCAACCAAGTGTGACCACATTTACCTATAAATAGTTTCAGTTAGGATAAGTTACTTTAGTTTATATCTGCTGATGATGCTAACTTGGTTAGCGAAACGCGCGTCCAGAACCTAACAAGTTGTGGTGTAGTGTGGTTACAAATCTTGTATTTTGATCGATTATTAGTTGGTTCTTCTTAAATTTTATTAGATTTTTGTAGGTATGTTGTGAAAAGAATACATAATCAGCTGAATATAGATTTTTGTTTTAAAATGTTCATCGATTAAATTATGATTGTCCGCCTTTCCAGGTTGTTTGAAAAATAAAGCGAAAATTATAATATATTTTTCCTAAAACCGTCATATAAAATATACCAGATTTCATTCAATTCCGTGCATAAAACGCCTTTTATAAAAAGTGCAAGAAAACTAAAATCATTAAATAAATTATCTAAAATTACTATATAGTTCATTGGCGGGTGATTATTTTAGGATTTGCCGCTATTAAAAGGTAGGCTTTGATATTTTTGCGTTTTATTTCAGCGAGTTAACATAGTTTATATGAAAGTTTATTAAAATTATTAGCTAGTGGTGACCGGCAATGGTATCGTCCTGGGTAAAAGTTATTATAATTTTTTTGAAAAATAACATGATCGTAGAAAAAATATTACATATAACTCAAACATTAAGATATTTTTTGTACTACTGTGATTGTGGTTCAAAATTTCCAAAACTTGTTACTTAAATTACTATTATCTGGCTAGTTTATAAAAATAAAGATTAGATCGAGGCGAGACGATAGTACAAATTTTGTCTTATCTAGCGGCATCACTACCTATTGTTTATTCAATAACAAAAATTGCTTCTGTCAGACGACAGCACGCAATATGGATGGAAGGTACCAAATAATATCGTGTCAATTAATACTGCAGTGGCTTAGAGACTAGGTTTATATTTTAAGCCTAATGATACTTTTCTCTTGCAAACTGCTCCATATTATTCTCTTCCCATAAATGGTGGACGTCATTTAATATCTTGACTCTGTCCGGAGAAGAGCCATTCGACGAAGAAGGAGGTTTAGCTATACCTGTCAGTTAGATACGAGTATCAATCCACATGCATTCGTTCACCTTCCTATAAATACCAAGGACTTTTCTTTTTATTCATTAAAGCAACCACGGTACTTGAACTTGCAAACACCATGGCTTCACTTAAAAAAAAACAATTTTATGTAATTTAATCAAGTTATGGCTGAACTGAAGCTTTACTTAAGGATGTGGGACTGGACTCTATGACTTTCAAAGTTATTTTGAAATTAGGTGAAGCAGTTTTAGATTTTTTTTATAATTAGTTAAGAAATGTCATTAACCTTGTTATGTGTAACACATTATTAATAATACATTTTGTAGCTAAGAAAATGTGACGAAAACTTACCTATTATTATTTGTACCATTATTGCCATTATTCCTACCATTAACTCCCCCTCTTTCCTGACTCTCGCCCCTCTCGAAGCTAGCCTGGTGACTCGCTGGCGCACTGTGGCTGATGGTCAACGCTGTGTAGTCAGGGGTCCGATGTACGGTGCCTCCTTGCGAAGCCATAGGAGGACTCACGTAGGAATGGGGAGGAGCCTCCGACCGAGATACCCACGTCTGTTCCGAAAGGATTGGAGTGGGGGAATTCGACGTGAGAGGGCTGGAAATATCAGTTTTAATTTAATTATTATCATGATTATTATTTGATAGCTTTGAGATGCCCATTTTTTTCGATCTGATTAAAAAAGCTGGCGGTTCAGGCACAAGACACCGAAATTTGTATTTAAAGTTTTTTACTATAACCTGTAATTACGGCTGTGGGTGGACGTCAAAATTTAATGGATTATCCTGTACATATATAGTTTTGCTTAAAATTGAGAGAAGAATTGAAATATTAGATTAATATGCAGGGTATTCCTTTTAAAAAAATGCAGCTTTGCTATGCCACAACTTTATGACCAACCTTATATAATTAGAATTATTACTGTCTAATAGACATTTAAATTCTCTAAAACTGGCGTATTAAACTGTTTTGGATGCCTTGTATATTTTACCCAATATCAACCGTTTCCAAAGCGATTATTTATTATTTCAATCTTATCAAGAACCTTATTTTTGTAACATATTATTTCGATCGTAGTACGTTACCTACATAAATAAGCAAGGTGAAAACATCGGGTACTATGCTTATTTTGTAACGACTTTTTTTTAGTTGCCAAGTATTTGTCTCCCTCAGGAAGGCATTTTAAATACGTCACTCCTTCTTCCACTAAGGGCACCTAAAGTAGAAATTCCTAATCCTTGAGTCTGTTCTTTTTTATACTTCGATTTTCTACTCACCTCCCTCCCATATGTTTTTTTTTATCCACCCCTGAAAAACGCAATTAAGAACGTATGCCAAGAGATAACATCACAAACATAAAAAAACAAGTTAAAATCAAAGACTCGAATTTGCTATTATTGTATTGAATACAAATTGAACATCGTTGTTTCTAATAGTAGAAATCTATACAAATAAAAGGAACTGTAACGCAAACCTTCAGTTTGTAATTCACATTTTGGACAATCGCCATAATATGGAAAACAACTTCCAATCCAACTAAGGCGTTTTCCTTGACCTAGTCAAATGTTTGGTGATTTATAGAGCCGTACAGCCATTCATTTGTATGTTTGAACAATAAAACCATATTTGATTTTAATAAAGTGCTTGCGGACTCTTTTATTTATTAACATTATCTGAAAAGGTTCGCACTGTGGGCATTTATTCACATGTCAGGACGTATGTAAACTAATTTAGGTGTTCGTAGCCTTTAACATTTTAAAATCGCTCTGAGCATTTGCTATACTTACTTCGTCCTTTCACCTTTACATGTTTTACGGGATAAGGTTGTCTTATACAGTGTGTCCCAGATTCGTTTCTCTATACAGGGATTTCGGCTCCTACTATATCTACAGCAAAGGTTAAATGGGGAAAGTTTTAGAAGAAACTTATTGCATTCGATATCCGGCTTCAGATTTACGATCGATCAATTGTTTTTGGAAATATCGGGGAAAAACCGAAAATGGGGGATTTCGTTTTTGGCCAGTATATCCAGAACGGTAAATTTGACAGCTGCCAAAATGTGACATTGTTCGGACACATTTATAAGACAAATAAGATGACGTATACGACACGTCTTCATTGTTTTTTGTTAACCCGCAACCCGCCTCAACTTTCATTTTTCTTATGACCGCCATATTGGATCTTTCGATTTTTGGAAAGAGCCTAAAATTTCTAATCTAGTGATATCTCACATGTGCATTAAAGATTTTAGTATCATCGAAATATTACACTTCGTAAAGTTAGGTCTCAGTTTTTTCTAAGGAGGCCATGCTTTAAAGTAATGTTAGCTCCCAATGCTTTTCTAAGGAGGCCATGATTTATCTGTAACAAAATTGGATTTTCTTTGACGTTAAGTTAAAAATTTTAAAGTATCAATGCTGTGTTTTAATAAGTAGTAGATATGCTTTTATCCCATAAATCTGACACATAAATTGTCAAAACCTATAGAAAACGGCCGGCATTCCGTATTCAAATGAAGAAAAGGTTGACATGTTAGCTCTGTACTTTCATTCATACAGAAACCCCGACGTTACCTCAGCAAGGTATTTGGAGATACTCCGTACTCCGAACGACGCGTGACGGCAGCCTCATAAAGCCCAGTTCAGGAAAATCGTAGTTAATTTAATTAACCATGGTGCCTTCGAACAACCTAGAAGAGGATACAATAATAACAATGAAAATCGAGACAGAAACATTTTACAAGCTATCAACGAAAACCCTAGTGCAGCGCTAAGAACTGTAGAACAGGAAACTAATGTGCCAAAATCAAATCCATAATAGTACAAGGACTTAAGGAAACTGATTTTCCAAGACGACTACAGTTCTGTGAGTGGTATACTAGGAGATGTAATGAAAATCCTGATTTTGTAAATATGTCTTGTGGTCCGATGAGAGCGGGTTAACGAATTGTGGAGTCTTTAATAGGCACAACTGTCATCATTGGGCTGTGCAAAATCCTCACGAAGTGGCAGAGAGACGTCTACAGATCAGATTTGGAAGTAACGTTTGGTGTGGGATCATTGGTAAGCTAATCTAACTAATCTTTTTTAAATAGGCACCAAATGATGGTCAACTACTAATCTTTTTTTTTTTTCGTTTAGTTCTTTAATGATACTAAAAGAGTATAATCTAATAAAAGTAAGTCAACTTACTTTTTTGATATTGTATTACATTTTTATACAATCATTTTGTATTGTAGTTTCGAAGAACCTATAAAAATAGAATTGGGTTCTATACATTTATTAACACTTTATCTAAATTTTCTGCAGATTTAGCTAATTCTCTAAAATTATTTTGATTGTCTGAATTTAATGATTTATTATTACCCGAGAAGCCTAGTTCTTGCGTTATGAAAAAAATACCATATTATGGTTTATAGAAAGGCGTACAGCTGTATTTCCGAATAATTTAAATTTTAAAGGGCAAGGGGTTTGTTCTTTTGATATTTTATGTTTTATTAAGGCACGGTGTACTTCTTTAAGATTATTATATCACTGAAATAAATTGATTTAGTATTTCCGAAATTAATATGCAATACCAACAAAATAGTTTATTACGGCTATTACTTCCCACTAACCAAATATGTTTTTCTTTTTCATAATAAAGCTGAATAGGTTTCAACTGTATACTCATTCATTACGGGATATTTCGATAATTATTTTTGGAAAGAAAATATCTACTTTTTAATAAAGATAATTTTCCCTTTATAATTTATAGTTTCTAGTACCACCCGGCCGACCCTGCCGCCCTCGACAGTTGAGCACCTATTTATAAATTATTAATCATTTCAGGAAATCGACTTATTGGACCATTTTTGTTTGACTACAACCTAAACGGGCAGAGGAACCTAGAGCTTTTGCGAAACCAGGTTGTACCAGCCTTACGAGCTATTCTAACGGAAGATGAATTAAGAACTTGCTTTCAACAAGACGGATGTCCGGCTCACAATACAATTCAAGTCAGGAACTTCTTAAGAGGGCAGTTTGACGAAAGAATAATTTTTTTAAATGATCCAATACCAACCTACTAAAGTTTGTACTTTGTGACACACCATTATATTGTGTTGCGCTAAAATGTATTTTATTTTTTCTGACAATTGGTTTGTGCAAGGCATTGGAACATATATTTTTGGTATGTTGCCTTATATTAAAAGGTTGTTTTGTTTTCCTTTATTATAATATTTATGAGTCCTCTGTTTAATTATTTTTTTAATAAACTTTTCAGGAAAATGATTAGATTTCAAAGTGGCAATAACTTTTTGGATCATTTCAGGGCAATATTCAGGTGACGTTAATGCTATGGCACGATCGGTTGGCCCAATTACACTTCTCTTCTGATTATTAGGGTGGTGGGAGTTAAAGTTAAGGTAGAGTCCTGACCAGGTTTCTTTTTTAAACCATTTTGTTTTAAAACTATTTTTAAATTGTGTGATTATAGTTAAATCTAGAAAATTTATTTTAATATCTTTTCTTCTTCCGAGGTGGACTGAAGTTTTGAATTGTAGCATTAAAGGCATGTAATAAATTATCTATTTTATTTTCTGGAACTGCAGCTAGGCAATCATCGACGTACCTTTTGAAAAAAGTTATGTTAAAATCCAATCCTTCCGAGGTACGTACTAATTTTCTTGTTTGTCTTTTGTTTTTTTTTTGTGTTTATTTTTATTTGTATATAGCTAAATTTTAATATCTGACTAAGAATATATTAATGTACCGGGTGACGTCGTATAAACTGGCACCCACCGTAACTTTTTTATTTTTTGTCGTATAAAAAAAAAATACTGACATACAGAGGATTTTTTTTACGTTATAAATCTGCATTGTAATTCCCAGTAACTTTTCATATATACGAGGAAAGACAAAAAGTACATTTTTTTAAATGGAATGCCCTGTAAATTTTTGCCTAAAATAAAATATCTTTTTTTTTCTGATTCCAAATATACAATACAAGTTGACATTTGGTTTAGCCGTTTTCGAGTTATTTAAGTTTAAAAATCAATTTTCATTATAGACTGTAAAATTACTGGCTATAAAATATCAGCTTTTTGAGCAGTTGGCTATGGAAATAAACACTATAAACAAATGTTCTGTCAAATGTCAAATTACTGCATACCTAGGCATTATAATAAAACAGCGAAGTAAAAATTGAATATAAACAACAATTTACTAACAATATATCTTACTGCAAAATACACAGATGAACCAAATAACACAAAACAAAATTAATCAGAACGAATATTTCCCCCCTGATTATCTACACATTCGTGATAAACATTTCGCAAGTGTTCTACTGCGTTCTCTATAAAATGACCATTTCTTTCATTTAAATGTCTTATTTCCTGTGTTATAAAATATTTTATATCTTCAACGTTGTCCAGATCACGTTTAAATATTTTGTTTTTAATATACCCCCACAAAAAATTGTCCATGGGAGTTAGATCTGGACTATTTGAAGGCCACGAAATAATTCCATTTCTTCCAATCCACTCGTTGTAATTCTCATCCAAAAGAGTCTTCACGTCACGTACCACATATGGTGGGGCACCGTCATGTTGAAAAATTATGTTCATATACTGCCTTAACGGTAAGTTTGCTAGCATTTCCTGCAGATGAGTTTCCACAAATTTTTGATATATTGGTCCAGTTAATGTTCCTTCGAAAAAATAGGGCCCTATTACCCTATTCTTCAGCAGGCCGCACCACACATTAACTGTTCTCCTACCTTGAAATTGAACTTCCCTTGTGAACTGGGGATTTTCTTGTGCCTAGTTGAAAAACTTGACTCATCGGTCCATAATATATTTTTAAAAAAGTTTCTTTCGTTATTTATTCTATTTAACATAAAATTGCAGAAATTGAGTCGTTGATTCTTATGACTTTGAGTTAATTTTTGAACAGTATGATTTTATAGGGCCTAAATCCATATTTCTTTAAAACCCTCCTAATATATTCACGTGAAGTTCTTTTTACTCCGTAACGGGCCCGCATTTCCTTGGAAGTAGTTTGCAGTGACTGACTCGGATTTTCTACGTGATGCAAAGCAATATTTAAATCGTGATTTTCCGTATTATTGTTTAGTTCCCTCTTCTTTCTTTGCAAATCTGACGTTCTAAATTTGGTGAAAATATTCTGGATTGTCGATCTTGAGGGAATCGGACCATCGGGATGATTTGCCATGTAAGCACGACGCGTTACAGAAGCATTATAATTATTTTCAGCAAACAAACAAACAATTTCTCGTTTTCCTGCCACAGAATAAACCATTTGAAAAAATATATCAAAAAGAATTGATTTAGTTCTATTAACAGTGATTTAAATGTCAAAGTCATTTCAGAAACATTTGTTATTATTGTTTATTTCCATAGCCAACTGCTCAAAAAGCTCTTATTTTAACAAATTAACAAAATAACAGTTAACAAATTCCGCTTCAGACTTCCCCGCTGGCTTTCGCGCTTAGATTTGTTTACGGCAGTTGTTATGGCAACGCAATGGTGAATATCCGTAAGGCAAATAGAGATGGGAGCGGCATAAAACTGCTGCTGCAGGCGCTTGTTATAGAATTAATGTAAATTAGTGCGTTCGGATCGTCGGAAGCGGAAGCAGTTTTGCATCGTGTCGTGTATCGTGGTATATAACTGTTTTCTAATATCAAAAAAATATATTTAAAATCGTATAAATTCATATTATTTCCCCTAAGTATTAAAAAACGCTCCAAAGCAATGGATAATTAACATTATAAAAAGGTAAAAAAAATAGCCATTTTGGGCGTGGCACCCCGAAAATGTTTCGCCTCCCGGGCTATTTTTATCTACGGGACTGTGTACCTAGCTACGCTGCGCTTCACCCGTTCTTACATCCACGAGCCGCGACTGCAATATACATCCCTTTGTAGACATGTCTGATCTACCTTTTGTCAGGAGGTTAAGTAGAAATCTGTACATGTTAGGTAATCTTAAAGGATCCAAAATAGAGGTTATTATATACCTCCATTTTTGATACCTCGTTAAATGTTTTTAAACAGAAGCGGTCTTTCATTAAATACTTATGATAAAGGCGATAATTTTTAAATTTGCTCAGAGTGCGCAAAAGTCTAACGACGGCCCTGCGCCCTGGAGGGTTAATATTAAGAGGGAAGATGCTGATTGAAACTAGATAAATAACACCATTACATATTAGCTTAAAACCGAACCTATATTAGCTCGGTTATTGATTAGGTCAATATTGCAGGATGCATACGCATTTCAATTTGCTAATTGAATTCCCAAAGGGGACATATGCATCATTAGAAACATTCGACGAATTCATGTCGCTATTTACCGTAAATTAATTAGTCCACGTTCGTTATCGTTGTCAGCGCTTATATGACACAATCATCCCTTTGAATACCTATTTTTAAAATGATACCAGAAAAACGGAGATATCCAGGAAAACTGAAAAACAAAATTGCGAATTTTTTGTTTTTAATTTCCGTTGGCCAGACCCGTTCTGTTTTATCGATATTGGCACGATTTGAACAGCCCAGTCTGTTTGTTCCTGATTCGGACAAGTTATTGCATTTTATAGCAAGCACAACTGGACGAATTAGCTATTCAAAGGAATTGCTTTCGTGAAATTGGCCATAAAATTGATAAAGGTATTAACAACAAAAAATGAGTAAAGTAAGTATAGTAAAGGGCCGCTTTTTAAAGCCGTTAAGAAATTTAACTTTCTTTTTTCTACGAACGTCTAAATTACAACGAAAATGAAAGCAATTAGTATACTCATTATTTTTGAAAACTATTAAATGCAACTTGAAACATGTAATAACAATAACAATACAAAAATTAGCTACTTGTTATTAATATTCATAACAAAAGAACAATTACTGATGCTTTGCAAATAAATTTTTTTTTGTTGTAACACAAATCAGAATAGCATAATCTAAAAGAATGGACCTATCCAAATACGAAAACGACAAATAGAAAGTTGGAGCACATATGATTTTCTTGTTAGAGTTGTAGAACCATATCGAATGTTACGATACTTAATATCTATAGAAAAAAATGATTTGAGAAAATTCTTAACCCTGTTTATTGACTTTGTTTACAGTTTTCGCCTATTAAACATACCATACATCTAAGAGAAAAGCAAACGAGAAAAATATTAACTTAAAACACTAATTAAACTTTATTTTTTCCGTTTATGAGGTTTCCTATCTTCTCTCTTCAAAAAGCAACAGTAGTCACTCATCATGGCTGGATTCCATCGTCCTTGGTATCGAATTTCCATTGTTCTGATATCTTGATGAAACCTTTCACCCTGCTCGTCACAAACAGCTCCCAAATTTTCATAATGTTCATCCATATTGTTACCTAAAAATCCTCTTACTACATTAACAAAAGAATTCCATGCTCTGAGTTCCTGCCTGGTAAGCTTTTCCGAAAAATTGACATCGTCCAGCAATTTTCTGATTTGCGGCCTAATAAAAATGCCTTCTTTTAATTTGGCATCACTTAACTGGGGAAAGACTTGTCTTAGGTATTGAAATCCATCACCATCTTTATTCAAAGCCTTCACAAAGTTTCTTATCAGCCAAGTTTAATGTGAAGAGGAGGCAAAGGGACATTTTTGGGATCAGAGGTATAAATTTAACATTTTGAGATCTCGGTTGAAATTCGCTTCTTTCTGGCCAAATTTTTGTTACATAATGTTAATTTATTGCACGACTGTCCCATAAACAAAGAAAACAGCAATATTTTGTAAATCCCCCCTGAAGCCCCACTAAAATCACTATAACTTTTAAGTCCCCACATATCTGCCATGTATACCTATTGTAGTTTATTTTATCCAAAATCGTGCGCATATTTTCATAATTTTCTTTCATTGCAACTGAATGGGCAACTGGTATAGAGGGTTTTAAATTTCCATTATGCAATAACACAGCTTTTAAGCTACATTTAGATGAGTCTATGAATAAGCGCCACTCACTGGTAGAATGTTCAATAACAAGTTCCTGCATTAAACTGTCTACATCAGTACACGCGCATAATGAATTTTCCATACTGTAGAATTCAGAAAACATAGCATTTCTTTTTCTGAAATTCGTAATTTTTGTTTCTTTGACCAATAGGTTCCATTCATTAAGACGGGAACCCAGAAGTTCAGACTGTTGCTTGGATAACCCTAAATCACGTACTAAATCATTTAATTGACTTTCAACAATCAAATGTGGCTCGCCGGAACTGGGACCTGTGGTAAAAATGGGATCGGTGCACTGTTCTTCTGAGCTGCCTGATGATGCATTATCTCCATTATCTCCCAAATCAATAGCTTGCCAATTTAAAGGCGCAATCGGCACTGGCAAATTTGCATTATGAGGAACAGATCGTATGGCAGACTGCAAATTTGGATATTCTATATCGTGCTTTCCCTTTTTGGAATAACGTTCAGTCTTTGTCAGGCAAAAATAACAATCGTCACAATGATTGGTCGGTTCTCGCCATACCATTGGAACTGCAAAAGGCATACTTTTTCTCTTTCCCTTCATCCACTGCACCTATGATACACTACAACTAACACAGCACACATGGGGAGCCCACCGCTTATCTTGATCCCCAATTAACACACCAAAATATTTAAAGTAGGCTTTTTTTACATTTTCGGAAAATGGCCTGGCTTGTGATTCCACCAGAAATTCTCCACAAATATAATAAAATTTGTCAAGATAAATTTTGCAACTTCGGCGTGTTTGACTCGACATTCTGGCCTTCACATACTCTTGCTTATCGATACACAGAGAACCACTCAATTTGAAACTCAACAGAAGAGTGATGTTTAACGTTTATTTTATGTCTAATGTTGTAAACAATCAATTTTTCCGTTTTAAAATTGACCCATTTTAGCCGCACTACAATAAAATTGTTTACCTGCCAATATAAAAGGTTCTAATTAGGCTATTAAAAAATGGTACGTATTAGGGCTTTCCGAATATTTTTTTTATTATTGGGAGTGTATTTCCAACGTGAAAATAATGAGCTGTTCAAGGCTTATATTTTCTTCGACATGTCAATTTTTTGATTTGCGGAATCATCTATGTAGCTTTCTGCGATAGCCGTCAATTTCCAGCCCCCAAGGCGCTTGATATTAGAAATTTCTTCCCCAAAAGCAGCCAACATAATATCCGAGGACCGATGAAAACTATGTCCCATGTACTGCTTTGGATTTTTGAGTTGTAGATATGTAGCTATTTCTAAATACATTTTTTTCAAATGAATTTATTCCAACATATTGTGTACTGCACACTTCTTTCCTATACTGGACAAAAAACCGCTTGTGCTGAGTACATATTGTTCGCATATTTTCGAGACAGTTGTAAATAATAGCCCTCATTTATTTCATCGGATACTGTAAAAAGAGTTATTTCGAGGTCAGAAATTTTGATGATTAGTAAATTCCCCTAATCTTCTATGTCTTCAATTATTATCTTTGAAAGCTCTTCTCTCCTACAAGAACTGGCCAACCCAAAATTAGCTAGTTTTATTTAAAAAAAGGATTGGGCCTTTTTTGGTTTGAATCCTACATTTTGCTTATTTATACATGATGTTAGCTTGAAGTAAACATAGAATACTTACCCTATGTTAAAATAGGCCAGAAACACCTTTTTCTTAACACTACTACTTTCTTAAAACCCCTTGTTCTGGTACCAATTTTCAAAATTTTTGTATTGTTTCTCATATTTTTGTTGAGATTTCGCTGCCAATACGTTTAAACTTGTAATATTTGCAGCCTCCAGGACAGAATCTATTAAAAGTTTGATGTGCTTACTATACAGCAAAACATCTGAAATTCTGAGGCTAGGATCAGTCAACAATACCCTAACAAACACCTGAGAATATAATGACATTGAGTATTAGAAAGTATGCAACAATATCAGGGATAACTTCAAGTAGCATCAAAGTCCGATTACTTTTCGAATAGAAAATCTGTCAGGTGGTTTTGTAAATTCGCCTCGTTCAGTCGCTTGTTCAGTGTTGCCACTAGCGAGCATTATATCTGCTTGTTTACCTAGTTTTTTTTTAAAGACAAATTGGATTGCTGGGAATGCATAAAACAGATTTATAAACGAACTTAAAACACTCCGTTGCTCGCGCCAAATCTGAGAGATACGTCACTAACTACATTGTAAATAACTAGATGGCGCTAGGCGCAATGATCAACCCCAGGCCGCTATCTTCCTGGCTTAGGCAAGTCTACGATTCAGTCATATATAAATAAAAATATATAAGAAACTTCAAATGGAACCCTTGAAAAGGTTTTGTGTATGCAACCAGTTTATCGTATTTTTGTTAGTTCTGCAACGATCCACAGTCGCCGCTAGTTACGCCTTTGGACGAGTTGCCGTTTGACGCTAAACGGCCAGTGTTGTTCGTAAACGTAAACAGTGCCAACCATAGATTACCAAAAAATTTTGTGCCAACAGTGGATTTTAAGTTGGGTGTATGTGATTGTTATTTTGTTGACCCAAATTTTGGTAATGTGAAAGAAATCAACAAATCTCACAGGGTATGTGATCTACATTTTTCTGAATATAATCGCATGCCAGGAATGAAGAGGTTTAAGAACAACCTCTTTTCCAACAGAAAGTTTACCTCATTTATTTCGTACTGGGACGAAACGCGGTATTAAAACAAAAAGGTACTTTGAAAATCAAAGAAGCCAAGAACAGAATTTTCATGCTTCTAGTCTTGTTTTTCAAGATAGAAAGTTAGAATTAGTTTTGTCATTTATATAGGATATCCAAACTTAGTGCTCTTATTCAATTGTACTAATTTAGAGGGCTTGAGGTTTTCGATATGAACTCATGTTTATAGGCTTGCCTTAGGGAACATATCAAATCAAACAATAACAATACATGTAAATTATTTTTAGAAACTGATGTACCTAGTCCAACAAGCAACAAACCCAGTAGAAGTGGGAAGAACCACAACTAGAATGTAGTGTTACCCGAGAAAATAAGAGTTGTTGTAGGAGGTAGGTATTACCTAATAGTTAGTAACAAAAAACCGGTACGTGAGTGACGTGCATAAAACTGTATACAACTAAATAATTTTACTAAGACTGGACACTAATATTCATTTAGATACACCAACTAGCCTAAAACTGGGAACTTCTAGAGACCTGTTTACCCTTAAAGAATGTAAGAAGCTTTTTTTCTAATAGTACATCACACATAATACACGGGATCGTGAAGTCTGCTAGAGCTATAATAAAGATTTTTTTTGGGATTATTGGACATCACAAAAGAAAGTAAATTTATTTTTATATAATACAAAGGTTTTTTTAAAGTGGAATATAAAGCCAAAAACTTTAGAGAATGATTCATATGGATGCTATAAAATGTAACTTAAGATTTTTTTGACTTTGTATTGAGTTGGTTCGGTTAACAATAAGTCTGTCCTGGTCTTTTCTAGATCAAAATACTATATTTAATGCAACAGAATTTCTTTTAAACAATCCTTTTTTGGGTATGTCAGATAAATTTATGTGAAAAAGTTGCTTTTTGCATTTCCTGAAAATATTAAAAATAATGTGTTAGCATATATATCTTATTATATGTTTATGTGTTGTATGTTTTCAGATATATCCAAGATATATATTATGAACAGCAGTAGTCCCAAAACAGAGCCTTGGGGTACTCTATTCAATACATCATAGCTCTCCGACAGACATCTATTGAATCGGATTTGGAAGCGCCCTCCTTGTAAAAAATCTAAAATCCATCCAGTAGGGTGTATTATTATAAATAAATATTGTTATATTTTCTCGTTTATTTAAAATTACATCTGTAGTTATATTGTGTATGATAGTATATATGGGAATGTACTCTAAGGGAGCTCATAACCATAAGAGTTTTAGCAAGGATTAATTCAGAGAAAAGTTACGCAATTTTGTTCTTAATTACTTTACATTTCTCAAAATTAACCATTATGTATTTGCGCATTATAATTAATTTTGGAGTTGGAACAAAACAAAGCTGAGACATGTTAATGTCATTTATTTATAACATTTCTTTCTTTTATTCTTTTTTTTGTGCTTATATTGGATTTTATAGTTTGTATCTTGTACCATTTGTAGTTCACTTGTTTATTCTGTAAGAACGTATTTGCAAATAAATAAATTTTAGTTTTGTTCAACAGTTTTATCTATTTGAAGTGAAAATTTTACAAGATCTAGGTGTAGAAATAATAATAATAGTGATAGATATGTTAATATACAATGGTAAATAAAACACAAACAAATGGTGCACAACAAGGTATTTTTTTATAATGTATCAACTTATATTTAAAGTTAAAAATTGATAATCCTTAGAGCATTTATTGTATCAGATAACATCTTTATTAATGAAGTACATGACCACTACTTATATACATTTTAAAAGACTTCTAATTTTTTATTGTGAGATCAAATTGTAATTTTGAAATAAAACGGTCAAGATTTCAAGGAAAATGAGTATTTATTTTCTTATGGAGTAGGAGATTTTTTTTATTTGCAGTGAGACATTTGGTGGACCTAAAGAAAAAACGGCCTTCTATTATGTATCACCCTGTATCTTTGTAGTGTATTATCTTATTACCAAATGCTAATTAATACAGGGTCAGTGAAAAGAACGAAACTTAAGAAAGATATAAATAGATATTTTTAATTCGAATGTTTTTGTAAATTAGTTTTTTGAATTTAGGGATAAGTCAGGATACATCATCAAGTTGAGACGAAAATACTATACCGGGTGTCAACGATATCGTTTTACATGATGCCATTCAATTACTTTTTAGGTTAGGATTTTTTTATTTGGGTTAACGAAATATGGTATTAAGACACATATTTTTCATGAAAAAACAATTGAATATTACTGCCAGTTTTTCCGATATCAGAACCAAGTTAAGAATTTCAAATGGAACCCTGTATATTATTTTACATAGTTTGATAGAGCTTAGAATTACCTTTTCAATGACATATCACAAGTTATATTTTTTTTTCAAAATGGCGGACCAGGAAGCGCTTTTTCAAAATTCAATAAGGCGGTCGTTTCCCGATACCGATGAAATTTTGTTTAACAAATTATTAAAATATTAAACAAAATGGGGTTTTCAATGGATTTTAATTAAATTTAAAATCAAATTTTTAATTTATCACAAAATGGGATAAGTTTAATTTTTTCTCTAAAATGTGAACTTTTTCTTAAATTTTCTCAAAGATTATAAATAGAGAGTTGTATTTATTAAATATTAGTATTAAAGTATATCTTATTAGCTACACGAAACCGCATAACAAGCCGTTTTTTTGCTTTTTGTTTCAGAAAAAATTGACAAAACCTTGCCGATATACATTTTTCCTAATACATAACATGAAACAAACACAATATTTTTTATTGTTTATTGATAAGTAATTTTGTATTATTTTGACATTTTATGACTGTTGTCTTATTTTAAGAAAGCGAGAAAAAATCACAAGTAGTATTAATTTTATTTTACCGGTAGATACGGTGCAGTAACATGAAAGATGACTTAACTAAGATAACTAGGCCTTGGAAACAATTGCATAGGGATGCCATTATAATTTTCATTAGATTTAACCAGAAACATCAAAAGTACTGTTTTGTATCGACATTTCTGATAACTTTCGTTACATTTTTTTGAGAAGTGGTTCTAGTTAGTTTTAAAAATAAATATTATGGTTTACTCAAGAGAACATCGAATTGACATGCTCCTTATTTATGGGGAATGTCGCAAAAATTCAAGGGACACAGAGAGATTATACCAGGAACGCTTTCCGAATCGTGACGCTCCTTCACATGCATATTATCCTTGGCTAGTACCACATTTAAAAAATGAAAATAATGGTGGTGTCCATGCTAATGGCAATGATGGTTTCGTAGTAAGCGAAGAAGTGGAAACAAACGTTTTAGCGTACATCGAGTATGACCGTACAGCTTCCCTTCGTGAATTAGGCAAACAGTGCAATACGTCCCATGAAAGCGCCAGAAAAATTTTGAAACACGGGTTTAAATCGTTTAAGTATCAAATTCACCACCACCTATTTGAAAATGACTTCCAAAGACGACTTATTTATTGCAATTGGTTTTTAGATAATTATAGAATAAGTCCTGTGTTTCATCATAAGATTATTTTTTCGGACGAATCAAGGTTAACTAATCTAGGGATGTTTAATAGAAATAATTTTCGTTATTGGGCAAAGGAAAATCAAAGATTAGTAAGAGAAGGTGCCTTCCAGGAACGTTTTGGAGTTAATGTTTGGTTAGGCGTTGTAGGACTAAGCGTTATTGGTCCAATATTATTCCATCAGCCTTTAACGGGCGAGATGTATTTGGACTTTCTCGAAAATGAAATTGAACATTTTATAAATAATTTGCAGCAAAATGATGATTTAGTTTACCAACAAGATGGCGCCCCTGCTCATAATTCAAGAATTGTTGCAAATTACTTGAATGAACGATTTGGTGGGAACTGGTTGGGAACCAATGGACCAATTCGATGGCCAGCGAGGTCGCCTGACCTAACCCCGCTTGATTTTTCTATATGGGGTCATCTCAAAGAAAAAGTATATGCAACTCCTGTAATATCGTTGGAAATGTTATATATTATAGTATCTCAGAACAGCATTTACGAAACCTGCTCGCGGAAAATGTTGAGAGAGTTACACTATGCCAAGAACAAGGCGGACAGCGCATAGAACATTTAATTGAGTGACTTTTGTATTAATTGTGAAAGTTTGATTTTAAATTAGCATTAAACCCAATAAAAACCCCCATATTTGTTTATTATTTCTACCTATAATTCAAAAATATCTTCGGTGTTAGAAAATGGCCGCCATATTGAATTTTGAACAAAAGCTTCCTGGTCCTCCATTTCGAAAAAAAATCAACTTGTGATATGTCAATGTAAAGGGAATTCTAAGTTCTATCAAACTGTGTGAAAAAATATACAGGGTTCTTTTTAAACTTCTTGACTTAGGTCTAGGTATTTCCGGAAAAACCGAAAGCCTACCGGTAAAATAAAATTAATACTACTTGTGAATTTTTCTCGATTTCCTAAAATAAGACAGCAAAAATCAAAAAATGTCAAAATAATACAAAATAGCTTATCAATAAAAAATATTCCGAAATTTACTGATTAATAATATGTGTGTGTGGGTGTGTGTGTTTCATGTTATGTATTACGAAAAATGTATATCGGCAGAGTTTCGTCAATTTTCTCTCAAACAAAAAGCAAAAATACGGATTGTTATGCGGTTTCGTGTAGCTAATAAGATATACTTTAATACTAATATTTAATAAATACAACTTTCTATTTAAAATCTTTGAGAAAATTTAAGAAAAAGTTCACATTTTAGAGAAAAAATTAAACTTATCCCATTTTGTGATAAAATAAAAATTTGATTTTAAATTTGATTAAAATCCATTGAAAACCCGATTTTGTTTAATATTTTAATAATTTGTTAAACAAAAATTTCATCGGTATCGGGAAACGACCACCATATTGAATTTTGAAAAAGCGCTTCCTGGTCCGCCATTTTGAAAAAAAATATAACGTGTGATATGTCATTGAAAAGGTAATTCTAAGCTCTATCAAACTATGTAAAATAATATACAGGGTTCCATTTGAAATTCTTAACTTGGTTCTGATATCGGAAAAAATGGCAGTAATATTCAATTGTTTTTTCATGAAAAATATGTGTCTTAATACCATATTTCGTTAACCCAAATAAAAAAATCCTAACCTAAAAAGCATTTGAATGGCATCGTGTAAAACGATATCGTTGACACCCGGTATATGACTATTTCTTTTTCTCTAGGAATTTTGTGCCTCATCTCGAAAATTAAAGAACCGGTGTTTAAACCATATTTTTAAAGAATTATCAGATTTTTTAAAAAAATATCTATATATTTCCCAGGTTTGGTCCTTTTTATTTGCCATGTATTGTCAAAAGAGTGCTAATAAATTAATACACTACAAAGTAAGAGGATGATACATAAATGAAGGCCATTTTTTCTTTAGGTCCATCAAATCTAAAAATTGTTTGAATTGGGCGCGCGCATTTAGTGTTAAAAATTCGCGATAGATGGCGCCATCGCTGCCTCCTGTTTGTACAGTTAACTGTAGAAAAAAAGTTAGGCATCTCGTAACTTTTGCAACGACCCGAGGTATGGCGCTGCAAACTTTACAACAACTCGAAGCACGGCAGTTTCCATTATATTGTAAGTGTTATGTGGATTTAGTGATGTTTCAGTCTTCAAGCGGTGACGTTTAATGTTAGTGTGAGTGATTATGTCTGTGGGATACAGCGCGACTAATAACGTGAGTATTTTAATGTGCGCTCTTATTGTTTATTTTTTAATTATCATTTTTAATCTGCAATGTGTAATGTTGTGCATATTCTTTATTATTTGCATAGGCATTCTGCGTTTGTAAAATGGCGACATATCTGTGAAAATTTAGTTTATTCAATTTTTAACATAATACGGAACCTTTCACCGCTGTTGTCAATTAAGAAATCATAGTCCTTGGGTATTAGAACGTGTCAAATTGAAATTACTTTCCAACGAAACTTCAGGGATTTTCATCCCGTGCGGTCAAGATCCTTAAAGATAACATCGGAAAGTTATTTCAATTTGACACGGTCTAAGCTCAAGAACCACGATTTCTTATTTAACTTTTGTTACAGAATTAACGTGGCTTCGAAAAAGATGTATAACCTAAATAATGAGGAAGACATAAAAGAAATCCACAAGCTATTGTTTAATTCGGATGATGACTCCAATGAAAATAAAGATAGCCCTAGAAAATGCAAGATTCCAGAAGCCAATATAAGAGAAAAACGGCCAAGGATAACTTAATCCTGATTTTACCGGGTGTGACAGGTGTTGCAAAAAACTGAATTCTGGAAACATGGAAGTGTTTGTCTGACGAAACGATGTTGGACAGATTGTGACTTTCACCAATCAATACATTGACAGTGTTAAAAGTAAGTACTCAAGGGCAAGAGCTGCTCAATATACCGACCTAATTGAAATTACAGCTTTTATTGGGCTTTTATATTTGACAAGGATGTATAAAGCGGGCAGATTGAATCTACAGGATTTATGGGAACCAGATGGCTTTGGGGTGGAAATATTTCGGTTAACAGTGAGTTTAAAAACATTCAGATTTCTCTTTCAGGCTATAAGATTCGACAATAGAGATATTCGAGCAGAAAGAAAAAAAGTCGAACGCCTAGCACCTATTCGAGATCTTTTTGAGAAATTTGTGAAGAACTGCCAATCGTACTATTCAGTAGGTGATAATGTCACACTTGACGAAAAATTAGAACCTTTTAGAGGCAGGTGTTCATTTATTCAGTACATTCCCTCGAAGCCCGCCAGGTATGGCATTAACATTTTCGCACTTGTCGACAGTAAAATGTTTTACACATGCAAATTACAAATTTATGCTGGTAAGCAACCTGATGGGTCTTACGCTATCAGTAATAAGAGCTTAGATGTTGTTAATCGAATGATTCAACCGATACATAATTCGGGTCGTAACGTTACTGCCGATAATTGGATTACCGATGTATCCCTGTAAAAATCTCTAGCAGAAGAACACCGTCTCTTCTTTGTAGGCACGCTAAAAAAGAACAAGTGGCAGATACCTCATGAATTAAAGGATATAAAAAATCGAGAGGTTTGTTCAAGCATTTTTCTTTTCGAAAAGAAGGAAGTCCTGTCTCTTACGTTCCTTAAAAACAAAAGGTCAAAAAAAATGCGAGATAAAAAAGAAACCTGAAATCATTACCTTCTACAATCAAACAAAAGCAGGCGTAGATATGGTTGACAAAATGTGCTCTGCTTACAGTGTCGCAAGAAATACTAGAAGATGGTCTATGGTTGTCTTCTTGTCCATCCTCAACGTTGCAGGGATAAATTCTACGGTAATATTTTTGGAAAACCAAAATGAACCCCTTCCTAGACGAGCATCTCCTACCATTATCAATAAATGGCGTGTGAAAGTAGCGTCCCTCAATTTAAATTCAAGATGGTGTTTAGCGGGTTAGGGACATAAATCAAACCTCAGTTTTTTAAAAATTGGCCGACGTTTCGACGATTTGTTTGTCGTCTTCTTCAAGGCTGAAAGAGATCTTTTTTTTTTATTACAGTATGGCCGCTCATAGGATACAAACAAAAATTTAATAAAGTATCACAAGGCTAACAACACTAACTGAATATTTTTAAATTAATCTAAAAAAACAATGTTTGTTTTAGTCTTAGGAAATATAATTATTCGATACTAAAGAGTTATTAGCATATTAAAAAATAATAACTACCCTACAACGTTAGTAAACAGGGTAATTAACAACTATAATATCACTAGCCAAGTAAAGAGCGACAAAGGGACACTAAAATACTTCAAATTTCCATACATTAATTCATTGTCGGAAAGGATTCAACGTAATATTCGGGAAAAGGATCAAAATTGTAAATTAGCATTTTATAATTTAAGAACAACAAATGTGCTGTTTTCGAAACTAAAGGACCCAATACCACTTGATTTGAGCTCAAATTTGGTTTATAAAATTCCATGTAATAATTGTGATAAATGTTACACAGGCATTACGAGGCAATATTTAAGGACTAGGTTATACCAGCACAAGTACGACTGTAGGGTGATAAACATCAATCAAAAAGAAAAAACTGCATTATCGGAACATCACTTTTCTACAGGTCACAATTTTAATTTTCAAGGTACCACCGTACTAGACAGAGAAAAACATTATATTAAAAGAAATATCAGTGAAATGATACACATACAATTAAATAATTCGGTGAATCACAGAACTGATACTCAAGGCTTAAGTGTGCAATATAACCATATTTTGAATCGTTATAGAGAAAGTACTTCTTGACATGCCCTAGTAAACAAACCATTGCCCTAATAATTGTCCCTTTTTTTATTTGTACAGACTGATAAGAAATATTAATTTATAAACCAAACCATTAGTCGTCGTTTTGCTGCAGTGGGTTCCGGAGTTGTTTATTTGCGTTTTTTGTTTTTCTGAATAATCCTTTTTGAATGTTTTTTAAAACTCCGAGACCTGCTAAATGTCCTTTGTTCTTTTACTTGTTTGCCACCTTGTGTTTTAATGTATTGCAGTGGTAATCATCATTTGTGTTCTATGGAGAAGTATAATTATATTAGTTGTATTTTTTACATGAGCCTCTAATTCTAAGGAATTAGATAAGTGAAATGTCACAAATAATAATACTTATGAACCCTGGGTTTCCTTTTATTATTGTTATTTAATTTGTCTTTTTATGTTGTTGTGGTTACCTTTTTGTTCGTATTTATTTGTTTTCCATATGTATATGATTTATGTTTAAGAAAAAATCTATTTAAAAATAAAAAATAATAACTCTTTAGTATCGAATAATTATATTTCCTAAGACTAAAACAAACATTGTTTTTTTAGATTAATTTAAAAATATTCAGTTAGTGTTGTTAGCCTTGTGATACTTTATTAAATTTTTGTTTGTATCCTATGAGCGGCCATACTGTAATAAAAAAAAAATGATCTCTTTCAGCCTTGAAGAAGACGACAAATAAATCGTCGAAACGTCGGCCAATTTTTAAAAAACTGAGGTTTTATTTATGTCCCTAACCCGCTAAACACCATCTTGAATTACCAATAAAGTTTTGGCTAAACAGCAATGAAGACCTTAAACGAAGACGCAAACATTCTGGCATTTCCAGCAGATAAAGGCAACGCCACAGTCGTCATGGACAGAACAGAATATGTAGAAAAGGTTACTCAACTTTTGGACAACAACACCTATAAGGTTATGCAGGCAGATCCTACAAGTAAAATAGAAAGACGCATTACCAATTTGATCAACACATCCAGTCTACCACCAGCGGAGAAAAAATCATTAAAACCAAGCAGCTCCAAGATTCCCAGGTTCTACGGTCTTCCGAAGATACACAAGGACAACGTACCACTTCGACCGATCGTCAGTGCAATAGACTCGCCCACATACAAACTAGGTAAATATCTTTCAAATTTTCTTAATCCATTTACTGGAAAAACAGATTCTTTTAATAAATACTCTGCACATTTCGTGGAAAAACTTAAGACAATCCAGTTGGATCTCGAAGATATTTTGGTCAGTTTCGATGTAGAATCACTTTACACAAATGTTCCTGTTAACGACTCAATTTCAATTATATCAGACATACTGGATAATAATAATCTTAATAAGAACTTAATAGACCTAGTGGAGGCTTGTCTTACATCTATTTATTTCATTTTTCAAGGAACTTTTTATGAACATACTTCAGGGGCAGCTATGAGATCTCCTCTATCACCTGTGGTAGCGAATATCTTTATGGAAGCCTTTGAGGATATTGCTCTAACATCCGCTCCACTAAAACCCAAGCACTGGTTTAGATATGTAGATGATACTTTTGTTCTTTGGCCTCATGGACAGGATAATCTCCTCATATTTCTGGACCACCTTAATCAGCAACATCATAATATCAAGTTCACGATGGAACTTGAATCTAATGGAACAATTCCCTTTCTAGATGTATGTGTTCAAAGGAAGGAAAATGGTACATTAGGACATTCTGTGTATCGAATACTAGAATACTTAAATGCAAATTCTCATCACCATCCAGCACAAAAGAAATCGGTTATTAACTCACTAGTATTCAGAGCTATTTCGATTTCTGATCAAGATTCTTTAGCATCGGAAACATCGAAACTGACCGAAGCTCTCAGAGGGAATGGCTATTGCACTGAAGATATTACGCGTTCAATTAAAAGACATAGTAAACCAACTCCGTCAAAGGAGAATGATAAAGAGCCACCATTAGGTAGTGTTGTTCTTCCCTACATACATGGCACTACAGACAAAATAGAACGATTACTTCGGCGGTCCAACATACGTACGTTCAATACACATAAGAAGATTGGACAATGCTTGCGATCCCCGAAAGATCTTGTACCTTTCCAAACAGAAGGAGTATATAAAAATCCTTGCTTCTGTGGAGAAGTGTATGTGGGAGAAACAGGACGCTCAATATCAACTAGATTTAAGGAACAGGAACGATGTATTAAAAAGAAACAAATTGTTCAATCTGCTGTAGCTGAATACCAGCATAACACTGGCCATTTCATAAATTTAAAGGAAACCAAGGTTCTAGCATCAGTTCCAGGTTTTTATAAACGAAAAGTTAGAGAATCTATTGAAATATTTAAACATACAAAAAATCCCAATAGAGACACGGGTTACGGTCTACATCACACGTGGAAACCGATCTTAACACAGGGTCACGGTTCGGCGAGCACAAGTCGGGTATAAAAGCCCGCCTGAATCTCTTCGAGCTCATTCAGTGTTCAGATCTCGTGGAGTAAAGAACCCTGAAGATGCCTCGTGCAATCGAAGGCAAAACGTAGGACAGTAATTCCAATTTGACACGGTCTAATCCCAAGAACCATGATTTCTTAAAGCCGTGAAAGCTTCCGTTCTATGTTACGATCAATCTCGTCAAACACAAATTGATAGTTGCGAGAATATCTTCCGTAAACGATGTAAGTCCTGTCAGCAAGACAGAAAAATAAGATTGACACCGTATACGTGCAAATATTGTGGATCTTACCTTTGTCTACAACACACTGGCTTCATGTGTCCCGAAGGTTGTGAAAAGGATAATTCAATTAGCGAAGAAGAAGAATAAGCACGACTAAATTAATGTCTAGATGAGCCAAGACGATTTTTAAGCATCTAAATTTCTTTGCTTTATCCTAGTGTTTTCGTTTTTATTTAATTTTGTGATTTACAGAAAATAAATATTTTTGCATGGCATGCTTTAATGATGTTTTACCTCCTATAAAAAATAGTATAATCAGTTAGATTAAAGAAAATCAACCAGGGTGCGCGACTAGCGGAGTGTTAATCAGCAGGTTGGAAGCAGTGAGTCTCGAGTTAGTTACTCAGGCCGTTGAGCTACGCGGAAACCTTTCGATGGATTCCAGCAGTATTGAATACAATACGAAGTTGGAATCTATTATTTTCTATTTGTTAAATTATGTCTTAGTTTCATCTTTGTAAAATCGACCTTGCACTTGAAATAATAGGATGACTACGACATGCGCTTGCAATTCTGTGAAGTCGTTAACAAATTGATAATTGAGAATCCGAATTTTATTTTTAATCTATGCTTTTCGGATGTAAGCACATTTTTTCCTTAATTGGAAGGTGCATTGTTACAACTGCCGACGAAACCAATCCAATAATTAAAAAAATAACTGAAAACAATCAACTTCGATAAGAAAATCAGGTCGTATTTCAGCAAGATAGTTCTCCTCCGCACTATGACTTGTGTGTGAGACGGTTTCTGTAGGTAACTCAGTTGCTATATTGGCAGAAGGAAGGCTATTTAGTGGCCCGTACGATCAACGGATTTATCCTCACTGGATTGGAGTAAATTATTAATTTTTATTGGACCACATTGCGTTACGTGACACCTGAATTATAATTCATACTTGTATATATCTTATCCACCCTATATGACTAAGACAGCAGGAGTTTATCAATTTGACCGTCTTGTATTTTTTCACGTATGTAATCATCAGGAAAAAAATGTGTGCTTAATGTCTTGTTTCATATAGTTTTCGGAATTTTTAATGACAATTTTTTATTTTTTGACAAATTTTATAATATTAATACGATGATTCTGGCAAAATTTTATATGCAATAACCCAGTAACTACTTATTTATTTTATAGGGACCTTCAAAATCGTAACCTAAGTTTAGACTTTAAAATTTAAAGCTTCAAAAAAAGCACTAAAAGGTAAAAAATAATATTTATTCCACATTAAAAATTTGATTTATCAAGTCGGTGTCAAAGTCATAAAAACCATGTTTATTTAATGTGTATATTATGTAGTTTATTAGTTTGACTTCATAAATCAAATTTTCAATGTGGTATAAAATATTATTTTTTACTTTTTAGTGTTTTTTTTGTAATGGGTTCTATTTTTTTAGAAAAATTTTTATTACTTTCCTTGTAAAAAGAAAGCGTGAAAAAATTACCCTCTAAGATTTTTTTAGATCTACATACACGTTTTAGGTCTGCTCGCGATATAACTAAAAAACCACTTATTCGATTGACTTCAAATTTTGGTAAAAAGTCATTTGGGGATGACACGGAAAAAATGGCGTCCTAATAAAGTCTTGAAAAAAATTATTATTAAAAAACTACTACTCCAATTTATCTCAAATTTTGCACAAAAATCAAGTCTTCCATTGAGATAAACTGGTAAAATTTTGACGATTAGCCATTCTGATGAAACAAAATGGCAGTCTTATTAAATGTTTAAAAGGCCAGTAAAATTGAGTTTCCTCGCAAAAAGACCTTCTTTTTTGTGGAGGAAAATGGTAAACGTCAGAATTGATTTTTTGTAAATAAACTGAAAAATTAAAAAGTAATAAACAGTTTAAAATAAATCAACAACAAACAAAAGCAAAATTAAAAGTTGATATACTGGAATATCGAAGTCGTGGTTTTATTTCAGTCGGTGTGGTAAGTAAATGATTGTGTGTATGTATGTTAGATATGGACAAAACTCTAAATTATAAGTTGTTTCCATGTGAATAATTGTTAGATATGTAAGCAAAACAGTACAGTACAGACACCTAGAGTTAGAGAATTCAAACAATTATATTATTAAAAAAAATTACCATTGAAATTATGATTAATTCTTAAGTTAAAAAATGACAGTGCTTACCGTACATCTAACACATACTTCTAAATATTCTTAGGTGCTATTTGAATATCAGTGTTAAAAACAACACAAATTTAAAATAGTCGGAAACAATTATTTTATTCACGAATTTCTGGTTATGAGGATTTGTTTCTAAGACCTAAATAAAACTAAAATGTATCCAGTATCCTAACCATATAATGAAAATATTGCTTAAAAAAGATCTATTTAAACAAAAGGCAACAACGAAAACGAAATGCGGTGGTTAGATTATAATAAATAGTGTTGATATTATTAATTACTCTCTTCTTTAATATTCAATGGCATTGGCTTTTATATTTATTTTACAGGTCAGCGTCTACAAAGTGAAATGAAATGATAGCAAACTTTGATTCGTTAATGTTGCATAGAAGGCATGAAGCAGCTGATGACGTGGGTTTCAAAAACCGTCAATGCGGAAATGTTGGAAAGGCAACATTTAAAATCTTTGCAATATTGCAAATAATGATAATGTATTCAAAAGATTCAAAAGCCATATAACACTTCATCAATTTCATACAAGCCTATAACATTGTTAAAATTAATTAAATACGATTAAACAATGAATAATGTGTTAGGTTATTAAACAGTAGCTTAATGTATACACATGTCACAGGATTTCCAGCCCTTCGTATGTCAGTCAGCTTTCTGACATTCCTTTTCTCTTTTAACTATTTATTTGCAACCACATATGTAATGTTGACATTACTGACTCTTCAAAGTTTTGAAAGTATCACGTTATCTACCTTCACTTCCCTCTTTCAATTCCCTCACCCATCGCTTACTCGCTTCCCTGACTCGCCTTCTATTATTTCTCTCATTAGTTTCTCTGACACGTCTTTATTTCTCGCATCCTCATTTTTTTAGGCAAAATATTTATGTAGTATAAATAGCTGTTAAATATTTGTCAACAAGAATAAACAAGAAAATCAACAACAATGATTAAAGATTTTACTACAACATTTTATTTGTTGGAATTAATGGCAAAATTTAACTTATTATATACTTTAATAGATATTCTTAAGGGGCCGCCCTGATGATATGTTTCACTCATTGAGGTTTCACTGCTGAAAAATGTTCATTCTTAACCAGTGTCAAGTCCCCTAATGTCAACAAGACAAGGTAGAAAGTTTGAATTGCTACAGGAGGATGATTGCAAAGTCGTTGAAGATATCATATTTGCGGTTCTAGTTTGGTTGGTTACACATAACCCTCAGCAACTGCACTGAACTTCCATCCCCCTAAGCGCTTTCAGACAAACAGCAACGTAGCCCCTGTTCGTCTGAAAGCATGACCCGAGTGCGTTTCCGCACTGGAAAGTTTTAAAAAGCAAGCAATTTTGTAGAAACTTAGATATAGAATTGTACCCAAAAGGTTGATTTGGAGCTTTTTCTAAGCGATATTGATTGAAAAAATCTCTCATTTTCAATATCTTTTCGTATCTGGATACATTTTTTTAGAATTTTTACCCAATTTATGTACATTATCATAAATGACATGTTTTTGTAAGTTCTTCAATGAAAATTTTCTTTTTTAAATTATCAATATGCGTAGTTTTCATTCGGACCTATTATAACAGCAACTTAAAACAATAGAAAGAAGTAATTAAAAACAAAAAAAGAAAACATTTAAAAAGAAAGCCTCACTTTAATAGGGAGGAATTCTTGAGGCCCTTTCTTGAGAAAATCCTCTATATTTTGCCTGATAAAGATACTAGACTTCTTTGACTTAAATTCTACATTCTGGCGTTTCAAAAAGGCAACGAGTTTGTTTTGTTTTCATATGCCAATCTTTTCCCTTAATTCTAGCATTATCTGTATCATGCTGTACGTAGCCCAAAGATTAGATGACTTTTTCTACATTACTCTGTCGCTAAAATGTGCCGTCAAGATTGTCTCCGACGCGATATTCTTAACACACCAATTTTCATATAGCTTCAATGCCTTTTCATATGGTCGCCTACTTTTCTCTGGAAGTAAACTTGCTTCTGTTCTTTATGCAACTTCTTTAAGTTCTGGTGGAGTACCAATGTTAAAATAGTCTTCATTATCACCACCTTCTGACAATATTTTGGTTTTATTTGTTACACATGTTCGAAAGAACGAACGAGAAATTCCAAATTGAACAAGTTTATTTATGTTTTGCTGACTTTGAAGGTTTGCACCATAGCAAGCAGTCACCGTAAATGCGCCCCTGGTACCGCTGACAACATATATGAAAACGTCAAAACAGAAATTGATATTTTTACTACATTTTTTCATTTTCAAAATAAAATATTGTACCTACTTTTTGATTAATAGTGTCGTTGTAAATAAAATAGTATACAAACCTTGGAGCGAAGTTTCCGTTACTGTCTCGAGATTTAATTAGCAATATAAATCTCTCGACAGTAATGAAATACTTCACTACTCAGTATGTGATATACAATTATTAATGTCTTTAGTTTAATTTTCTACCCAAGGTGAACAATTTAACAAAACAAATGATGATAGCTATTTCACAACTAAAATATTCCGTAGCCACAAGGCCATTCGGAACTCCGGGTAGAGGTGCTCGAGGGGCTCCACCATCGAAATTGGATTTCTCATTTACGACAGATATTCGTAAAAGAAAAACCTTAACGCTATTAGCGCTATAAGTCGAATGCGGTCTTATCGTGCGGGTCCAAAGGTCACCAACATTATGAATCACACACAGTGAATACCAAACTGTTGTGTGATTCTTTTATCGAGCTATTAAATCTCGATAGGCTATTTACAAATATACAGGGAGAAAGAAAATAGTTTTTTTTAATATAATACGTAATAATATTAAGATAGCTACTTTATTATTTTATATATTAAATGCCGAGGGACTAAATAAGAAAATTCGCTAAATATGTATTTGGTTAAAATTTTTTGGTTGGCAAAAACAAAAATACACAAAATGGCAAGCGCCTTAATAAAGTTGGAAGGTGGTTCGAATCAGTGGAACAATCAGGATATGGTCTGTTTATACAGCCACTTAATGAAAGTGAGATTTTTTTTATCAATCACCAAAAATTATAAGCCCCACTTGACAATCTAACCATTTATACAGTGTCATTTATTTAAATGCGGGCCACACCTGTGCAAAGAAAACTTTTCCGAAGAAGGTTAAGAAATGTACACGAAAAAATCCAAAGGCAAAAGACTTACGTTACAAGGCAAAAATGGATATTCATAATGCAATTTATGATTTATACACGTCAAAGACTAATATAATCCTTCAGAAACTTTTTAATATTATAGACTAAAAAATATCATCATCACTTAAAAAGTCCTTATCTTCTGAGTCGTCCTCAAATGGCGCAATGATCGTTGGTGCTATTTCGACATCTAGAACTCGTTCTCGATTCCACCAGTCCCATATGAATTTCTCCGTATGTTCCACAGATTTCTTCCAGTACTCCCGCGTAATATAATTTAATGAATCTTGCCAAACAATTTGCACTTCATCTGATATAAGATCATCGTTCACGTGTCTTTCGTAATCTCATTTTGCCCCAGCCCATATTCATCCTTTGGCGTTAAACTGGCAATGGTATGGCGGCAGACGTAAAACCTCATGTCCATACCTTAATATTTCATCTATGGCATATATTGTTGGTTTTTTAATAGATTTTGCCCTTAAAAGAAGTTCTAGTTTCAGCATATTGGGTAAAGGATTTTATTTTTGTTTTATTAGTTAATAGTCATAAATATCACTTTTCTTCCAGGATGAAATAGGTTGTTTATTTAAGATTCTTGAATGATAAGATGCATTGTCCAGAATGATTAAAGATGGAGCATCTAAATTTAGAATCAGTTGTTCTTTTAACCACTTTTCAAACAGTTCACAGTTCATATTATCATGGTAGTCCATACTTTTGGATGTTGAAGAAAACAGTAAACTTGCACCTGGGAGAAATCCTGTTGAAGAACCTGCATGCAAAATGATGAACCGTTTTCCCGCCCTACATCCCGTTTTTCTCTTGACACTTTTTACAAACTCGTCCTGCCAAGATTTCGATCCACTTCCATTAGAAAATATCCAAATCTCGCCCAAAAATAACACTTTTCTAAATTTTCAATTATCATTTTCCGTGTATTTCTTTAAAAACTGGATACGCTGACTTGCTATATGCGGCAACTCGCATAAAAGTCTTCGATTACAGTCCTTTTTATAATGAAAACCCAACATTTTAATTAATTTTGACAACGATTTTAGTCCAATTTCCAATATGCCTCGATTTTTTAGAGCTTCTTTCAAAACTTGAAGGGTTATATTAACTTTTGATGTGTATAAATCGTAAATTGCATTACGAACATCCATTTTTACATTGTCACTTAAGTCTTCTGTCTTTGGCTTTTTTCGTGTACATTTCTTAATCTTCTTCGGTAGTAAATTATGTTTTTTTTCATGCACAATTTTCTGCAGAGTCCTTATACCGATTCCCAGAGCTTTTGCTACTGTCTCCTGGATTGGCCGGTGAATTTTCACTTTCGTAATATTTTATTAGATTTAATACCATTTTTTTCGCTTGTGGATGCAAAAAACCCGAATATTGTTTTCTATTACTCATTTTGTCACTGACTTGTCAATCTGACTTTGAAGTGACATCGCTGGCATTGGCTTTTATATTTATTTTACAGGTCAGAGTCTACAAAGCGAAATGAAACGATAGCAAACTTTGATTCGTTAATGTTGCATAGAAGGCATGAAGCAGCTGATGACGTGGGTTTCAAAAACCGTCAATGCGGAAATGTTGGAAAGGCTGATACAACATTTAAAATCTTTGCAATATTGCAAATAATGATAATGTATTCAAAATATTCAAAAGCCATATAACACTTCATCAATTTCAAACAAGCCTATAACATTGTTAAAATTAATTAAATACAAAATAAACAATGAATAATGTGTTAGGTTATTAAACAGTAGCTTAATGTATACACGTTTCACAGGATTTCCAGCCCTGCGTATGTCAGTTAGCTTTTCTGACATTCCCTTTCTCTTTTAACTATTTATTTGCAACTACATATGTAATGTTGACATTACTGACTCTTCAAAGTTTTGAAAGTGTGACATTATCTACCTATACTTCCCTCTTTCATTTCCCTCACCCATCGCTTACTCGCTTCCCTGACTCGCCTTCTATTATTTCTCTCATTAGTTTCTTTAACACGTCTTCATTTCTCGCATCCTCATTTAATTAGGCAAAATATTTATGTATCGCTGTTAAATATTTGTTTAAATACGCAACACCAACAAGAATAAACAAGAAAATCAACAACAATGATTAAAGATTTTACTACAACATTTTATTTGTTGGAATTAATGGCAAAATTTAACTTATTATATTTCTTATTATATTTCTTAAGGGGCCGCCCTGATGATATGTTTCACTCATTGAGGTTTCACTGCTGAAAAATGTTCATTCTTAACCAGTGTCAAGTCCCCTAATGTCAACAAGACAAGGTAGAAAGTTTGAATTGCTACAGGAGGATGATTGCAAAGTCGTTGAAGATATCATATTTTCGGTTCTAGTTTGGTTGGTTACAGATGCATTCACATAACCCTCAGCAATTGCACTGCAGGGGATGGAAATTCACTTCCTTCCCCCTAAGCGCTTTTAGACAAACAGCAACGTAGCCCTTGTTCGTCTGAAAGCATGGCCCGTGTGCGTTTCCGCACTGGAAAGTTTTAAAAAGCAAGCAATTTTGTAGAAACATAGATATAGAATTGTACCCAAAAGGTTGATTTGGAGCTTTTTCTAAGCGATATTAATTGAAAAGGTCTCTCATTTTCAATATCTTTTCGTATCTGGATAAATTTTTTTAGAATTTTTACCCAATTTATGTACATTATCATAAATGACATGTTTTTATAAGTTCTTCAATGAAAATTTTCTTTTTTAAATTATCAATATGTGTAGTTTTCATTCGCACCTATTATAACAGCAACTTAAAACAATAGAAAGAAGTAATTAAAAACAAAAAAAGAAAACATTTACAAAGAAAGCCTCACTTTAATAGGGAGGAATTGTTGAGGCCCTTTCTTGAGAAAATTCTCTATATTTTGCCTCATAAAGATACTAACAAACAAACAAACAAACAAAAGTATGCTTTATTGCCGCAGAAAAATTTTACAATTTTATGGACAAAGCAAAATATACCTAAAAATAAGACATATCAAAACATTAATCGAAAATAATTTCGACAGGTCAGTGCTTTTTTTTTTAAATGTAAATTATCAATTTACCAAATCGTAAAACACACGTTAGAATATAACATAACATTGCAAACAGTAAATGAATCATGATAACCTTATAAAAGTAAACAAACACACATGTACGAGGTGAATAATTTCGATGACATTGAAATCAAAATTGCAACTATGCGACCTTAAACTCTATGTTATTATAGTTATACAAATAATTGTGATGTTAAACAGAAGGTATATTGAACTAGTGTAGAATGTAGTATACAAAAAGAATTAAATTGTTTTTAATCCAATACCTAACAAAAATAATTAAGTTTTAAGTGAATGTTCGACAATTCTTTTCCCTATATAATGATTTACAAAATTCTATGCTACGAGTTAGGACATGACTCACAAAAGATTTAAGTAAACAAGCGAGTTTAGTGACAATTTAAAGAGACTTACTCACTGAAAAAAAAAATCATTAACGCTGTAAAATGGTCTCTCAATGAGGTATGCTTTGGTGTTTTTTCGAAATTGTGCAAGCATAGGGATAGATTTTAAATGTACTGGCAGATTGTTGTAAAGTTTTATGGCGTTGTAAATAATTGATTTTTTTATTAATTCTGTGGAAGGAATGGGAAGATAAATATCATGCCTAGAGTTTCTGGTAGGGTATACATGTTGTGGCCTTTCTGGGAGGGTGTTTATATGTTTTCTCAGCAAACATACCGTTTCCAAAATAAATAATGCAGGAAGTGTTAATATTTCATGTTTTTTGAAATAGTATTGGCAGTGAGCTCTATTATTTAGACCAAACAAATAACGAATGGCTCTCTTTTGAAGCATAAAAATACTACGAAATTGCTCGGTGGTACAGCAGCCCCAAAAGGGAAGGCCATAGCGGAGGTGGGATTCAAATAAAGAGAAATAAGTAAGTCTGGCAGAAGGAACGTCTAGTTCTTTTGAAACTGATCGAATGGCGAAGCAGGCGGTAGAAAGTTTTTTAGTTAAGGTGTCAATATGATTAGACCATTTTAGGTTGCTATTTATATTTAAACCCAGGAATTTAACCGACTCTACGTATTCAATATTGCTGTTATGTACCTGAAGTGGTTGTAAAGTTCCCTTATAAGATAACGCCACCGTTTTATCGACGTTAAAACAAAGCATATTGGAATCGGACCAAGCCTTAATTATAACCAAGTCTTTGGAGATACTAGAGTGTAAAGACGTTGTATCAAAATCACTCCATGTTATGCTTGTGTCATCAGCAAAAAGGGAGATTCTTCCATTAATTTTTAGGTTCGTGATATCATTAATGTATAACAAAAAAAGAATAGGTCCCAAGACTGAACCTTGAGGGACTCCACTTGTAATCAACTTACAATCAGAATCGGAACCATTAGCCCTTACAAGTTGTTGCCTTTTTCCAAGATAAGATTTGAACCAATTTAAAGAAGTACCACGAATTCCATAAAAATTTAGTTTGTTTATCAGAATTTCATGACTAACACAATCAAAGGCTTTCGCATAGTCACAAAAAACTGAGGCAGTTGGGTGGTTGTTATTGAGAGATAAGTAGACGCCTCTAAGCAACGTGAACATGGCGTCACTGGTGCACTTGTTGGGTAGAAATCCGAACTGCTCCGGGGATATTATCTGATGTTTCAGGAGAAATGGCATAAGACGGTTCTTCAGTAGCCTTTCGATGATTTTTGATAGCACTGGTAGTAGTGCAATTGGGCGATAATTGCAAGAGTTAGTTTTTTCGCCGCCTTTATGAAGTGGAATAATTATAGCTGTTTTAAGGCAATCAGGGAATACACCTTTTATAAAGGACTCATTTATTAATGTTGTAAGGGCCTCTATGACTGGGAGTGGCAAGTTCAGGAATATTCTAATTGATAGGCCATCAGTGCTACACGAAGATTTACTTTTGATATTATGTATTACCTTCAATAGTTCAGTGTTGCTAACGGGACTTAAGAAAAAGCTATCAGCTAAATTTTTTGAAGGAGGGAGAAACGAAAGAGGGTCCAAACTTGGCGAGATACTAGAGGTAACATTTTTGCTTACATTAATAAAATAATCATTTAGATCATTAGCCCCTGGCAAGATCTGAGTCACAGGGTTTGATTTGTTTCTGAGGTTATTGATGATGGACCAGGTTTCTTTTGAAACGTTATTAGAGTTTGTTAGACGTTTTCGGTAGTGTAATTTTTTTGCTGACTTAATAAGAGTAGCGTAGATCCTCCTATAATTAGAGATATAGTCGAGAATAAGAAAGGAGTCGGTGAATTTTTTTATATATGAGAGCGAGCGCATATTTTTAGCAGAAATTCGTATTCCTTTCGTGGTCCACGGTTTATGCCGCTTAGGTTTGATATTCTTAAGCGGGAAGGCCTTGTTAAAAGCACTTAAAGTTTTATTTAAAAAAGTTCTGAAGTTTGTGTTGACATTATCAGATTCAAAATTCCAACTGGTATTTAAGCAAATATTATGAAATACTGAGAAATTTGCGGCCGAGAAAATTCTGCCCCGATGGCGAGATCTTGGTAAGGGCCTAATAGGTAAACTAAACCTGGAAATTACCGCCTCGTGATCGGAAAGACCTGAGTTATAGACCTGTGATTGCACCTCTGATGGAGAAAAATCAGACGCCATGTAATCGATGATAGAAGAAGAGTTTTTTGAAATTCTAGTTGGCGAGGATACATGCATTGAAAGACCGAAAGAGTCGAATATAGAAATTAGATATTTCTGGATGGCACAAACAGTAGCATAGTCAATATTAAAGTCCCCGCATAGAATTTTTTTACCTTTAATCGGTAGGCTGTCTAGCAAACTTACCAGGCTATTTAAAATGATTGTACATCAGAGTTTGGTGATCTATAAATACAAATTACATAAAGATCAAGGTTTTGATTATATACTATAGAGAATTCAAAAGAGCTATCCGCTAACAAATGATCATATTTAGATACCGACATGAAATCTCCATTTAGGGATAGAATCAGTGTTCCCCCATGAGCTGAGTTTTTTCTGTCATATCTAGCTACTGTGGTATACCTCTCAATATAAAAGGGTTCGTTTAGATTCAGCCAGTGCTCAGTAATTGCAACAAGTTGGGGGAACTCCAATTCTTCCAAAAATAGGTACAACTCGTCAGTTTTATTTCTTAGAGAAGCAATATTAATTAGAACCATATTAAGACTAGTAACAACAGGAAGTTTTGAGGAATCTAGTTCCTCAGGACACGTCGTGTTTTCTAAAAATACTAGACTTGTTTGACTTAAATTCTACATTCTGGCGTTTCAAAAAGGCAACGAGTTTGTTTTGTTTTCATATGCCAATCTTTTCCCTTAATTCTAGCATTATCTGTATCATGCTGTATGTAGCCCAAAGGTTAGATGGCTTTTTCTGCATTACTCTGTCGCTAAAATGTGCCGTCAAGATTGTCTCCGACGCGATATTCTTAACACACCAATTTTCATATAGCTTCAATGCCTTTTCATATGGTCGCCTTCTTTTCTCTGGAAGTAAACTTGCTTCTGTTCTTTATGCAACTTCTTTAAGTTCTGGTGGAGTACCAATGTTAAAATAGTCTTCATTATCACCACCTTCTGACAATATTTTGGTTTTATTTATTACACATATTCGAAAGAACGAACGAGAAATTCCAAATTGAACAAGTTTATTTATGTTTTGCTGACTTTGAAGGTTTGCACCATAGCAAGCAGTCACCGTAAACGCGCCCCTGGTACCGGTGACAACATATATAAAAACGTCAAAACAGAAATTGATATTTTTACTACATTTTTTCATTTTCAAAATAAAATATTGTACCTACTTTTTGATTAATAGTGTCGTTGTAAATAAAATAGTATACAAACCTTGGAGCGAAGTTTCCGTTACTGTCTCGAGATTTAATTAGCAATATAAATCTCTCGACAGTAATGAAATACTTCACTACTCAGTATGTGATATACAATAACTGTAATCGAAGATTTTTATGCGAGTTGCCACATATAGCAAGTCAGCGTATCTAGTTTTTAAAGAAATACACGGAAAATGATAACTGAAAATTTAGAGAAGTGTTATTTTTAGGCGAGATTTGGATATTTTCTAATGGAAGTGGATCGAAATCTTGGCAGGACGAGTTTGTAAAAAGTGTCAAGAGAAAAACGGGATGTTGGGTTTGGAAAACGGTTCATCATTTTGAATGCAGGTTCTTCAACAGGATTTCTCCCAGGTGCAAGTTTACTGTTTTCTTCAACATCCGAAAGTATGGACTACCATGATAATATGAACTGTGAATTGTTTGAAAAGTGGTTAAAAGAACAACTGATTCTAAATTTAGATGCTCCATCTTTAATCATTCTGGACAATGCATCTTATCATTCAAGAATCTTAAATAAACAACCTACTTCATCCTGGAAGAAAAGTGATATTTATGACTATTAACTAATAAAACAAAAATAAAATCCTTTACCCAATATGCTGAAACTAGAACTTCTGTTAAGGGCAAAATCTATTAAAAAACCAACAATATATGCCATAGATGAAATATTAAGGTATGGACATGAGGTTTTACGTCTGCCGCCATACCATTGCCAGTTTAACGCCAAAGGATGAATATGGGCTGGGGCAAAATGAGATTACGAAAGACACGTGAACGATGATCTTATATCAGATGAAGTGCAAATTGTTTGGCAAGATTCATTAAATTATATTACGCGGGAGTACTGGAAGAAATCTGTGGAACATACGGAGAAATTCATATGGGACTGGTGGAATCGAAAACGAGTTCTAGATGTCGAAATAGCACCAATGATCATTGCGCCATTTGAGGACGACTCAGAAGATAAGGACTTTTTAAGTGATGATGATATTTTTTAGTCTATAATATTAAAAAGTTTCTGAAGGATTATATTAGTCTTTGACGTGTATAAATCATAAATTGCATTATGAATATCCATTTTTGCCTTGTAACGTAAGTCTTTTGCCTTTGGATTTTTTCGTGTACATTTCTTAACCTTCTTCGGAAAAGTTTTCTTTGCACAGGTGTGGCCTGCATTTAAATAAGTGACACTGTATAAATGGTTAGATTGTCAAGTGGGGCTTATAATTTTTGGTGATTGAAAAAAAAAATCTCACTTTCATTAAGTGGCTGTATAAACAGACCATATCCTGATTGTTCCACTGATTCGAACCACCTTCCAACTTTATTAAGGCGCTTGCCATTTTGTGTATTTTTGTTTTTGCCAACCAAAAAATTTTAACCAAATACATATTTAGCGAATTTTCTTATTTAGTCCCTCGGCATTTAATATATAAAATAATAAAGTAGCTATCTTAATAATATTACGTATTATAATAAAAAAAACTATTTTCTTTCTCCCTGTATATTTGTAAATAGCCTATCGAGATTTAATAGCTCGATAAAAGAATCACACAACAGTTTGGTATTCACTGTGTTTTCTGATTTGATTCATAATGTTGGTGACCTTTGGACCCGCACGATAAGACCGCATTCGACTTATAGCGCTAATAGCGTTAAGGTTTTTCTTTTACGAATATCTGTCGTAAATGAGAAATCTAATTTTGATGGTGGAGCCCCTCGAGCACCTCTACCCGGAGTTCCGAATGGCCTCGAGGCTACGGAATATTTTAGTTGTGAAATAGCTATCATCATTTGTTGTGTTAAATTGTTCACCTTGGGTAGAAAATTAAACTAAAGACATTAATAATTGTATATCACATACTGAGTAGTGAAGTATTTCATTACTGTCTCGAGATTTAATTAGCAATATAAATCTCTCGACAGTAATGAAATACTTCACTACTCAGTATGTGATATACAATTATTAATGTCTTTAGTTTAATTTTCTACCCAAGGTGAACAATTTAACACAACAAATGATGATAGCTATTTCACAACTAAAATATTCCGTAGCCTCAAGGCCATTCGGAACTCCGGGTAGAGGTGCTCGAGGGGCTCCACCATCAAAATTAGATTTCTCATTTACGACAGATATTCGTAAAAGAAAAACCTTAACGCTATTAGCGCTATAAGTCGAATGCGGTCTTATCGTGCGGGTCCAAAGGTCACCAACATTATGAATCAAATCAGAAAACACAGTGAATACCAAACTGTTGTGTGATTCTTTTATCGAGCTATTAAATCTCGATAGGCTATTTACAAATATACAGGGAGAAAGAAAATAGTTTTTTTTATTATAATACGTAATATTATTAAGATAGCTACTTTATTATTTTATATATTAAATGCCGAGGGACTAAATAAGAAAATTCGCTAAATATGTATTTGGTTAAAATTTTTTGGTTGGCAAAAACAAAAATACACAAAATGGCAAGCGCCTTAATAAAGTTGGAAGGTGGTTCGAATCAGTGGAACAATCAGGATATGGTCTGTTTATACAGCCACTTAATGAAAGTGAGATTTTTTTTTTCAATCACCAAAAATTATAAGCCCCACTTGACAATCTAACCATTTATACAGTGTCACTTATTTAAATGCAGGCCACACCTGTGCAAAGAAAACTTTTCCGAAGAAGGTTAAGAAATGTACACGAAAAAATCCAAAGGCAAAAGACTTACGTTACAAGGCAAAAATGGATATTCATAATGCAATTTATGATTTATACACGTCAAAGACTAATATAATCCTTCAGAAACTTTTTAATATTATAGACTAAAAAATATCATCATCACTTAAAAAGTCCTTATCTTCTGAGTCGTCCTCAAATGGCGCAATGATCATTGGTGCTATTTCGACATCTAGAACTCGTTTTCGATTCCACCAGTCCCATATGAATTTCTCCGTATGTTCCACAGATTTCTTCCAGTACTCCCGCGTAATATAATTTAATGAATCTTGCCAAACAATTTGCACTTCATCTGATATAAGATCATCGTTCACGTGTCTTTCGTAATCTCATTTTGCCCCAGCCCATATTCATCCTTTGGCGTTAAACTGGCAATGGTATGGCGGCAGACGTAAAACCTCATGTCCATACCTTAATATTTCATCTATGGCATATATTGTTGGTTTTTTAATAGATTTTGCCCTTAACAGAAGTTCTAGTTTCAGCATATTGGGTAAAGGATTTTATTTTTGTTTTATTAGTTAATAGTCATAAATATCACTTTTCTTCCAGGATGAAGTAGGTTGTTTATTTAAGATTCTTAAATGATAAGATGCATTGTCCAGAATGATTAAAGATGGAGCATCTAAATTTAGAATCAGTTGTTCTTTTAACCACTTTTCAAACAATTCACAGTTCATATTATCATGGTAGTCCATACTTTCGGATGTTGAAGAAAACAGTAAACTTGCACCTGGGAGAAATCCTGTTGAAGAACCTGCATTCAAAATGATGAACCGTTTTCCAAACCCAACATCCCGTTTTTCTCTTGACACTTTTTACAAACTCGTCCTGCCAAGATTTCGATCCACTTCCATTAGAAAATATCCAAATCTCGCCTAAAAATAACACTTCTCTAAATTTTCAGTTATCATTTTCCGTGTATTTCTTTAAAAACTAGATACGCTGACTTGCTATATGTGGCAACTCGCATAAAAATCTTCGATTACAGTCCTTTTTATAATGAAAACCCAACATTTTTATTAATTTTGACAACGATTTTAGTCCAATTTCCAATATGCCTCGATTTTTAGAGCTTCTTTCAAAACTTGAAGGGTTATATTAACTTTTGACGTGTATAAATCGTAAACTGCATTACGAACATTTATTTTTACATTGTCACTTAAGTCTTCTGTCTTTGGCGTTTTTCGTGTACATTTCTTTATCTTCTTCGGTAGTAAATTATGTTTTTTTTCATGCACAATTTTCTGCACAGTCCTTATACCGATTCCTAGAGCTTTTGCTACTGTCTCCTGGATATTGGCCGCTGAATTTTCACTTTCGTAATATTTTATTAGATTTAATACCATTTTTTTCGCTTGTGGGTGCAAAAAACCCGAATATTGTTTTCTATTACTCATTTTGTCACTGACTTGTCAATCTGACTTTGAAGTGACATCGCTCATGGTGGATATGTTGAAATAAAGACGAATCTACAAAACGTGGATTATATATCTAACCAAAAACTCATCTAAAAGTATAGGTTTTGTTAAAAAAAATCCTTGTTTTGATATATTTTTGTTTAATCCCCATAAAATTGGCGTGCTTCTTTACAGCAAACCTAACCAATCCTAACCTAAGCTACAAATAATATCCACTTTTTATTAATTATAAGTTTTGTTAAAAAAAACTATAAAACAAGTCATTACCTGAACGGGGATTCAAACATACATGCTTTGCATACAAAATCGAGCAACCTACCACTGATCCAAGAAACTCACACTGAATATTCAACAAAACTTGTTTACACATCGCGGAAATAATCGACGACACCCATGAAAATATAAACGCAAGACTGGGTCGATGAAAATAAAAACAAAAATGTAGTATCGTCAAGCATCCTTACAGAAGTAAGAAGAGCAGTATATTACACTGTGAAGAATATGATGGCGTCTTATTTTTGCTTAAAGCATTAAAAAATATTCGTTAGATTACCAAAAAGTATGAACAAGTCTCTTTTTTGAAACGTGGTTTTCAGAAACATTATAACCCAAACATAACAGTGTAATTATTCTGAACAAGAGTTGAAACAAAAATATCCACATTTAAGTGAACCATCCTGTATATGTATATCAGTAACCAGTACAGATTCAATTCGAAACCTGTAATAAAAATTTCTTAAAATTTGGGTGTTTTTGAAATCTAAAAAGTTTAAAGTTCTTGTTCTTTTTTGCTTTTCGTAGCGTCGCGACGCCAATAGTAATAACGTCGTTGTTTTTATTTTAGCTATAAATAATTACTATTGGCGTATCAAATAAATGATTTTTCCTAGAATTTGATAAACGGCGTTTAGAGTTTAAGGTGGAACTCTCATTATACTATTTTTTTCCAAACAATACAATTTGGTACAATCCTCAGACTAAATAGTTCGCAAAATTTAATTGAGCTCACAAATAAAAAAATATATAAGTTTTCCAAAAATACGTATATATAAAATTTTCTCGATTGGGCCCCCGAATATTTCCGTTGTTAGGTAGTATAACATTTTCAAATGTATGTATAATTATTTAGTTTATAGTAACACTGAGGCAATCACTAAATTTGGCTAGTTATATAGTTACTGATTTTCACACAGTGTTCTATCACCATCCTGTCAAATAACTCTACGAGTTGAATTTTTCCAAATTTACATATCATACACTTTATAAAAGAAAGTTAATAGAATCTTTATTAAGAGGGTGTTACTATTGAAAGTGACATATTTTGAATATATAATCAGTTTTAGTTAATAACATACTGGCCTTCTTTATTAATGAAAATAACAATTTTTTCATTTACAATAAAATATTTTGTTTTTTTGGTTTCTTCTTTCAGTTCATTTCACTCACATGAATTAGATTAACATATTTACTTTCTTTTTTCATGTAAATATCAATTTAACACTTTGAGAACACTTGAACTATTAGAAAGTTTATATAACTTTTTGTTTTCATTTGTCCAAGCTGCTTTTCTTTATGGTTGCTTGATATGGAATGTTAAACAGACATTTTGGCTGGTGGTTTTTCATTATTTTAAGCCAATTAGTAATCTGAAACAAAATTGAACATTATAACTTTTTAGTTAAATATAACCTTTAAAATATTAAGACTTTTATGTAAATTACATTTTACATACCTCAATATGTTTTATTCATAATTCATTGGATTACATTTTGTAAAGTATCCTCAACTTCTCTAAATTAAGACAAAAGAAATTTGTTTTTGTTTTGTTTACAAACATTCAGAATTTGCCTGCCTTTCTCTTCTGTCACTATGGTTTCATTGGTTTCTTATTTTTCGGCATCCAGCCAGCTTTTACAGTGTCTGATTTTTCATTTAAGTTATAATTTTGGTTCTGCTCAGGAGCAATTCGCCAGCTCTATTCGGGGGACACCGAATATTATCGGGTTGTTACTCCCTTATACTAGTGGCGCCAGCAGTGGACTCAACTGTAATTATTATTTTATTTTATGGCATTAGGTTGACATAAGTCTGAAGTGAGGAAGAATGATGGAGGGGAATGTCAAACTTCTTTGAATTTTCTGGAGCTGATTTTTTCGGCCCTCTCTATTGGCTCTCCTTAGAGGTGCAACATGTGTCAGGCTTTACAAAAGTGCCTTAATGGACCAATTTTTTAAAGTACTGAAAGTGTGTCATAAGTAATTTATTTTAAAGTGAAGTGCTGTTGAAAGCCTAAGGCCTATTTATGGACATCATCTGGCTCTAAATTTTGGTCCCGTTTTGTTTGGTTCCACATTTGATCAACCACGTGAATGGCGTCCTGAATTTTGTTTTGGCTGTCGGTCCTCGAGAAGCCTTTCTAGATGTCTAGAAATTCCCTTTATTGGTGACCGTTGGCGTCGAAGGAGCCCTCTAGATGACTAGAGGGTTTCAGGTTAAGAATTCAAGATATGGTTTTGGGATATAGTTACAAGTTTATGGTGTAATTTTTGGGGTACATAAACCAAGAGTTCTACAATGGTTTTGGAGTTCCTTCCTGTAAGAGTACGAGGAATTAATTCTAAATTTTTATATTTATAAATTTTATATAAATTAGCAGAAAGGAAGTAAGTAACCTATTTTTTGTAAAACAGCCTTGGCGAAATATTCTATACTTTTATAACTTTTTCCTTGCGGCAGTGTGGTAAAAGAAAATTCATGAATTTTTGATTCCCTGTGAGCTATTTAATTTAATTTTCATATTTTCATATTTGTGTCGTGACATTTCGCCAGATGTTCACAGGTTGATGATATAATGGTAATAACGTTCTATCACATTTCACATATTTGATATTTTATATATATTTGACATTTTCTTGATTTTTTTTTATCTTAATGTCAATTGAATTTTTGAATGTAAGCTAAATTTTACATGTCAAAAATTATTTTATAAAACAACTCATAAAAAAAACAAAAGATCAAGGTATCATTAAAATTTGACATTCTGCACTTTATATAGTGTTTTATTGAAAAGCCCTTCAAATCTTTATTTTGTCCACACTTAAATATCAATATAGATTTCTTCCTAATTGAGTCACAGTCAATTAGGTGGCGCCCATTTTAATTTCGAAAGGTGTCCCCGAGAACCTGCAACCTACAGCTCTCCGAAAAGATGACTGGCTGCCGTTCGCATGTATTGGTAAGTTCATAGGGACTTTACGCCATAGTAGTTTAATACTTTCTGAGATCAGTCCGCATTAACCTGAAAATCTGAAATGCGCTATAACAGCATTTTCATTTTATCTATTTTGTTTCCTTTAGAATTCATAGTTCTTGGTATCAGACCGTATCAAATTGGAATTACGATCCGACGTTTCGCCTTTGATTTCACGAGGCATCTTCAGGGATATCACTCTGTTCTGAACACTGAATGAGATCGTCAGGCGAGCTTTCATATCCGACTTGTGCTCGCCGAATCGTGACCCCGTTTAGGATCGGTTTTCACATTTTTTCGTATCTCTATTGTAGTTTTTGATATGTTTAAAACTGTCAATAGATTTTCTAATTTTTTGTTTTTTAAATCCTAAAATGAAAGCTAGAACCTTGGTTTCTTTGACATCTCCGTTAAAGCTGCAATCAGAATATTACCATGTATGTATATATGTATTATATACATATTCATATACATATATATATATATATATATATATATATATATATATATATATATTATGTATGTATTAACCTACTAGACAAAACAGAGTCGCTACCCAAAAAGCTTTCTGGGCCCCAAAGTAAAGTTGAAAGAGAACTTATTCTAACTTAATTTCCAATTTGTTATGCCTCAAAATAAACAGCACTACCATTATTTTTCCCCTAGTTTCATTTTATATTCATAAATTCAGCAGCGAGAAGAACAGAGATTTCCGACTGAAAATATTTTAACACAAAAATAATAAAACTTGCTATAAAAGTTTTTAGTTGAAAACTCAAGACTTTATATCTTGTTTATGTCTAGAAAAGTCTCATAGGATGTTACAAAATTTTAAAATTTCCAGATATCTTGTATCAAAGGTGAACATTAAAAACTCTCCCGCAAGAATTAACTTATAACATCAATTAGGAATGCCGAGCTGCGTGTGAATATCTACAGGAAAGTATTAGAAGTAAACAATTTGAGGTAAATGATAATATTGAAGATATTTTTAGTTTTTGTTTTATATCTTATATTGCTTTTTTTACTTATTAAAAAAAGCAAAGCGCCAGCGCCTATTTTCCTCCACGTTCCCCCACAACTAACTATATTTCATTCAGTAAAAATATTGACAACCTTACCGAATCTAATGGTGATGCAAGAATTGGCAATCTTGGCAATTTAAACCTCCCCTCGCAACCTGGGAGAATCTTAACTTAATAACCAGAGTTGGGCATGATGGCACACCATCATGTTTCACAACTTATTTTTACTAAGTACTATTTTATATACTTATAATTATGTTTTAAACTTGCTTGCTGCTCCAGGGTGCTTATCATCCACTTTTAGTTTTTGCAATGCCTTTCGAAGCATATATTAAAAACAATTGAGTACAGGCAGCTGGTTACCATGATGATTTTAAATCGGATGATTTTTAACTTAATCAACAAGTATCCGGGGGACTTCTATTAGGGTGCTATACTTGATCAGACCAATCTAGACGTTATGGTAAATTAATTTCACAGTATTACTTATTTAGTTGTAAAAATGTATATCCAACTTAAATGAATTTCAACAGAAAGGTTTCCCAGGCCAGTTTTCAGCTGAACGTAAGCAATGTATAATAGAAAAAAGAAGGTTCATAAACGTTATAAAAAGTTCGGGCTTCAAAATTATTATTTTGTATTTTCTAGACCAGTGGTTCCCAAATTGCCGTCATTTTTTCGGGGGTCCGCAGAGACCACAATGGCTATTCAAAAAAAATAATTTTTAACTTTTTCGGAAATTTTTCTTACGACTTGTATATTTTCGATTAGACTTGGCAATCGCGCTTTTCGCGGAGCTGAATCACAGTCTGAACACTGCATGTGCGCGGCATGTAAACGTGAACGGCTTCTTGATGTTATTAAATACTGTTTATTTTTAGTAGTTTGAGAAGTATTGTAATTTGTGGATGGCGCATTTTTGTGTACTAATAACTATGTTATGAGCTTTTTCAAGTAATTTATTAGTTTTGGTGTTTTGATTATGGATCGTTGGTTAAAAAGTGGTTTTTGTAAAACATCATGTTAAAGAAAGTTGTGGCACTAATAATGAGTCGTTAGTTATGGACTAACAGGCAAGTACATCTCAGAATTCGACCACTGAATTAGGAACTGTACCATCGGTAAAAAGAACTGTTAAATCTAATGTGAAAAGACGCAGGTATAATGAGGATTATTTGCAAATTGGGTTTACTAAAACGAGTGTCGGCAAGGAGCCAAAGCCACAATGTGTTTTATGTTTCGATGTTCTTTCGAACGAAAGCATGAAACCAGCACAACTTCGACGTCACTTAATGACGAAACACCCCGATTCGGTCGCAACAAGTCAATTGATTTTTTCCGAATGAAGCTAGGAGAGCTGACGAAGAGTCAAAGAACAATAACTAAAGTTGCTTTTGGAAATGAAAGTGCAACTCCCGCTTCGTTTCAAATAGCGGAACAAACTGCTAAATGTGGTAAGCCTCATACTATAGCTGAGGTGTTATCCCTTCCTGCTGCGCAAATTATGTGTTAGAATATGATTAGTGAAACTGCGGCAAAACAACTGCAAAGAATAGCTCTTTCAAACAACACTATAAAACACACAATTACCGATTTGTCTTTGAATATAGAACAGACATTAATATCAAGACTCCAGGTTTGTAAAATGTTTTCAATACAAATGGACGAAAGCACAGACATTACAAATAAAGCAAACTTATTAGTTTTTGTTCGTTATGATTGGGAAGGCCAAGTACATGAAAACTTCTTGATCTTACGAGAGCTTATGCGTACTATGGCCAAGTCGGTATTTAACACTCCTAATGATTTTTTTACTCAAAATAAGATACTATGGCCGAAATGTGTTGGATTAAGTACAGACGGAGACCGTGCAATATCTGGGAGATTAACGGGATTTGTAGCATGTGTGAAAGCAGTTGCTCCTTGTGTAATGTGGACTCATTGTATCCATCAGGAAGCCCTAGGGTGCAAAAGAATGCCCCCATCCTTAAAATCAACATTAGACGATATTGTCAAAATTATTAATTTTATCAAAGCTAGTGATCACATTCAGTTCCTTTTACACATAGTTGTGTGATGGCTATCACGCGGTAAAATTTTGAGTCGTTTTTTTGAATTACGTGATGAAGTGCGTCTCTTTTTAAATGAAAATAAATTTGAATTAGCGGAAAGACTTACTGATTTTTCATGGATGTGCATGACAACATACCTTTCCGACATTTTTGCCTATCTAAATGATCTGAACCTATGTCTACAGGGCAGGAGTACCAATATTTTTCAAGTTTAAGACAAGATAGAAGGGACAATTAAAAAATTACAAATTTGGGTCGGTCGCGTTGAACAAAACTCTTTAAGTTCATTTCCTGTTCTGGAATCATTTCTACTAAATTCAGAAGAGAATTTGCCACCTGAGGTTCGACAAAATATCTGTCAACATTTGCGTGAGTTAGCAGTTAGTTTTCGTGAATACTTTCATATTGCGAATAATGATAAATCCTGGATTAGAAACCCTTTTGACAGCAAAGATGTTGAAAAAAATTCCAGCCTTTCAGAAAAAGAGCAAGATCAACTAATTGCTCTATCGTGCAACAACGATGTAAAAGTTGTTTTCAAAGACAGTTTTCGATCAAGATGAGCCATGATTTTAACGAGCTCTCCGAAAATGCTTTGAAACACCTAATTCCCTTTTGCACGACATATCTATGTGAACAAGGATTCTCATCGTTTGTTGCACTAAAGACAAAACAAAGAAATCGCCTGGATGTTTCTTCAGAATTAAGAATTAAAATATCCCACCAGATTTTGGAAAAATTATGACAGATAAAAAAATGTTTCATTCGTCACTTTAAGAGTTGTGGGCTTGAATGGTAAATAAATGCGAGTTAGAATTTTAATAAACCAGCCCTAATTAATTTAAATAATTTTTTTTCTTAGTGTTGGAATAACTTTCTGTATACTAATAATAAGAATGCGTTTTTCATTTTACTTTTTTGTCAAGTTAATGTATTGAACATACAATTAAAATACTCGTTGTTTCATTAACACTTATATTACTATATTTTATTTAAAGCAAATAATCCCAATAAAAAAAATTTAAAAAACATTGTTTTTCCTTTCAGCTGTAATTAACAATGCCGTCACTATTTTGTGGTTCTGTCTATTTTTAACAACTTCACTTTAGAGCACAAAAACGCTTTCTAAAGTAATGAATAGTATAATAAATTCTGGGGGGACCAACTAAAACCACCAACCACCACCTTATTTACGAAATAATTTAGTTAAGAGTCCGCATGTTACTTCTACAGAATTTTAGGGGTCCGCAATCACGAGGAATTTGGGAACCACTGTTCTAACCTACGGCTACATTGTAAGGTATTGTCGGTGAATTTATATGTAAATATTTAGCAAATTCTAAAAAAAAATGGAATACTGATTAAATTTGAGTAAAAGTAATACTTCTGGTGTAGAGATATCCAATATGTTCGCTAACTTTTTTTCCACGGTCTATAGCAACAAACAAGTTTATATTACTTATTTTATATATTTTTTTAACATTTCACTAAGCCTCCATTTTATTTCGCCATCTTAAATTTGTACCAAAATGTTATCAGTTGATTACAACATAATATTTGATGTATGTGCAAAATTTAATACAAAATTGGATCAGTAGTTTTTTAATAATAATTTTTTTAACAATTCACTAGGCAGCCATTTTGTTTCGCCATATTGTATTTTTACTAAAATGTTACCAGGTCATCCCTATACGCCGTTAATTTTTGATCAAAATTCGGGTAAATAGTTTTTTAGCTATGCCGCGAACAGACAGACCGACGGAATTGAAAAAACATGTTTTTCGGCATCTAGAGACACTGAAAACATCTCGCAGGGTGATTTTTTCACGATTACAATATTCCCCTTTCACGAGAGAAGTAAAAACAATATACATTTACTAGAGACATTTTTTCTCCGTCGGTTAATAAAACATTGTGAAATGTCGATATATTTTAAAGTTATTCCGATATCGTTTCCTTCACAAACTTTAAGGATAATTATTACAGTTAAAGTGACGTTATTAGTAAATTATTATCCATTTTATTCCCCCAGACAGTGGCTCTAAGCTATTATTCCGCGTTTTATGCTGCTAAAATACTCGAAACAAAGGAAAAGCAAATTCATTCCTTTGTAATCATTTCCAGAACGGTTTACAATAAGGCAAGATCTTTGTCAAGTCATTAACTTTTAAAACACATTACAGCATAGAACTTTAAAATGTTCTCGGCTGCTTTATTGTATTAACTTTCCTCTCAGATATTTGGTTAATCAGACAGAAAAGTCAATACTTTCATATTTCTATAATTTTCTTTATTAGATTCCTTAAAATAATATCACCTCGAGAATAAATCTATTGAAATAATATTTTCCGAAATATAGCGTTTAAGTTCTTCTGATTTATTATAATGTTTTTATTTCAACCACAGACATAACACCTTACATTGGTCATTATAGTTAGTGTGAAGTGTGCAAAAATTTGGACTATTTACTTCATAACGCCTCTTTTCTCGGGTAAGTCAAAATGCTGTTGTTTTTCTGTGTTAGTTGGCGTAAGCGATACCTTGATTCTTCCTAGCACTTTAAGGGTTAATATTAATTGTAATTGCTATTTTACCGTTCTACAGAAAGCAAATTTAGATGTCTGCTACTTATTCATACATGCAAAAATATATACACATATTTATTTATACATATTTTGAAAATATATATTTCTTACACTACATTATTTTAACATACCATACAGTATGGTACGTTGTTTTTAATTAAGAACAAAGCAAACAAAAAAAGGTGGTTAGGTATATGCTTTTTTCGATAAATGTTTTCAAATATGCCTGTTGTGCTAACAATTTTCAATTTTGATTGGTAGTTAAACCATTATTATACAAATAGATTTAAAACTATTAAACATTATGCTCATGGCTATTGACGTATTACATGACAACGGCAAGAAAAAAAAATACTGTCATTATAACTTTACTTTGCCGAAAATTAGATCCGACAAGAAGGATAAATAACTTTGTCTTTATCACACTTACTTTCAGTACATGTTTATTTACGCATAGACGAAGTTATGAATGAAGCAGCACAAGATGTTGCGTCTGCCTGTTGTTTTGTCTATGGATTCAACGCCAACTACTTATTTGCTGAAAGTGAAACTAAACTACGTTACATAACATCCAAAATAAGTTAAGTTTTTAATAATTTAAGAATCCGGATTTACTATAATACAAATGTTCAATATTAAATTTTTGTCAAGTAATAAAATATATTAGGGTGTATTGCTGATTAATTAAAATTATTATAGCCACAGAACGACTACACTTCGTATAGATAATCCATCAGATCCAAATAAATTAATCACATCAATTGCTAGTGTTTCCGTTTAATTAGGATGCATGCACCCAGGGGCACTGGCTTAATGGAGGCTCAAAGCAAGATCCCCCAAAATGTTAAAAAAACTGTTTGCGAGACGACACTGTAACCAGACAAAAAAATAGAAAAATTTCCTTTGCCTGGAACTTCCCTTGTTATGAAATCTTTCCCTTTTATTAGGAATAATGAATTGTGATGAATTTTAATTCCACACATAGTCATTTACTAATACAAATACTAATATTTCAAACATTTTTATTGGGCGCCATTTTGTTCCACAATATTGGGTGCGTACAAATATGTTTTCTACAAGCGTGCGGAAAACTTCAAGTAAATAACCCCATTTTTTTTAAATATACTTACTTACTGATTTTAAATATTTAAAAATATATTGATACGCTGATAATTAGCAAAATGATTTAAGAACCTAAGTTTTATAGAATCCTGCTATAATTTTCAACAAAATAGTAAAAAATATGTAAAACGTGTTTAAAAAAAATTCTTTTCCTCCTCCCTATATTGCAAGCAACCTATTTTGACACTGCTTTGACAGACGTAAGTGAAAGTTACTCAACAAGGTATTGGTTGCCCAGGATGCGACAGGATGTAAGTCAAGTTACATCCCTATGGAAATAATAATCTGAAATTATTATAAGTAGCTTTAATTTTTGATTTCATCAACATATTACCAAAATCCGGTGATATTAATTGAAATGAATATTAATGGTACAATTATTCACATTATTAACAAAATTTGGAAACACGTTTTCTCGTTTCTTCTTGATTTTCCGGTTCCACAGATCCTTCATTCCTAACAAATGTTTCTGTCACTGTTGAAGCACTGCAAGAGGCTTCTGGCTGGGTCTTATTGTATAAAATTTTATTCGCTACTTCCTTTTTATTATTAAGGCTCTCAGCTACATAACTTTCCGCAATAGTAGCGGATTTCCATCCACCATGTCGCTTTATAGCTAATACATCAACTCCAGTATTTGCTAATAAAGTTCTTCTAAAACAGTGTCCAGAATACATTTTGAAGTTCTCAAACTCTAGAAATTTCGCAATTTTACTTGGAATTGACGAAAACGTATTTTTCCCGACAGGCCGGTTTAAGCACTTTCCATTTTGATATCGCATAAAGAAGCCCGGATTAATAGTCGTCATGTGGGATCTTGTATCAATGTGCCTTTGAATTATTTTGAAATGACAAACCTGAGTGTCGTCACTTTTTGTCACTGTAAATGTACGTGACATTCCATTTTTGGAGTAAGGAATGGTCACAATTATGACTTCTTGACTTATTTTAACATTGTCCATTTTCATTTCACAGAGTTCATTAAAACGGCACGCTCCAGCAACTCCCATTACCATTACGACCTTCATCAATAAGTATATATCATCGGGGGCTTCAAGCATGAACTTATTCACCTGTTGAGCACATTCGATTTTTTGGGAGTATAACCATAATTTTTTCTTTTCAAAAATGCTCGAAGTTTTGGATACTTAGAAATATCTATATTCTCTTCTATAAAAAGAGTGGACTTCAACATCGAATACTCAGACCATAAGCTTGATGGGTACTTCGGGCGCGGCACGATTGCGGACGAAACATTAGTATTCAGTTTTTCACAAAATGAAGTGAGGGCACGATTGCAGAATGTAAAAATAACGGCTGAACGCATCGTATTGTCAGCGACATTTTATACCCGTATACGTGACAGCCCGATTGCGGAACAACAACAGATATAAAGACTTGTAAGAAACAGTTCAAAAATAAAAAAAACCATAGCAAACCTAACAGTTCTTATTTCTTACATAAATACATCTATATCCATATATATATATAATATAAAGAAAACAAACAATATTCGATATAACTACGGAAAACCGTACTTCAATTATTATGAAATACTCTTTTTATACTTGACATGAATTTCACAAACTGAAATCTTGATATTCCACCAGACATATAATCATACATTTTAGATTCCAATAAACGCTGACAACTTAAATTTTTTTTAGATAATCTCAATAATTTGTCTGAGTCACGAAGTTTCATATAAGTATCTGTCTGCATATCTTTGAGAACTTCAAGGAATATAAACAAAGAAGGATGATCTGAATAAAAGCACTTGTTAAATCTAGAATGAAAGCTCTCACAGGCATTCGTCGTGTGATCTCTTGATATGCTCTCCCGAGCCCATAACGTCGGTGGAAAACCAGCATTTTCTTCGATGTAATTATTGAGCATGTAGTTAATGGTTTTATGATCGTCGGGATCGCTATCCATCAACTCATAAATGAAGCACTCTACCACATCTTCAAGCCTTAAATATGGAAGACCAAATAAATACCTTAACCAGTTTCCTGCAGCATTGTTTACATCTTGATAGATTGAGACCAGCCCAGCTTTTTGAATTTGCCGAAACCACGACTGTGTAAGATGAAATCTACAACCTTCAAGTTCAGACTGCGGCCAAGTAGAAGACACTGCATTTTGTATAGCTTTTTCGAAGTCTGTAACTATTCTTTTTGGCTCGAAAACGCATCCCAAAGTATCACACTTTATTATAATTGAAGTAAAGAGACATCTGTAGATCGCCTCTTGCTTGCCCGGTAACAAACAAAACATCAAAGGTATGTAATGCCCTTCCAGTAAAACATGTATAGTAAATAATTGAGAGAAAAACTTTGTACAATACTGGAAAGTTCCATCCATATAAATCGCATCACTTCTACATAGATACTCAATGTTAGTAGCTGTCGAAAAAATCACTATCCCAATGGATCGGTCGTTTAAAAAAACGAAATTATCACCAGTAACTGTTAACACCTCCATATCGTCTAGAATACCAAACACTTCTTCACGAGACTTTGGCAGAGGCGGCAAAATTTTTCTTCTAGCACTGTATGCTACTTTTCTAATGTTGTAGATATCTCTCGCGCAGAGAGTCCCCAAACAGCCACTATTTTCACGAATTGCCTGGTGCATCAATTTTGAAGGTTTCTCTTGAAGATTATCCACGGCTTTGCGTTTTACAATTGCACTAACTTTTCTTCGGTTTAAAAGTTGTTGATCATTTTCATGGTTATGAATTTCATCTTTTCGAGATATTGCATTATCCATGCCGACCGTGAACACTTTAGCAGTACACTGTTTTCTCGTACACACCCAAAACACCTCTCCACTTAGTTTTAAAATTGTTTTTTTCCGATAGCGAAATCCATTTAAAACTAAAACCGGCCTGCCCCTTTCACTTTCCGAAAATGTTAAACTCATATCTGCAACTTTCAAGTAACTAATCAAAACTGAACGCTGTTATCCGTTGCATAGAGCATAAAATAGATATAAACAATTTTTATCCGTTGCAAAAAGCATGAAACATAAACAACTTTTTTCGGATCCTTTCTTGAGTCAGGCAATCGAACAAATATATACGAGCATTCCGCAATAATGCCATCGATTATTTTGCCTCCATCCGCAATCATGCCTTCGTTTTCGTTATTATTCCGCAATCGTCCATCCCCCGGTACTTCAATATAGCACTTTTTTCGTGGAAATACGCCAAAAACAAGGTTTCTGGGACTGCAGTAGCCGTCTTGCTTTGGCACCAATTTTTAAAGGATTTATATGCGGCTTCATACCTTTTGTTCGACTTTTCCGGTAGTAGAGATAAACAAGCAATATTCGCTGATTCGTCTATGTCTGAAACATCCATTTGGTCCACACAGCATCAAACAAATCGACTTCTTCAAACTTTTCGCTATGAATTGTCAACTTGACGTTGTTGATAAAATAAAAACTGCTTATGTTGCTCTGGCAACGGATCACGGCTGCCTTCATAATTGAATGAGAATGCTATCGAATGTAATGATAATGAAAATCCAAAAATATATCCAGCATTTTCATGTAAACATACCATACAGAGGGGGAAAAATGTTATATATTATATGGGATGTAAGTATATTAACCAGTCTCGAACTTTTTTGCCAGCCCTAGCTATCGCTCGGGCGCAAACTCGTCCTCGACTAGCAAATGTTACTTACATCCCTTATAGTATAAATAACTATTAATGGCTTTCGTATTATCCCTTATAAAATCAATGTTAAGCAATAATAAACACCTGCTTTTTTATTTGGCAGTTTGAATCACCATAGCAGTCGCTGATTTTTGTCGTAGTAAAAGCTGAGTGAAAGTGTTTTTAATGGATTCTTCAAACGAAGATTTGCCAGAGTCAGTGTTGGAAGCAGCTAGAACTGCAAATTTCAATCTGCCATCATCAAAATCCCGTCATAGGTATGAGAAAGAATATATTCTGTTTAAAACCTGGTGTCAAACTAAAAGCATCAAAACTTTGAAAGAACCCGTTTTTTTGGCATATTTCGCCGAACTTTGCAAGCTTGCACAGTACAATGCATCGGAATAAACACCTTTGGAAAAATGCCAACAAAAATTGCAGGTTATCTGAAGCTCCCAAATCCTAAACTATATGCAGGCCACAATTTCCGACGTTCAGCCGCCACAGATTCCGGAGAAGAAATAACAAATATCAAATGCCTCGGAGGTTGAAAATCTTCAACCGTGGCAGAAGGTTATTTAGAAAATTCAACAAGTCTTCAAAAGAGCTATCCAACAAAGTATTGAACTTCAATTCTATTCCTTCCACTAGTCACCAACTTTCACCAGTGCAGTCTACCGACCTTTTCCAACCAAAAAGTTACCCCCTCGGCGACGGTTATATCATGAAATAAAAGTTTAATTGTTTTTTATTTGTGTTTTATTTTATTATTAATTAAAAGTTCTTAAGTTTTATAAACAATATTTTATTTCTTTAGTTTGCCTCTAGCTGCTCAGTATAATGCTAATGCGGAGGCTCAGGGGGTGTGAGGGTGTGACTTCGATATTTTAGATAAAGATTTCAAAATATATACCAAAAGATATATATATATATATATATATATATATATATATATATATATATATATATTCGATATTGTAAGTTGATTACAAGTGGAGTTCCTCAAGGTTCTTGGGACCTATTAGTTATACATTAATGATATCACGAACCTTAAAATTAATGGAAGAATCTCCCTTTTTGCTGATGACACAAGCATAACATGGAGTGATTTTGATACAACGTCTTTACACTCTAGTATCTCCAAAGACTTGGTTATAATTAAGGCTTGGTCCGATTCCAATATGCTTTGTTTTAACGTCGATAAAACGGTGGCGTTATCTTATAAGGGAACTTTACAACCACTTCAGGTACATAACAGCAATATTGAATACGTAGAGTCGGTTAAATTCCTGGGTTTAAATATAAATAGCAACCTAAAATGGTCTAATCATATTGACACCTAAAAAACTTTCTAATTCGATCAGTTTCAAAAGAACTAGACGTTCCTTCTGCCAACTTACTTATTTCTCTTTATTTGAATCCCACCTCCGCTATGGCCTTCCCTTTTGGGGCTGCTGTAACCGAGCAATTTCGTAGTATTTTTATGCTTCAAAAGAGAGCCATTCGTTATTTGTTTGGTCTAAATAATAGAGCTCACTGCCAATACTATTTCAAAAAACATGAAATATTAACGCTTCCTGCATTATTTATTTTGGAAACGGTATGTTTGCTGAGAAAACATATAAACACCCTCCCAGAAAGGCCACAACATGTATACCCTACCAGAAACTCTAGGCATGATATTTATCTTCCCATTCCTTCCACAGAATTAATAAAAAAATCAATTATTTACAACGCCATAAAACTTTACAACAATCTGCCAGTACATTTAAAATCTATCCCTATGCTTGCACAATTTCGAAAAAACACCAAAGCATACCTCATTGAGAGACCATTTTACAGCGTTAATGATTTTTTTTTCAGTGAGTAAGTCTCTTTAAATTGTCACTAAACTCGCTTGTTTACTTAAATCTTTTGTGAGTCATGTCCTAACTCATAGCATAGAATTTTGTAAATCATTATATAGGGAAAAGAACTGTCGAACATTCACTTAAAACTTAATTATTTTTGTTAGGTATTGGATTAAAAACAATTTAATTCTTTTTGTATACTACATTCTACACTAGTTCAATATACCTTCTGTTTAACATCACAATTATTTGTATAACTATAATAACATAGAGTTTAAGGTCGCATAGTTGCAATTTTGATTTCAATGTCATCGAAATTATTCACCTCGTACATGTGTGTTTGTTTACTTTTATAAGGTTATCATGATTCATTTACTGTTTGCAATGTTATGCTATATTCTAACGTGTGTTTTACGATTTGGTAAATTGATAATTTACATTTTTTAAAAAAAAAAAAAGCACTGACCTGTCGAAATTATTTTCGATTAATGTTTTGATATGTCTTATTTTTAGGTATATTTTGCTTTGTCCATAAAATTGTAGAATTTTTCTGCGGCAATAAAGCATACTTTTGTTTGTTTGTTTGTTTGTTTATATATATATATATATATATATATATATATATATATATATATATACTAAACTTAATCCATCTAATAAGGAAAACACTAGAAATGTACTTCAATAATTTATTTTAAATTCTTCCTTTTTTAGAAAATATCTAAAAAATACAATCTGCCCTATATTGGCACAACCAATCTGCTTTATTTTTACAGAAATAGACAAGCTTAAATAAAATCTGCGTTATCTTTGCAGATGCACTAAAAGGTAAGTCATAAAGTAAAATTAGAAAACTTAGTAGTCCATGTGATGCTCAAAAATGAAATTTAGAAAAGTTTAATTAAAAGATAAGATGATTTGAAATTCAATATATACGAAAAAATAATATTACCAGTAATGATCTACATTAGCAGTTACATTAATCAAATATACCTTATAATCAAAGGAGAGTAACAATCAAATAAATGTAACTAAAAATGATAAACCCTAAACAAAAAAAATGATAAGCCCTAAACAAAGTAAGGAACGATATAAGAACAGCAGTTACCCTTACATATGTCTGAAAGCTATATAATAAGAAAATAACTGTAGGTGTTTTAAAATGATATGTAATGGGTGATTCATTTAGACCTTTTTTTTTATATGTTTTTTTTACAGATTACTCGTGAGTGGTGTCTTACTGTCATCCTACTTTTATTCAGTAGTACTTGACAATTCATCATGGAAAGACTCACACCGCAACAGCGTCTCCAAATTGTACAGCTTTATTACGAAAATCAGCGTTCTGTGAGAACTGTTTTTCGTGCACTTCGAGCAACATATGGTGTGCATCATCGACCTTCCGAGACGACTATTGCCAATACCATCCGCAAATTTGAGTCTCAGTATACGTTATTGGATGATAGGCGACCGCATAGACCACATCCAGCCCGTAGTGAGGAGAATATTGCGGCTGTAGCGGAGAGTGTGGCTGAAGACCGTGAGCAATCAATTCGACGCCGATCTCAATATTTGGGCCTATCGTATTCGACAACTTGGAGAATTTTACGTAAGGATCTTGGTTTGAAGGCTTACAAAATTCAACTCGTTCAAGAATTGAAGCCACAAGATTTGAATTTACGCTTCAATTTCAGTCAATGGGCTCTGGAACAGCTTAATGAAGATCCGCTGTTTTCTCGTCGAATTTTGTTTAGTGATGAGGCACATTTCTGGCTCAATGGATATGTCAATAAACAAAATTGCCGTATTTGGGCCGATGAGCAACCTGAAGAGTGTCTCGAACTACCGTTACAGCCACAAAAATGCACTGTTTGGTGTGGTTTATGGGCTGGTGGAATCATCGGCCCGTATTTTTTTAAAAATGAGACCGGACAGAACATAACCGTTAATGGCGACCGCTATCGCACCATGATAACGGACTTTTTGTTGCCTGAAATTGTAGCCCGTGATGTTGGAGACATTTGGTTTCAGCAAGACGGAGCTACGGCACACACAGCGCGCGAAACAATAGCTTTATTGAGAAATCGTTTTGGTGAGCAAATAATTTCGCGTTTTGGACCTGTCAACTAGCCGCCTAGATCGTGTGATATCACACCCATGGACTTTTTTCTTTGGGGTTATGTAAAGTCAAAAGTCTTCGTCGATAAGCCAGCTACGATTCAGGACTTAGAAGTCAACATTACTCGCGTAATTGGGCAGATACCGGTCGCAATGCTAGAAAGAGTCATCGAAAATTGGACCTTCCGAATGGACCACGTAAGGCGTAGTCGCGGCCAGCATTTAAACGAAATTATTTTCAAAAATTAAATGTCAAAGATTGTTCTTTCAGGTCATAAAAAGATTCCGCCATCCAAGTCTATTTTACGTGTTTTATTTAGAATTTAAAAAAAAGGTCTAAATGAATCACCTGTTATAAGCCTTACACAAAATGTAAGGAATCGTAATTAAAATATATGTTAAGTATTTTACTAAGATCAAGAAATTTTATTACTGAAAATTAAGTAGTATTAAGATAGAGATGAGAGATAAAACTATTAAGGCAAATTAATTATTATTGAAAATAAATTAAGAATTAGTATATATTTAAATTTTGAAATATCTTGCAATTGACAACAAAGTAACTATAAGCCCGCAAATACAATCAACTAGATAGAAATATTAATATAAGAACACTAATTTCTATTAGTCAATAAGCAATAGTAATCAGAAAATCAATGCACTTTAGAGAAACTTTATTTATATTTATATTTAATTTTAACTTGTATTTAAAAAAATTAAATGTATAAAGGGAATTACTGGATTTTTAAGTAAATAGGTAGGTAAATTTAATAAAGGTATTCGAGAATCAGGATAATTAATCACACAAAAATATCTTACTATGGACTACTAAATAACAAAAACTGAATGTCTTCACCATTTTGGCAATCAGTACAATAATCAAGTTCGTTTTTCGACGGCAAAATAAAAAAAAGGATATCTATGATCTTGTATCAAAGTTTAAACATAAATTTCAAATATTTAGCTAGTTAAAGAGAAAATTATAACTAATTGTATAAAATCAATAACTGACTTTTTACTAATTTTAAACAAATTCTCGAAATTATGCTTGATAGGCCTAAAAATTATCACTCAATCAAAAGTGTATTTTTTATACTTAATGTTAAACAATTTTTACCAAAATGACAAATTTAAATTTAATTTGGAAGATAAATATTTCAATTTTCAAAGGACCTAATAATTAATAATTATGTACCTAATTAAATTTCAAAAGAGACCTATATTAACTCTTAAGAAGTAATGTGCTTTAGAAAAATATTATACAGAGTACTTAAAATATAGGAGAGGTAATAAAGATATAATAAATTTAGACACTAAGGATAAGTAGCTTTACAAAATCTGGAAATTTACTTATTTTTTCCGAATTTCAAAATATTTTGCAAAATATAATTTTACAGGTATAATAATATTTAAATTTTGAAGAAAAATGCAAAAATATATTACATATGTAATCTAAATATAAGCCAAAAGAATATATTACAAAAGCGAAAAATGTTGGAATTTCAACGTTTCAAAATCACAACAAAAGGCAAAAATATATTACAAAAGGTACTTAGCTTGCAATTAAAAGTGGATATTCCAGAGAGTCCGAAGTCAGTGCCTCCAAAACGCTTTACAGCAAAATGGTCAATTACCACGGGGTGTTCCCACTAAAATTCCCAATCCGACACTTACATCTGCGGGCAGAATCTTCCACCGCAAAATGGATCACAGATTCCAGGAATGGACAGGAGTCTCCACCAAAAAAAAAACTGCTGAGCTACCTTAGTGCTGCTTTCACATTTTATAGGTTGTTCAAAAGATGGTCATCATAAAAATCCAAGAAGGGGTGAAAAGTAGAGAAAGAATTAAAGAAAGTAGGAAAGAGTGAAAGAATGAAAGAATAAAAGCCTGATGGTCTGGCTTTCTTATCAGTCGGTCCCTTGCTGCTTAAATCCCATTTAAGGTACCCAAACTTTGAAATTTAAATCCAGCACATGCTGTATGCAAAAAAAATCACATTACTTCCAAACGTTTGTCTTACGACAGCTCATTTCAGGAACACAAGATCTGACCTCTACAGATTCAAGTTAAGAAAAGAGACTGCCTTTCTCACTTCAATTGGTTTTATTGACATAGATTCATAAAAAAACTGTGACCTCACAAACAGTCTAAAATCTCAATTATACGACTCAACCAACCAAATACACAAGCATTCCGGGTTGCCGAAATTCGTCGCATCTAGAAATCAGACTGTTCTCGCCAGGGTAGGACTAAATTTGTTTCCATGTTGAATGCAATTTAATGTTTTAATTATGAACAAAATTAAAATTTTATATTATTTAAAGAAACCTTTTCGAATGTCGACTTTTATGAAATATAATAGAGAATTTGATTAAGTTTAACTAATTGTAACGAGTATGTCAAAATGCTTGTTACAATCAATATATAATCAATAATCAAGTATTCGTGAAAGAGAACTGGAAAATCCAAACCCAAGCTACAAATCCCCGAGTTCCTTGGAAAAAAATCTAGCCTCTGCAATTAATTTATGATTCTACAAACTGCACGTTTACTATTCATGTTGTTAATAATAATAATTAATTTGTGATTATGTATTTAATACAAATAAACGATTTTTTTTTAACTTTTGGATTTTTACGTAGAAAATGTAGAAAAAATAGTGTACCTTATACGTGCGTAAAGTGACTTTTCCGCACAAGATTGATGGCCGAACTCCGCTACGCGTCGCCAGCTTCAATTGCGTGCGGAAAAGTAGCACTTTCCGCACTTGTTGGGGAAACTACTATTACCAGTCTCTACTTATACCACATTTGATTTTTAGGCATAATTTAAATAAAATTGAGTAAATAGTTTTCACACTGATTTTTTAGGACCTCCATTTTGTTCCATCATGTTGAATGCGTACCAGTTTTTTCCTTTATGATGTTTAATTTTTGTGCAAAACTTGAAGTCAATAGGATAAGAAATATTTTTACGTTGAATTTTCAAAATTTTATTTGAATTTACTTAAAAATGAATTTTTACCAAAATGTTACCAGGTAATCTCCATGTAACCTTTAATTTTTGGTCAAAAGTTGAAGTCAATCTGATAAGTAATTTTCTTTTGTTATCAAATTAATCAATCAAAGATATATTTACACTTACCATTGTTCTAAAGTATCTTCCTCCTCTTCCGCAGCTGTGACGTCACTGGGTGGTGTTAGGTATCCGCCGAGGCGTCGGGTTCGCCCTCTTCCGAGGCGCAGGCTCTGTCGAAACGACGCTCGGGCTCTGTCAACTTCAAAATTGTTAGTTAGACTTTTTTGCAGACGAACTTGCTTAGGTAGAAGCATCAATATTCGTAAATTGCAATACATTCAAAAGTAATTAATAAACGAAAAATATATTTCAAATCGCACAACTATCATCGGCTATGAACCCATTTTCAATATTCTATTTTAAAAAGGCAGTTGTAAATTATGTTATTTCGACAAAGACCCCAATTTACAGAGAGTTGCTTGCCATAACTAAATATATAGTCAGTATCTTACTATAATTTAATGGTCAATATAAGGTTCACAAACGAGAGGAGAACTATTTTCACTTTGAGCAGATTTAACCAACCCACTTTCTGAACACAATGAACAAATGAGTAAAACTGACCCTAGATGAGACCCAAAGAGATACTTACTACTTTAAAAAAAATAACTTTTGTACTTAATTGTAGTTAATGAAATGAAAACTGTTTCGGAACCTCTGATATGTCCACTTGAACGAAGCAGAAAACGTATTTGATTTTCACTGCTTAAAATAATCGCGGTCACTTTGATATCGACCAAACAAAAAGAGTGCTGCCAGGAGCAAAGCTGAAAACATACTTAATTACAAGTGATTAAAAAATGTACACCATTCCGTGGCCTTTGAATTAAGCCGAACGGAAAGACGATGTTGCTACGAGCGGCTGCTTGTAAGAAGCAGAGATGGTTAAGGTAACGGCTATCTGCGAATTCCATATTACTACGCCTATTTTCGTTGGGAACCTTTTTGCTAGAATAATATAGAATTACACGGAGTGAAAAGGATGAGAATAGAACTTGGCGCGTATTGTAACAATTACAAGATGTTGGGTGTACTGGATATCTGAATTTCGATGGTTTTGCGGGACATTTCCCTTATTACTGAAGATAGAGAGATGCGGTTTTCGCATCACTGTGCTACTTTTTTGTGAAACCAAAGAAGCCATAAACAAATTTTTCCTAGCCCCCTTTGTTTTTGAGAAACAAGTTGAAATTTAAAATTTTGCTTTTTTAGGTACTCCTCGTATCTCGATGGCCTGGCAACTTATTGAAAAGGTGAAAACTAACTTCGATAGAGTTTTTTGCGCAGAATCCAGTGGCGTAATCAGTTTTAGGTTAGCTACTATCGTTTTCGAGGTATAGACTAAAGTTGGGTTTTTTTAAATGGTATACCCTGTATATTTTTTAATATTTGGTTATAATATATAACACTTGATATTTATTTCAATCCGGTATCGACAAATAAGTCAATTTAAAGGAATTTTAATTTGTTTTTCTAGTAGGTCTTGAAAATTGTGTGTTAATTTTCTAAATCTGAATTATCTGTACCAAAGCTTGTTATACTATCATTATTAAACAATAAATCAGTTAACAAAGATTCATACTATTTAATTTTTACGTTAGGGAAACACACAAACATCTAAGAAATTTACTAAAAACACATATTATAAACTAAAAATGTATACATATGACGATAATTTAATTATTTTTCTAATGTTGACAATAAAATTGTATTCTGTCAAATACTTACTATTGATTAAATTTGAAAAAAAGGCTATGCAGGGTGTAGAAATTGCAGATACTGTTCGAACTGTTCCCCATTATACCTTATACACGTATCACACATCTTTCTTATTCTACTTAGTACGTTAAGCATAATTATTTGGCGAGCTTGTAAATATCTAAAGGCTCTTGTTGTGTCGTTTTGTAGATCTTCGATCGTGTGATGTTGCCTTTGGTAGATGATGCCTTCAAGATATCCCCATAGAAAAAACTCTACCAATCCAGCGACCTGGAAATTAATTTTCTAAAAAGGTACTAACAGTCCGTGCATTATGAGCCGGGGCACCATCTTGCTGAAGAAAAATATTTTGTAATTGTAATCAGGAAGCGTATTTTCCAGTATCTCTAGGTACCGGTTTCCAGTAAGACTACCATTATAAATGACATACCTTATTTTTATGCCAAGGATAAAGCAAGACACCCTAAAACCAAACCTGTTTTGTTGTTCGCGTGGAAATATAACGTGTTCATTTTCTTTGGACCAGTATCTACTATTGTGTCGATTTAGAATACCTGCACTTGAGATATATGCCTCGTCAGACCATATAACTCTTCTTTCGAAATCTATTTCGGTATTAGTCATATGAATGTACCAATTGCAGAAATCTATGCAACGCTGTGCATCTCCCGGGTGCAAATGGTGCAATAACTTATATTTATATGGTTTGAAATGGTATTTTTTTAAAATAGTTCTGCACTGTTGACTTAGGTACTCCCACTTCATCGTCGATTTTTTGACAGGAAGTTGACGGATTGATTGCAACGGCAGCTAAAACATTAATCTCTTCAGTTTCCTGATTTTCTTTGAAATATGATATCGGTCGCGTTACTTTGAATGACTCGTGATTGATCATATTTACTTTTATTCTTGAAAATGTTCTCTTATCGGGTTGTCTTCGTTCTGGGTATCTATAAGGAATAAATGCCTTTTTACAGATATATAGAGTATAGAACGACATATTCAAAATAAATTAAATTGAATTATTTTGTTATACAGGGCGATGTAAAAGATGTTTTTTCTTATCACTTATCAACAAGACTGGTATTCTACTTTTCAAATATTTTAATTATAATTAATTGTATTGGAATTTAGTGACATCCTATCTTTCATGTTACAGACTTGCTGCAATAATATGCTTTTTTATTACAAGCAAATTTTGGACACAATTGTAACCTATTAGGAACAATAGGCATAATTTGAAATATTAATATTATTATTCTGAAAAAAAAGTCACAAAACTAAAGTTTTATTATTACCTATACTTGTGTTTTTCAAAAATACTTCCTTCTACATCGGCTTAGTTCCGAAAAGCCCTGGTTTAAGAAGCAAAATTATTTTGTTTACTTAGTATTACTCCTGTCACTTACCGGATTAGATACATCTCTGACGCTTCATCCGGATTTTCCTGGCACTGTATAAAACAAACAAGCATGTCATATTTCTCCAAGTTTTCGAAATTCGCAGCCATTTGATACTTAATAAATGGACAAATGCAATATTTGATTAAAATAATTTAACAATGACAAATGTCAATTAGTTTCTACAATGGCTCAACAGAATCTATATATTCTTTTGTTTAATCAAGTTATGGCCGCCTTATTTTATTTAAAACAGGTCTTGGGTATTTCTAAGGGATAAATTAACTAGTTGTAAGTAAGTAAGTATTTTCAAACAACACAATTGTCGACATTAGAAAAGTATTAAATCCAACGTCATATGTTGTAAATAAAACATTTTTAGTGTATAATAGGTATACATATTTTTTATTAGATTTCCTAAGTATTTGTGTTAGTTGTGTTGTCCAGGGCAAATACTAAATAGTAGGTATGTATCCTGTTTATTGATTTATTGTTTAATTGATGATATTATAACAAGCTTTGGTACAGATAATTCAGATTTAGAAAATTAACACACAATTTTCATGGCCTACTAGAAAAAAAGATTAAAATTTCTTTACATTGACTTTATTGTCGGTACGGGATTGAAATAAATATTAAGTGTTATATATTTTTGAGAAGCTAAAAATGAGCGGAAACCAGATATTAAAAAATATACAGGGTATCCCATTAAAAAAAACCCAACTTTAGTCTATACCTCGAAAACGATAGTATCTAACCAAAAACTGACTACGCCACTGGATTCTACGCAAAAAACTCTATCGATGTTAGTTTTCACCTTTTCGGTAAATTGCCAGGCCATCGAGATACGAGGGGTACCTGAAAACGCAAAATTTTCAATTTCACCCTGTATCTTAAAAACGAAAAGGGCTAGGAAAAATTTGTTTGTGGTTTCTTTGGTTTCACAAAAAAGTAGCACAGTGGTGTGAAAACCGCATCTCTCTATCTTCAGAATTCGGATACCCTGTACATACCGATAGTGTTTCTTATAGGGTAAAACTTCTTTAACAGAAGCGAGGAAGATAAGAATAATGTTTGTTTTGAACGCTACTTTGAAGAAAGAAATTTCTTATGCAAATAAAGCGAAAGTATTATTCTGTAGCAAAAATCTGTTTTAAAAACAGAATATTTTTTAGTATGGGTAGTATAGAATGACAGAACTGCTGTTTGTTTTTGATTGTTTGTTTTAATGTAATATCAAAATAAATCATCTCTTTACTATTAGAAGGTCTTTATACAGGGTTATAAAAATGTTTGAATGCATTTTTGAACTAATTGTATATATAATTTGCTCAGTATGTATGTATTTATTAGATGTTTAAGAATAGTGTTTCCTAAACAATGTATTTAAGTCCAAACAATATCTAGACCCATGAGGGTCTAAATATTCTAAGAGTCTAACACCCGTATTCACTAAAGAAGTTTAAATTTATACTAGATCTAACTTGACAGTTATAGGTTTAAGGGGACATTTTTAACAATTGAATAAATAACTTTTCTAAATGCCACAATTACGAAATGACAGTGATACAAGCGAAATATAAGTGGCGAACTAAAAGTTTTAAGTACCATGGCAATTAGACCTGGTCTAACTTTTAAATCTTTTTAGTGAATACAGGGGTAAGAGTCTAAAGGTCGTTTTACATGCTGCAATTCTCCTTGCAATATGCAATAGTCTTGAACGTGGGCATGCGCAGTTTGACAAAATAGTGCAAGTGTCTTGCAATTGCAAGAGAATTGCACAAATACGGTTCTGTCCGTTTTTTATTGCAAGTTTCGCGCAAGTCTGGTGGAAAATTTAAGGCCGTTTTACATGCTGCAAGACTTACCTCCAAGTCTACTGCAGCAAGAGATTGCACTTGCAAGACATTGCGCGCAATTTTTCTTGCATGTTGTTTTACAAGCGGCAATTGTGTTTCAGTTGCAATATGTAGCCAACTTTTAAAAATTTAATTTACTTCCGAACTTCAGCCTACTTGATTCAAAATGGTTTACAGTTGACAGTTTACTTAAAGTTGTGGTGCAAGTTAGATTATTATTACAAGTTGTATGGATCGTAAAATAAGTAAATCCAACCCGAAAAAAGTAATTGCTGCTTCAGTTTCCTTAATTATTGTTGCTGCTGTTCTTTTGGAAATCAGCAACGTGGAAAGAAGACAAAGAAGATGGTGGGTTGGACCATGGTTAAACCAAGAAAGAGGCAATATAAGACTGACTAAAGAATTTTCGTCATCGGACAAAGAAAACTACACTAATTTATTTAAGAATGGATAAAAAACGTTTGAAAAATTACTATTTGCCACACGCCATTATTTAGATATTTTCTTTTAATAACCAAACCAAAAGAGACAAAATGTTTATAGAACGAGGCCTACATAAATCGTGTAGGCCCAGTAAGAAGTATAACTTCTAACCATAAAATATGGTACGTCAAGAATTCGTTCTTTCACTTCTACAGGAACTTTTATTTGGATAAATGATAGAAATATAACTAAATTTTCCCCCAGACTTGCGCCAAACTTGCAATAATAATCGAACAGAAACGTATTCGTGCAATTGCGTGCGATTTTGTCAACTGCGCATGCCCACGTTCAAGACTATTGCATATTGCAAGAAGAATTGCAGCATGTAAAACGGTCTTTAAAAATAAAAGTTCCTATAGAAGTGAAAGAATGAATTCTGGACGTACCATATTCTGGGGTTATACTTCTTAACGGGGCCTACTGATTTACGTAGGCCCCGTTCTTAATAAACATTAATTATTGAGTCCCATATTTGCTCTTTCTTGGTTTAACTATGGTCTAACCTACCATCTTTTTTGCCTTCTTTCCACTTTGTTCGTTTCGGGGAAGAGCACAGCAGCAATAATTAAGGAAACTGGAGCAACACTTACTTTTTTTCGGTTGGATTTACTTATTTTACGGTCCATTTTAACTCATATACAATTTATTTTATATATTAATATAATTTAACTCGCACCACCAGTTTAAGCCAACTGACTATTGTAAACAATTTTGAATCAAATAGGCTAAAGTCTGAAAGTAAATTTAATTTTTAAAAGTTGGCTACATATTGCAATTAAAACACAATTGCCGCTTGTAAAACAACTTGCAAGAAAGATTGCGCGCAATGTCTTGCAAGTGCAACCTCTTGCTGCAATGGACGGTAAATCTTGCAGCATGTAAAACAGTCTTAAGGTTCTGTTTTGACATATGGTTGACCTTAGAATGTCATAATAAATCAAATGAAGCAAACAAATATAAACTACAGGTATATCCTACTTAAGCAACCAATATTTAATTATAAGTTGTCGGCAAAGGGTGAGCCACTTGTTTGTGTCAAGCGGTATATTAAGTTGTTCTTTTGGTTTATGGTAACCACCAAAACAGTAAAATTTAATTTACATACAAATAGACTCATGTTATTCGAAGGTTCTGTTTTGAGATACGGATGGCCTTAGAATATCATAATAAATTAAAACAAGCAAACAAATAAAAACCAAAAGTTTATATCAAACATTCGGAAAAAAAAGGAGATTATACAACGTTACTATGTTAAAAAGGTCATATCCTATTAGCAACTTATTTGCAGCTCCCTGTATATTAAGTTGTTTTGTTGGTTTTTAGTAACCACCCAAAACTGTTTATAAAGTATACAAATAGATTTTATTATTTCTAAAGCAAACTAATAGGTCAGTGGAGTTTCTATAGACAAATAGTAATTAGTATTTGTTACAGTTAGGAAAATAAAAAACGAGTTTTTCCAATATTATTACTTTGGCCCTAAAACAAGCAATCTTTTCTTGAGCCAAATAAAGTATCATATGCTAGAACAGTATTATCAAAGACAGATAAGATTTTGATTAGACGATCCATCCAATGTAAAATAAATCAACCCTTAAATAGATCCTACGTCGCTAAAGAACGCGGTAGTACTGCCAGGGTAGTTCCTGTATCTACAACAATCACTACCTATTATTAGTAACCCGTCTATAGACGGAGCACGATCTGCACGGTCTTCCCAGATGGTCACCCATCCAACTACTAGCCGCGCGTGGCGCTGCTTTACTTTGATTATCTTCCAAGATCGGACCAACGCAAGTCACCGCCATCATTATATATATATATATATATATATATATATATATATATATATATATATATATATATATATTATATTTAAAATTTTAAAATGGTTAAAACATTATTGAAAAAACATTTACATTTAAAACAAACTATGACCATGAAAACAAAAATACATTTAAAACAAAATTAATATTATACAGATTACGTACCTTGGAAACGTGTCAGTTTTACGAATGGTTTGCGATTGCAATAATTTCGACACGTCTGGAATTCTGGTAGATAAGAACGAGACAAATTTTTTCTTTTTTTATATTTACTTAGATTTTTATTGCTGTACCGAGTTTGGGTTTATGATATTACTGAAATGTACAGGGTTTTATGTATGGAGTGGTTTATTTATCTAAAATAATTTACTTAGATATCAGATTATGATAAATTTGGCTTAAGTTATTGATATCTTTTTTATCGTTGACGGCATCTTTCTCTTTTTTAATTTGTATCATTTCTTTTATTGTGAGTTTTCGATAATTAGTTTCTTGCTCTAAATTTTGGTCTGTTTAAAATCGAATTCATGTTTTTCTGCATGTTCGTGTATGTGGAGTGCAGTAGATGCATTTTTTGTGTATTTGTGGCCGTTTAATAGACTATTTAAGTATTGTGTTGTCATTCCTATATACTTTTTTGGGCAATTTAAACATGGAATTGAGTAAACTAGGTTTGATTTCTTTTTTTTTATTACTTTGCTTTTCAAGGGAGTGAAAAGACAGTTTAGTAAATTCTGTGCTTTATGACATAGAGTTATGTCGTGTTTAGACAATATATGATTTTTTTTTCTGATAGACCGTCTGTGTAGGGCATTGCAACGTATTTAGTATTACCATTTTTTCCTTTTGTTGCTTTCTTTAAGTTATTATAAAAAAACATGTTTGTTTAAAAACTCGTAGTATATTTTTTTCCGGATAATGGTTATTTATTAAAGTCTCCTTAACCTTCTTTAAAATCTCAGGACGATATTCTGGGGAAGTAAGTGAGATAGCTCGATCGGTTAGACCTATAATAACGCTATTTTTTAAATTTTTTGGATGGTTGGAGTTAAAGTTTAAGTACCGCCCTGACCATGTTTTTTTTTGTATACCACTTGATTTTAATATTTTGATCTTTCTTGTTTCTAATTAGGGTTAAGTCTAGAAAATTAATTTTGTTTTTATTCTCAGTTTCCATGGTAAATTTTAATTTGGGTTGAAATTTATTGAAAGCATTTAATAGGTCATTAATATGGTTTTTTGAAAAGGCAGTTAAACAATCGTCCACAAATCTTTTAAAAAAAGGAAGGTTAAAATCAAGTTCACTTATCACACTCTCCTCCAGATATTCCATAACTATGTGTATGCCATAAAGCACACAATTTATTAAACTGTCTTTTCACTCCCTTGAAAAGTAAAGTAATAAAAAAAAAGAAATCAAACCTAGTTTACTCAATTCCATGTTTAAATTGCCCAAAAAAGTACATAGGAATGACAACACAATACTTAGATAGTCGATTAAACAGCCACAAATACACAAAAAATGCATCTACTGCACTCCACAAACACGAACATACAGAAAAACATGAATTCGATTTCAAACAGACCAAAATTTTAGAGCAAGAAACTAATTATCGAAAACTCACAATAAAAGAAATGATACAAATTAAAAAAGAGAAAGATGCCGTCAACGATAAAAAAGACATCAATAACTTAAGCCAAATTTATCATAATCTGATATCTAAGTAAATTATTCTAAATAAATAAACCACTCCATACATAAAACCCTGTTCATTTCAGTAATATCATAAACTCAAACTCGGTACAGCAATAAAAATGTAAGTAAATATAAAAAAAAGAAAAAATTTGTCTCCTTTTTATAAAATTCCAGACGTCAAACTTTTTCATAATATTAATTTTGTTTTAAATGTATTTTTGTTTTCATGATCATAGTTTGTTTTAAATGTAATGTTTTTTGAGTGATGTTTTTTCAATAATGTTTTAACCATTTTAAAATTTATATACTAACTACATGTTTTTATTGTAGAAATTAAATATCTGGATAAAGCTCGATATAATGAGCGAAACGTCGATTGAATTATAGTTTTACTTCTCAATAAGTTAACCTATGCCCAAGAAAATAATTAAGAAAATATTTATATATGGTTAAAGAAAAAAAAACGAAATATATATATATATATATATATATATATATATATATAAATATATATATATATGTTGATTTTTACTCCTTCACGGATGGAAAAATACAATGTGTTTTCATTCCGGGTGTACATCCGTTCACTACTGTCGTTCTGAAAAGAACAGTTTTGCTGACGTTTCGCCAAAATCACATTTGGCATTTTCGAAGCTTTCTTTCTCGCGTCCGAATAGAGACTGAAGTGTTGGTGACTGAGACGCTTCCTTTTATACCCCCACTCGGGGCCGAAGGTTATATCTGCGCAGGCGTTGGTCGTTATTTATGTTTTCCGGATGGTGCTGTTGTTGTTGCGCTAATTGCGCTTGAGTTTTTGCGATTTTAGATTTGTCGATTATTGTCTTCCATACTGTTGGTAGTTTTAATGATTCGTCCCTTTTATTCAAATCACCTTGTTTTTCAATTTCTATGGCTTCTCGGATTATTCTGGTCTTATAATGTTCTATATTGCCAATCTCCCTATACCCATCGAAATTTATTTTATGGCCGGTTTCCTGATGATGTAGGAATAAAGCTGAGGTTGTTTGTTTATTTCTGATGCTGAGTTTATGCTCTTCCACTCTTGCTGATATTCGCCTGTTAGTTTGCCCTACGTACAACTTTTCACAGTCCTGGCACGGAATGCTGTACACTCCGTGGTTTTCCAGTTTGATTTTATCTTTTGGGTTTCCGAGTAGTTTACCTATAGTTGTTTGTGGCTTGTGTATTGTTTGTTAGTTAGACCAATTGTTAGTGCTGTTAATTCGCCGCTACAAAAACTGGAGAAATACCTTTCTGAAATTATGCAACCAACTGTAGAAAAAGCTGATTAATTTGTAAAAAACTCGGAGCATTTCACTCGAATTATACGAGATATCGTCCTTGAAAAAAAACGATATCATAGCAAGCCTAGATGTCAAATCGTTATATCCCAGTATTCCAATCGACGAAGCATTGGACAAGATTGCTATGAACGAGGATTTCCAGGCACATATAATAGAACTCTCGGAGCATTGCCTCAAGAATACTTATTTTTCTTTCATCGGGCAAATGTATAAACAAATGGATGGTGCTCCAATGGGGTCCTCGCTATCACCAGTAGTCGCGAATTTATTTATGATATACTTCGAGAAAAAAGCTCTTGAGAAAGCAAGTTTAAAACCCAAATTATGGATTCGTTATGTGGATGACATATTTATTATATGGCAACATGGTCATGCAGAGCTCGAAAAATTTCTGACTCACGTAAATTCAATCCACCCCAGAATACAATATACTCTAGAGCTAGAGGAAAACAACAAACTACCATTTTTAGATGTTTTGGTCACAAAACTACATAACGGACATTTCGAATACACCGTGTATAGAAAACCAACACATACAGACAGATATTTAAATGCAAAATCACATCATCACCCAGCACAAATTCAAGCTGTGGCAAATACTCTAATATCTAGATCCGTGCGACTAACTGAAACACAGACGAGACAAAACGAACTTAAGGTAGTATCTAGTGCTTTAAAGAAAAATGGCTACACAAATCGCACCATAGAGAAAGCTATTAATGCACAGGTTTCCCGAACAACGAACAACAAAAAATATGAGCCGGGAAAGCAACGAGTAGTCTTACCATATGTAAAAGGCACAACAGACAGAATCGGAAGAATTCTGAGGAAACACAACATACAAACAATACACAAGCCACAAACAACTATAGGTAAACTACTCGGAAACCCAAAAGATAAAATCAAACTGGAAAACCACGGAGTGTACAGCATTCCGTGCCAGGACTGTGAAAAGTTGTACGTAGGGCAAACTAACAGGCGAATATCAGCAAGAGTGGAAGAGCATAAACTCAGCATCAGAAATAAACAAACAACCTCAGCTTTATTCCTACATCATCAGGAAACCGGCCATAAAACAAATTTCGATGGGTGTAGGGAGATTGCCAATATAGAACATTATAAGACCAGAATAATCCGAGAAGCCATAGAAATTGAAAAACAAGGTGATTTGAATAAAAGGGACGAATCATTAAAACTACCAACAGTATAGAAGACAATAATCGACAAATCTAAAATCGCAAAAACTCAAGCGCAATTAGCGCAACAACAACAGCACCATCCGGAAAACATAAATAACGACCAACGCCTGCGCAGATATAACCTTCGGCCCCGAGTGGGGGTATAAAAGGAAGCGTCGCAGTCACCAACACTTCAGTCTCTATTCGGACTCGGAAAGAAAGCGCCAAATGTGATTTTGGCGAAACGTTATATATATATATATATATATATATATATATATATATATATATATAAAACCTCCCTTAACGGACGCTTTCAACACCGGGCACGGACAGTAAAATTTGGAATATTTTTAATAAACACAAACAGTAAAATATACCTGCTCAGAACGGACAGATGTTCAGATAATTTTTGAAAAACCCACATTTAATGCCGTTATTTTTATTGCGGATTATGGGCAATATTTAGAACTATGCTAATAAGTGGCGCGGCGCCTACCTATTATTAATAGCACTAGTTTAACAATAGGCTGGCTTATGCTGTCTGGCTTGTAGGCAAATTGCCGTTGAACTGCCTAATAAATAGACCACCTTATTTTTATAAAATGTAGTCTTCATCAATAGAATATCTTAGTCTTGATGTTACTCTAGTGCGATCAACATGCCTTCAAACAAAAGAAAGTTTTTGAGTCTTCAAGAAGAAGTTGAAATAATCCAGTACGCGGAAAAAAACAAACTTAGTGTTAGAGTATTAGCCGAAAAATTCTGTGTAGGAAAATCTCAAATTAGTGACACTTTGAGAGACAAGAGCGATCTTAACAAGCGATTCGCCGAGACTGGGAACATGAAAGAGAAAAAGAAATTTGCAAAAACTGAGGTTGCCTCCATAGACCAAATTGTCTACGACTGGTTTTGTAAACTACGCTCCAAAAACATTCCAATATTCGGTACAATAATAAAGGAAAAAGCAGAATAAATTGCGAAGAATCTAGAAGTTTATGGTTTTAAAGGATTAAATGGGTGGTTGGAGAAATTCTGTCAACGTCATAATATCTCTTTCAAATCAATCTGTGGCGAAGCAGCGGCTGTAGACTTGATTCAGTTAACTGATTGGCGTTTAACTGATTAACTGATACGCACCGACAGACATTTATAACGCCGATGAAACGGGACTCTTTTTCCGCGCCTTGCCAAATAAACCGTTTTCTTTAAAAGGCGAAACACGTGCTGGCGGGAAAGCGTCCATGCAAAGACTCAACTCACTATTTTACTTTGCTCCGCTATGAATGGAGAAAAAGAAAATGCACTGGTGATTGGAAAATGTAAAAAACCCGTTGTTTTAAAGAATCAAGCGTGGAAAAATTGCTACTTGAATGGTACTATAACAAGAAAGCATGGATGACAAGGAATATAATGTCAGATTGGTTGATGAAATTTGACCGAAAAATGCAAAGGCAAAACCGAAATGTATTTTTATTTTTGGATAATGCTGCATCTCACCCAAAACTGGAGTTAAAAAATGTTAAAATAATTTTTTTACCGCCAAATACGACATCACATTGCCAGCCATTAGACCAGAGCGTGATTCAAAATTTTTAAAAAACCACTACAGAAAGTCTTTAATCAAGCGGCTTTTGTCATTCATGAAGTACTCTGAATCTACCGAACAATTGGAGAAATCCATAAATGTCGTAAGTGACTTGGTCTGTATTATTGCTGCATGGAATCCAAGACCATCAATAACTGATTCCGCAAAGCTGGATTCGACGGAATTCTCGAGGAAAACGTTGACTACGATAGTGAAGATCATGTGCCATTATCGGAATTATGTAGAAACATCAATGTATTCTCTTCCGACTTAACTTCATATTCTGAAATTGATGAAAGTTTATTCACGGAAAATCCTAACATAAGTGTACGTGAGTGCATCAGTGAATTTCAAAATAGTGAAAATGGTGATATTTCATGATGAAGAAATTATTTCCTCCAATATTAAGAACATTAAGGATGCAAATAAAATGTTAAGGGATATTGAAAACTTTTGTATGTTATCTGTTTTAGGAGAAAAAATCTCTGAAGCTGCGTCTAAAATGGAATCTCAAATTATTAAAAATAAATAAACTAGTTTAAGGTAAACAACACTTGATAATTTTGTTAAATAGAAACTGTTTATAAAGTAGAACTGTATTAAACTGTATATGTAGGTAGTATAATATTTTATATTAGGTAGTACATTTTTATTGTATGCATATATGTATTTAAAAGATGTTGGTGTATACGTAATAACAATTGTATTAATAATTTGTACTGTTTGTACATATTATTTTTTTACTTAAAAATAAAATATTTTTTTAAATAAAATTACATTGGTATTTAATTTGTTCACTCCCCACAACGAACAGTTTCTGTGGCACGGCTACTGTCCGTTGTTGAGAGGTTTCACTGTGTATATATGTTCTGCTTTATTCCGTGGGAGTTTATTTTCATATTATTTTTGACATTAACGTGAATCTTTTATATTTACTTTATATATACTAAATTCCTGAAGGTCATCTAAACTTTGCAATAAAATACGTCAAAGCCGAGCTATATATAAAGATATATACAAGATATGTAAGGGAAATTTATTCGTGCAAGGTCTTGTTGAATTCAAAATGCAATTATGCTGGATATGTTCCGTTATTGGAAATAGATGGTATATGGATACATGAGATTGAAAAACGTACGCCGCTAGAGATATTCTTCAGAGTTCTAGTTATTTATTTACTACAAGACTGCGACAAGCTTTTATCTTGTGGCGACAATAGAGCTAGTCAGTATAGAAAATTTTTAGAATGTATAGAATATAAATATAAAAAAATATTTTACTCTTGTTACAATTTAAACATTTTAAATATATATATATATATATATATATATATATATATATATATATATATATAATATGCAAGTTTACGATCAAAAGCAATAACTGATAAATGTCTGAAATACCCCACATATAAAATTACGGATGAATATAATATGATTTAGCTATTTAAGAAAGACAGACTTAGAAATAAAAAAATCTGGGGAGTTTGGTTTTTGCTTCATCCAAATACGATCCAATCCTCAGTGCAATTTATAGAGAACCACTCAGTGAGTCTATCCAAGGCCAAATGGAGTTCTTCACAATAATCTCTATTTTCTACCCTCAGAAAAAAGGTCATCTATGTTGAAATGCTGAAAACATTTGTGAATGTCATTAATTAACACGTTAGTTAAAATTGACCCCAGATGTGAATCCTAGGGAACCCCCGACACAATCTTAATCCTTCATGATATACAGGGTGGCCCATTAATGTGACAAAGCTGATAGTTACGATACCATTCTCGATAGAGAAATATTTTATATATAAAGTTGTAGCAGGTCCAAAACTGCACAGTGTAAAATTATTTTTTTCTGTACGCAGTGGTCCAAAAAAATTGCGGACAAAACGTGATTTTTTTTAAATAGGACCCCCTGTATATTTTTGCAAATTTAAATTCTTCGGAAAATTCTCTATATAACAACATATTTAGTTTAGCACAAATTTGCGAAGTTGCCAAATAATTTGGAAAAATTCTTAAATAAGTATATCAAAACACATACTATGCTAAAATGTTTAATAATTTTCTACTACTATAATACTTAATCAGAGTAACTGGCAATATTGGGGGGAGAATGATTCCTGAGGGTTCTTAAGGCGTGATATATTTATTATTTTATACAGGGTGTTTTTAATAGATATACCAATATTACGAAATTCAAACCTAATTTACACTGGTTTTTCGAATGGATCACCCTGTATTTAATCACTTTCTCTTTAAGGATTTTTATCCTCTTCAAAGTTTATTAAGTATCTATATACCTATCTCTATTAATTTTGACGATACTTTATTTTTTACTGAAAAATTACCTATTTTACACCTCTAATCAAACCAGACATGGCCCAGTGGCGCTTACAGAACTCTGGTCTGGGGAGGGTAGTTGTTGGTAGGGGGGGCATATCACAATAATATCTATCAAATTTTAAGTTTAATAAATAATTGTTAAAAATATTAGAGGCAAATCAATTTTCAATATTAGGTATTGGTTGTCTGGGTGGGGTAATTACCTCCTCTACCCCCCCTTGGAAGCACCCTTGCCATGACTACACATAAAAACAAAATTTGATGGTTCATATAAACGTCAGTTTAATGCTTTTTTGATAGTTTTAGTCAAAAGTTATCTACAAATGTCTGTTTTTGTTGCAAAAAAAACTGCAGAAAGTTGCAAAAAATAAAAGCAGTGAAAAATTGGGGAGTCAATATTATAGAATGAAACGGGCAATTTCGATGAATTCAGCTTTTGGCCGTTATGGTTGTTAAATTCGAAACATTTAGTTAACATTATTTTAAAAAATCGAACAAATTCTCATTTGAATTAGATATTATAATGAATATTTATTGGGATATAAAAACGTTTCGATTAAAAATTTGTTATTATAGTGATCATATGAACAAAATTCAAATTCTGTAATTGTCAATACTGATATAACTTGATATTGCTATAAGCTATTGATCTTAAATCCAAAATTAAAACTGAATATTCTTTGAGTTATTTATAAGAATCTATCTAACATATTTAAAGGATTTTGCAATATTTTATTTGTGTGAAAATGTATCCTTTATACTGTTTCTTTTTGTTTTAGTTTTTTTTAAAAATGTTGGGGAAAAATATTTAGTTTCAAATATAGAACATATAAACCCTATAAAACGAGAATGTACAATTTTGAAAATAAAATCTGCTCTCTTAATTATAAATTTTAAATAAACTGGAATATGTATTTTTATCTATAAACATACCCGTAGGTAAAACTAAATATTGACATGTTATAGCCGTTTATTATTTGCCAATATTAATCTCAACGGATTACTACTAATAATAAAAATAATGATAATAATACGTTTATTAGGTCAGCGGATACTACCTAAATCAAAATCGATAATAAAATTAAAACCAATTTACGGAATACGAGTTCATGGCTACTCAAATTCCTTCAACAAAAAATCATTATTTATTTAATTAGAATTATCTTTCTAACATTTTGGAAGATATTGGACAAAACCTGATTTTTGCCATTTTTTTGTAAAGCAGACAGCTTACATGTGAGCACTCTACACACTACTAAACTGCTCTTTAAGAGGCACCATTTGCAAAAAAATGATTGCACGTTTGTATTTTTCAGGTCCTCAACTTCCTGATCTACACCTGTGCTTTTGAAGGTTAAGTTAGATTTGGTCAAATCAGGATAGAATTTCCGAATTAACCCCACAAATAGACACTCTTTGAATATTTGCAAGCACTTTTCAACAGTTTATACATACATACAATGGATAAATTGAACACTTGGTACATGCTAAAGCCATGTAAAAACAACTGTATATTATTATATATTGATTTGGAGAAGGAGGAAAGGCATTTGCTAATAACACATTCCATAATCGTGACACTCCAGAAATAAAGGAGACAACAAAGTAGGAGGTCCTTGGTCTTTGCGGTTAATCGGTGAAAGGATGCACGTGAGCCGATGCTCGTGTCTGAGACAAGAATATCTAAGAAGGGCATAATGGATGATGATAATTCATCAGAACAGAATCCGTGGTAGAATATGTACAACAGAGACAGACCACCTACAAGTTGACACTGCTCTAGTGATACAAACATCCTTGTGATGTCTAGATCATCAATCATGCGAACAGCTCTTCTTTGAACAGATTTAAGGATGCTAAGGATTAAAGGATAGGTTGCTGTAGCAATTGAGGTAATGTGATGATACCAACTAGGCTAAAGGAATGTTTAGCTTCAATCGTTTAATTACACAGGGTAACAAAATGAAAACAAAAATTTGGTGCCGGAAATCTAACATCTGATTTTAATGTGCTGATTCCAAAAATGCCACCAGATTTTTTTATCAGCTCTAGTTTTTGAGATACAGGTTACAGGTTAAATGATATTTTTTTCTGATAGAGGACGACAAATAAAGAGATAAATATGTACTTAATCAGCAAAATAGAAATTTCCCAGAATCTAATTAACCAAATGGATACCTGGAATTGTCCCTGACCCAATGTTCCTATACTAGGAACTACTCAATGCACTGCTCTTAATTACTTTTATACCTGTAATTGCCTATGACCCGATCCTTCTATACCCGCTTGGCTGTACTCGATTTAGTATATTACTGAGTTTTCCCAAGTAAAGTTGTGCTATCATTTTGTGTAAATTTGGGTCGTTTTGTAGTATCAAGACACTAAACTGAAACAATGGCATCCACAAGCAAACGTGCCTGTGTAAATCATCCCGATGTTTTTTGTTATGTGTGTGGTGAATACACTTTGAAGAGAAAAAACGATTTCTGGCTTTGTGAATAGAGCTTATCTTGCCTATTTTGGCGTTTATTTAGGAGATCAAGATAAATCTTGGGTCCCACATTTCATATGTAAAACATGTGTTGAACATTTGCGACAGTGGACAACTAGAAAGAGGAAGTGCCTAAAGTTTGGTGTACCAATGGTTTGGAGAGAACCGCGAAACCATCATGACGACTGCTATTTTTGTCTCGTTAATATTAAAGGCATAAATAGAAATAATAGACACAAATGGACATATCCTGATCTAGATTCTGCAAGAAGGCCTGTAGCGCATTCGGAAGAAATACCCGTTCCATCATTCAGCAGTCTACCAGAACTGACAGAAGATGATACAGAAACATCGACGTCTGACGAAGTTCAAAGAATTCAATCAGAAAACGACAGCGAATTTAAAGCAGATTTAGCAACTCCGCAGTGTTTCAATCAAGAAGAACTAAACGATCTTACAAGAGACCTGAATCTCTCAAAGGAATCCGGTGAATTACTTGCATCCAGATTAAACGAAAAAAATCTACTTTGTCAAGGTACTAATATTACATTTTATCGTAAAAGAGATAAGGATCTGCTGCTTTTTTTCGATCAGGAAAATGACTTGGTATTCTATAACAATATAAAAGAGCTCTTAGAAAAAATGAGTTTGCCTGAATACACTCCAGATAATTGGCGCCTTTTTATTGACAGTTTAAAATGTGTTCTTTTACATAACGGTAACAAATAGGGCTCAATTCCTATTGGTCATTCTACTACCATGAAGGAAGAATATGAAACAATTACATTAGTTTTGAGAAAAATTAAATACGAAGAATATCAGTGGGCAATTTGTGTTGATTCAAAAATGGTTAACTTCTTCCTTGGACAGCAGAGTGGTTATACAAAATATCCTCGTTTTTTGTGCCTTTGGGACAGCAGAGCTAAAAATGAGCACTGGGTTAACAAAAATTGGCCTTCAAAAGATGTCATGATTCAAGAAAAACAAAACGTGATCAACGAACCTTTGGTTTCAAGAGAAAAAATCTTACTTCCGCCCAAGCTAGGCCTAATGAAGCAATTTGTGAAGGCTTTAAATCGACATGGAAATTGTTTTGGGTTTTTGTCACGTAAATTTTCTGGCATTAGCACGGAAAAACTAAAAGGTGGTATATTTGATCGTCCTCAAATAAAGCAACTTGTTAAAGATCCACAATTCACCACATCAATGAACGAGACTGAATCTAACGCTTGGTGGTCATTTGTTCAAGTAGTACAAAATTTTCTTGGCAATCATAAAGCAAATTACGTAGAATTAGTGGAAACTATGCTTTTAAATTTTAATATTCTCGGCTGTAACATCAGTATAAAAGTTCACTACCTCCACAGCCACCTAGATCGTTTTCCAGAAAACTTAGGTGATTGTAGTGAAGAACAGGGGGAAAGAATCCATCAGGATATTAAAACTATGGAAGATCGTTATCAAGGACGATGGGATAGTCACATGATGGCGGACTACTGCTGGAGTCTTCAGCGAGACTGCCCTAGTAAACTCCATTCTAGAAAGTCGTATAAAAGAAAATTTTTATGTGATTAGTGACTAATGTAATTATGTAAATTAAGTTTTTGCAATAAATACTTTAATCCATGTGTCTTTGTTTTTTTAACTGGCAATAGTAATATTATATATTATAACAGTTATGACGTAAAATATATACACACATTTTTTTTCTAGATCTGATAGACAAAGTCTGAGAACTTTTTTACATTCTGCATCCAAAAATTACCCAGGAACAGTTAAAAAATCGCAGGCACAAAAATGTGTGTTGGCCTGTGTTATTTACTTGAATGGTGTAGGTTCTAGTAGATAACTTGTGAGATAGTAAAAATGATTGTGTCTTAGTAGCGTTAAACTGAACAAGGTACGTTGCTTCCCATTCTACGATTTTAACGAGGTTCTCGGTTGTGATAGACAGAAGATTCAGGAAATTGTATATTAAAGTGGAGTATACTGCCGTCAGCATAGTTGTGAATAGGATTGCTGGTAGAAGAAAGCAGATCATTGATGTGCAAGAGCAATAGGGTAAGGGCCAACACTGAACCCTGTAGACCGCCTGCGTTGATTTGGTGAAAGTAAACCGCTACAGAAGCACTTCTGTTAAAAAAAACTGGCAATCCAAGTACAAAGTTTTGAAGGAAGACCATAAGCAGGAAGTTTGTTAAGCAGTGCGTCGTGCCAGACTTGATCAAATGCTTTGGATACGTCGATGGCAGTAATTTGGGCTGCTCCGTGGAATTTGGTGGCCGGAATACCTTCAAGGCCAGAGAACCTTTTGGTATTAAGTGTTTTGAGAATAATCGTACCTTTTTAACCCCGAAGGTAATTTAGTGCCTATTGTATAACAAAGCTGGTAGTGCTAGAGAAGGGATTAAAGGATAAAGGCGAATTCTTTTGAAAAACGCTCAGATTTTGCTTTAGACTGGGAGGCGGTTTCATCACCAGAAGTTAGGGGTGGAAAGAAACGTTTGCAGAAGTTTTGATTAATAATTTTGGTAAGCGACTAAAAGAATTGTCTCCCATTTTGGCAAGAAAGAACTTTGCTTTTTACGCCTGTATTGAAGACATTTTTGACTTCGAGACTTAGGCGACTATAATGATTTCGTGCCTCGTCTTTAGCATTTAGATTTAAATGGCATATTTCTTTACCACTCATCCCCATGGAATACAGTTTAGCCAACAAAAAATGGTTTACACGATCGAAGGCTTTATAGTGATCATTGTTATATACTGTTTACCTGAAAACCACTATGAAATGCTGGTATTCCAGAAGGTTTCTAGTTGTAGATCTACCAAAAATTATGCTGTACGTTCACAATTACACCCTAACATGATGCAGACAACTGCTTCATTACCAACTTATCAATGATTTTGGGTATTAAAGATTGTTTACTAAATCCTCTTTAGTTCTGAATGCCATTTATGTAATAAACCTGAAAGAAGAAAAAGTTGAACTGTCTGTTTTCCAGAGCAGCTGGTATTGTCTCCAAAAGTTGGGGTAATGCTCTTGAAGTTCATTCTCTATCATGTTAAAAAAGAAATTTTCCGTGGCAATTATCGTAGCACTGATTATGAGGTTGTTTACACCTTGTTCTGAGGCCAGAGAAAATATCGTAGCAATACGCACTGCCAGTACGCTTGTGTTGGGGACGATTTTTTTCACTTAGTTATTAACTGTTCAAGTTACGCAGAATACCAGCCTAGAAAGTTGGTATTCCTTAATGTTTTTATTATTTTCACATCTACAAACATAACATAAATGCATGGGATATATATACAATCATGTAACTTCTCACAAACAAGGTCCAGGGAGGCAAAGAAGTTATTCATAGCAAGTAAGTCACAATCACGAAAATCTGGACATTGTATTCTAGGTTTCGATCAATACACAGAGGTATATTTATATTATATGAAACATGATGTTAATTTTAGTTAAATTTAGTTTAATATTTAGAGTATTAGAAAATATTATATATAATATCTAGTAGTTATTTTATAAAGGAGAAAAAACGAAAAAGAGAAGTACTTACATTTACTCAAACGGTTTTTCCTTACGGGGCTACCTTCGAGTGACGGCGTAGGCGCCGTCGTTAAATCCTCAAAGTTTATAATGATTAACGATATGTCATCCACCTCGCTTCGAATCGGGGCTATCACTTCCGAACATAGGAACTTTGAACCTGCAAAAGAAGGAAAACGTTCAATTATTTATACCTACATGCAGAGCTGGGCAAAATTACGTTTAAAAGTAATGAATAAATTACAAATTACTTTTACAAAAAAGTAATTAATTATGTAATTCGGATACACATTATTTGTCATTTGTAATTAAAAATTCGATTAATTTTTTAATTACATTTCTAATGCTAATAATTACCGTTTCAAACGAATTTTTCAGATAACTTTGATACCTTATGATTCCTAAAATACTGAATGGATTTCAAAAAGAATGTCAAATTTCTAAATATCTTTTCATCGTCTTTTGAATCATTGGTAACAACTTCTTAAATTTTGATCAGAGGCTATAATACAGGGTAAAACAAAAAGTCGTACATTTTGAAAAAAATTTCACTGCCACTCCATTTTGTAGGAAGACCACGCTGGTATTTTTTGTACGTAACATTTCATAGATATTGGCCATGCCTCGTAACGTTTTTGGAATTTTATAAAGTACATTAATCAAGTTATTTTTTGCTAACTTCCATCTCTCTCCTCCTGAAATAAAGAACTCGCCCTAAAAACAGTGGTTTATTTAGGAACTTAAATCAACAACAAAATCACTTCTTTATCCACTATAGTAACTCAGGTCAAAAATGAGAACAAATACTCTGAAGTCCATCAAACAAAAATATTGATTGGATGAATACTCAAAACGTTGTTTTAAGTTTACTTTACTTTTTACTTCAATCCTCTGGCATTAATTCTAACGACGCACTAAAATCAGTTTATTCCATATAATTGAAGTATCAATAGTACCTAACTTGTCTTTTTAAAATCAAGAGTGCCAGTTAAAACAAAATTTGAAATAAACGTCATAGTTCCTGTCAACAGAAGTTCATTGATTGTTAGTGTCAAATTAACAGTATTGTTAATACTTTGTTGTGTTCAGAATCCGTTTTCTTTAAAAAATACAAAATTAGCATGACCATCCAATAAGCCACAAAATTATTAATACTTGTGCATCAAAGATTAAATCCATTCAAAAAACCACGACTTAGACTAAGGGAGATGGAAAATTCTGTAAGGTAATAAGATATAATTTTTATTTTTCCGAATGTGTAGAAGCAGTTTTTCATATACTGAGAGGATTGAGACATTCTCTCGAAGAAATTTTTTCCAGACTCTTAAGAAGGTACGCGATATCTGGAAGGGTGGCATATCGTCGTGGAACAAGACGACCTAGGATCACCACTCGCAGAGACGACCAGCGTATATGGCTTGCTGTAAACCACCGAAGAACTTTTCCTTCGAGGCAAATGAGGATGTTACAGGTTTGGCGTCGCCGTCGCTTCCACGAGCGCAATTTACATGCTCAAAGACGAGCAGCGTGTCCCCTACTCCTAAGGATCCATCGAGCTGTAAGAAGGGAATGGACAAGGCACCATCACCATTGGGGAATAGCAGAATTGGCTAGGTACATGTTTGTAGATGAGGTTAGATTGAACCTGTATAATTCTGATAGGCGGATTTTAGTGTGGAGAGAATGAGAGGAACGATTCAGAGAAGAGCATATGGAAGCGAGGGTCGCGTTTGGAGGAGGTGTTTGGGGTGGAATCATGAAAAATGTTAGGACTGAATTGATTGTACTGATTGGGCAAGTATAATAGCCCCGACGCACAGTGCTTTGAGCAATGGACAATAATCACAAAACAAAGTAATAATTATTTATATTTTTATAACATCAATATAAGTATAAGTATCCAAAACACGCATTACAAAGTTTATTTAAATCAGGTCATCCTTGATTAGCACTGTAGAGACAAATGAATTTCGATCAACGCCTAGCTGTCAGTTTAACAATAATTTGCTTGCGTTCAGAACGGAGTTTTCATTAACGAGTTATTGTTGAAACTGTTCACTCTAAAAAGAAAATCGCTATGGATTGTCAAGCTCCAGGTAGGTTTATTAAATTTTAACTATATATTTAATTGTTGAGTCCAAATGTACGATTTTACCTGATATTTCAATTAGCAATAACAGATTAGTTGTTAACACAACTATATTTGAAAACTTTGGTAAAGGTTTACAAAATATCTCTAAATATCTCTTTCTGATACTGTTTTAGTTAAGTAGGAGAAAATATAAGGTTTCAGATTTTGTATCGATATTCTGCCCCTACCTGCCACCACAGGTAATTTCAGATATTTTATTTCAGAGTGTATTTATATCAAAAACGCTGATCTGGTAGATGTTTGGATAACTAGTTCACATAGTCATCGCCAGCAAAACACATTTAACAAAATATGTGAAATACTTGATTTAACAGATTGTTCGGAAGAATTATCGGCCCGAATTTCAAAGATGGGTAGAATTTTTTGCATGAAAATGACTAAACTGTGGCAGGAAAGCTCTAGAACTCGAGAAAGATTTATAAAGCGCAACAAAAGTTGGCTAAGCAAACTGGTAGCCACATCAAAAGATTTTGTGGCTTTTAAAAGACCTCAAATGCAACCATTACAACCGTTGGCGCTGCAACCACGATCAAGTCAATCTCGAGGAAGACCCACCATCCCTTTTGAGGAAGCTTCTACAAAAACAAAAAAAAGACGCGTCTTAGATTTAATACAAAGCAGATCTCAAGCTGAGCTTAACTTTGCTGCTAATTTGGCTGGTAGCTCTAATAATCAAGATTCCTTAGATAAGGTTTTGTCACCACATCAGGCTTTAGCCCTGTGCTTGGACCTAGACTTATCCGAAAGAAAATACTTAGCTTTAAGGTCAGTAGTTAATGCTTTGCACAAGGATTGCTTTCCAAGTTTGTACGCTTTAAACATTGCAAAAAAAGCACTTTTGCCGTCTCAAATTAATACTGATGAAGTAAATTTACAAGTTCTTCTAGATAAAACCGCAGAAAGTATTCTAAATGTTTCAAGCGTACCGAGTGGGAAAGAATTAAAATTAATTTGTAAGTGGGGCTTTGATGGCAGTAGTGGGCATAGCACATATAAGCAGAAGTTCAGTAATGACCAACATACGGATGAATATATCTTTCTAATTGCACTAGTGCCATTAAAATTGATTAATACTTGCACAAATGAGGATGTATGGGTAAATATGACAAGTTCCTCGACCTTGTTTTGTCGACCAATAAAGTTTATTTTTGCTAAGGAAAATGCTGAGTTAGTGCGATTGGAAGAGCAAAAAATGATAAAAAATATCAATTTGCTGAAAGTATCGACAATAAATATGCACAATCAAACTTATAATATAACTTTCGAATTAATTTTCACTATGATGGACGGTAGTGTAACTAATATTCTTTCCGGCACCAACTCAGCATCCAAGTGCATCATTTGTGGAGCCACCCCAAAGCAAATGAACCACGAAAACGTTGTCAATCGGTCTGTAAATAGGGAAAACTTTCGTTTTGGCTTATCCAGACGTCACTGCTGGATACGTTTTTTTGAGTGCCTTTTGCATATTGCGTATAGACTCCCAATAAAAGTATGGCGGGTTGAAGGAAATGAAAATAAAAAAATAGTAGAAAATAATAAAAAACGTATCCAGTCAGAATTTAAATCGAAGATGGGACTGATTGTGGATAAGCCAAAACCGGGATATGGCTCCACAAATGATGGAAACACCGCAAGGCGTTTTTTTTTTAATCCCGATCTCAGCTCGGAGATAACAAGTATCGACAAGGAACTTATTGTTAAGTTTTCGTTGATACTTAGGATATTGGCTAGCGGGTACCATGTTGAATTAGAAAAGTTTCGGAGTTTGTTACAGGAAACTCGTAATTTGTATATAAATTCTTACAGTTGGTATTATATGCCTGCAACTGTCCACAAAGTCTTGATTCATGGGTGTGAGATAATAAGTGCTTTCGACTTACCTATTGGACAACTGTCAGAAGACGCCTTAGAAGCAAGGCACAAGGAAGTTAGGAAAAACCGATTATCTCACACCCGCAAATCATCACGAACTAATTGTAACAAAGATTTGATGAACATATTATTGCTGACATCAGAGCCCTTACTATCAATAAACCGAAAAGTTATGAAACAGAAAACTAGCAAATATAACAATGAAATTAATAAATATCTAAAAAAAAATGATTTAGTTGTTTCAGAAGATTTAAATTTGGAATTCAATGTTTCTGAAATATTAAGCAATTAAAGCGATTCGGACTAATAATTAGCTCTGAGTTTAAAGTTTGTAATAAATAACAAACGTTTAAAAATTTTAGTAATTAAGTGTTAGTGTAGTTTAAATAGTGTTTGTTAAATTTTAATTTTGTGTTTTATAATAAAAACAAGTTACAATGGCTTATAAACGCACATTTTTCTTTTTGACCCTATATGTCAATGTTACAAATCTTAGTTGTAAGTTTTTCTGGACACCCTGTATGTGATTAACTTAGAAAATTATGTGCAAAATGTTTTCGCCTAAGTAAAAAAATAACAATTTTGTCAGAAATTGTATTATGACCGCCAGAGGTAAGTGGTATTATTTTTGTCCAATAATCTCTACTACTCGAAGCACTGTGCGACGTATGCAGAGAGATGTTTTAGTTTTAGTTAGAGTTATAGAGCAAGAATCATCAACGACTTGCTTTGGGAAAACAGTATCGCGCGAATGATTTGGCCTGTAAGGTCGCCGGATATGAATCATATAGAGCACGTGTGGAGTAACCTGGAGGAACTGATTTTGTTGTTGATTTAATTTCCTAAATAAATCATTGTACACGTTTTCAGGGCGAGTTTTTTATACCAGGAACAGAGGGATAGAAGTTAGCAAATACTAACTTGATTAATGGACTTTATAAAACAGAGTAAATTGATGTAGAAACAGAAAATTAAACAATGTAGATATATATACAGGGTGTCCCACGACGAACTGCGGGATCGATTTCTCAGAAAGTAGGCTTTGGAAAAGTTTGAAATTTTGGCAGTTCACTAAAGTCGATGGGGGCAATTCGCGCTAAATATTTTCAAGATGGTGACACTTCCGGTTATATTTTTAAACAGAACACCCTGTATATTATCAAATTTTTGGATTCCTCGAAAAATTCTAGGTATATTTCATGTCTAATATCCTATACCTAAGTTGAATTGTTTTTAAGGTATTTTGAATTTTATGTACAAAATGACGTTTTGCAGGTCTAGACATAACTAATCGTCGAAGTCTCTATTCTTTACTTGCCGGTGGCTTCCTTGCCCAAAAGGATCCACTTTAGTGGCCTGTGCTGATATTTTTATAACAAAAATATAGGGTGATCAAAAACTGACGTTATAAATATACTTTAAAAAATCGTTAAAAGTTATTTTTTTCAAACGGAAACCCCCAATTTTTATAATTTTATCTTATTTAACACTTAAAATAAGGGTGACTCTGTATAAAGTTGTCTATTCCAAAAATTTGTAGTTTTTGAGTTATTAGCGATTTAACATTTTTTATTCTAATAATGCCAGACGGCTTCTAAGTTTTCTTGTTAGTTAGCCATGATAGGGAGGCCTGTATAGAACAACCATTGGTTACTATAGAAACGTAATATTTTTGTCGTTTGACAATTACCTACTAAAATATTATTTATTTATTATAGTAATTATAATAATTATTAAACTAATAATCATGCCGGGGCGATTAAATTACACACACGAGGATTATTTGAATTTGTTCATTATCTATGGGGAATCTAACAGAGTTTTAACAAGAACGTGCCAGATATTTGCTGATAGGTATCCAGATAAACAGAAACCGTCACCGAATAGCGTTAAACAAATGTTGGAAAACTATAAAAATTTTGGAAACTTCAAGGCAAAAATTAATAAGAGGAAGCCCATTGTTGATAATGAAAATATCGAGATTGCAATTCTGGGATATTTTTCAGCATATCCAATGACATCCCTAAGAAACGTGGCAAGACAATCGGGAATCTCGAGGAACTCAGTGCATAGGATTCTGTTAAAACATAACTTCTAACCTTATTTAATCTCATTGGTTCAACATCTGAAGGACATTGATTTGCCAAAAAGAGTACAGTTTCGCGCGTTTATTTTAACAATGGTACAAGATAACCCTAGATTTTTGTACAATATAATTCGGACCGATGAAGCAAAATCTTAGACAAGGAAAGAGAGGGGACGGATAACGCCAGCTGTTTTACTGAAGGCCAACTGGCACCACGCATGTTTGCTCAGTGGCGTATCACATGACTGATATTAGAAATAAATGTACATTTTTTGTGATGTAACTTATTTAGCGTTTTGGTTCACCGACGCATATATGAAAAGAGGTGATAAGTAAGAGGACTTTAGACGAAAATGCAATTTATTTTCTATCAAAATGAAAACCATGTGCAAAATTAAAATCTGCTTAAACTTTTACCGAGCGCCTGTTAGCTTTAAATTTTTGTAATGTAAATTATCTTGGAAAAATTAGTATTTCGCTATTCTGCTTTTTATGTATTTATGGACCTTCTTAATACTGAAATAAGACTAGGTATATAATTTAATTACGTTATATTTTATTTCATATAGCTGAAATATTTTACAGGGTTTCTACATACTAAATACAATTACAAAAAACTTAAAACTAAAAAAATTATATACATTATTATAAATACTAAAGCTAAACCAATACAATAAATGTTATTGTCCCTTACACAAAATTAGCTTGGTATATTGACTTCTGATGGGATCTACTACTTCAGATTGCCTTTTACTTATAAAATGCAAACGAATATTTAAATACTGTAAAATGATAGATTCCATCAAAAAATATAAGTGGTTTGTAGTACCTTCTGATGCATGTTCTTTTAAATAATTAAAATATTTTGATTGTATGCAGCTAAACATAATTTTGCTTTTTAAGATACTTAAAAAATTCTTCTTTTTGATATCGTGCTCATAAATTCGCAAAAAATGTTCGCTTAATTTACAAATTTCTATTACGTCTTTAGAGGGATATGTTAATCCACCTCGATTTTTTTGGGAAATTAAGGAGTTTAAATAATTTTCTTTCTCCCCAATTAAAGATTGTATGCACATTTCACATTTAATTAATGATTGTAACCTACGTGATACAAAACCCGCTATATAAATTATAATTTCTTTTGAACATTTACTAATTACATGGGTATTCATTATATATTCATGATCTTCCCAAATGCTTTGCAACATTGGATACTTTTCAGATACCTCTGGGAGAAAATCAGGTGGTGCAATATTGAGTTCTGGTTTTTCAAACCTGCTTGATCCTACTAGTATAGGTATGTCATCTAAGGGAATACAATTCCCCATTCCCCCTTCACGAATTTCTGCTCGGACTAAAAGTCGTTTGTAAGCAGCCGTAAATTGTCTACAGGTAGGATTATTATTCCAACCTCCCCTTGATCTTATGGATGAAAAAAATAGTTCAAGATGGTCTTGACTAATTTTATAACATGGAAGGTAAACAAGATAATTTTTTGAAATTGCTTCATCATAAATCAGCAAGGCACTTTTTAAAGATATTATAAAACCTAGAAAGCCCGTTTTCCTTTTGGAATGTATTAGTAATTGATTGTTTGTAAATTTTAATGTTGAAATATAATCAATTGCTTCAGAAATAAACTTCCTAGTTTGGAATATATTTTTGTTAAAAATGGGTTTTTTATATCTTGGTGCAGCAAGGGTTCGGCTGTTTAATACATCAAAAATATTATTTAACATTTTAATAAACTTGACTGTAGCCTTACAACCACGAAATTCTTCAAGGCCTAAAGTTTCCTCACAAAAAGTTAGAGCATCTGCTACTGATTCGCTTAATAATTGGACAGCTAATCTAACTTTAATTTTTTGCTTAAAAAACTTGATGTGGGCTTTTCTAAGTTTGTTCCCTAAATGAAGTCCTTCAGATTGTTGTAAATTTTCTAATTTTTCTATGTACTCCCACTTAATTAAATTCCCCTGACCATCTACTAATTGTTTGCTCTCTCCGAATGTATTTCTAACTAGTTTAAGCATATGACATGGATCATAAAAAACAAAAATATTGCTGTTACGAATTGTAAAATATGTTTTCATATTTTGCAGTTCTGTGACACAGCCTAAAAGATTTGCCATTGCGACATTCGAAGGAGCACCGTCAAAAGTTAATGATAATACATGGGCACCAGTTTCTTTAATTAATTCTATGCATTGAGACACAAGGGAACTTTTTTGCATGCCAGTTAACCCGTCTACAAAAAAATACCCTACTGGTATTTTCCATGTACCATTTATGCAAACAGCCATTAAAACAAAAGCTTCTTTTGCTACTGCATTTTGATCATCGTCCAAGTCTACCCCATAGTAAACATATCCATGAAACTTTCTCCCATCCCATTCCACTTGTTTTCGAATTGAAATTTCGTCAATAACAAGTGCAATGAGAGTAGGTCTATCAGATATTTGGACATATTTTCTTAAAGTGTCAAAATACTCTTTGGTAAAACCTGGTTCCGCGTTTATATTTTTAAACCACTTTCCTATGGTACTCCTATGGGGTAAGCAAGTATCAAAAACTTTTCGAATGTAATCATAAGCTTTAGGTGAAAAAAAAAAAACTGACCGTTATTGCAAACTTTCTTAATTCTGGAGAATATTTAGCATTTTTTTTCAATTTACGTTTTTGCAGTTCTTTGGTTATTCCAGACATGTTGGAAAGTAATAGAGAATTTTCTGAGCTTATCAAATTTTTACTAGCTAAATGTTTTATGATTTGCTTCAATGACAAAACCTTCTTTTTATACCTTCGTACTTTCTGCGACAAGATTTTTATCTTCTTTGTTTTTTGCTGACTTTTTACCCTTTCCCTAAATAGCTGTTGACGTAGTTTTTTTTCCTAGGAGTCTCTGGATGGATATCTTCCAGGGTACTACTTGATGTAGAAGCTACTGCTGATGTGGAGGCAGTATTCTGAATATTTTGTTCATGAGATCTCTTTGTTGTCTGCAACAATTTGATTTGTTAAATTTTTAGTACTGTACAGTCAAATAATATGCAGTACACCAATTAGTAACATTTTTTCCAACCAAAATATATAAAATGGTAATCAAGTCTCATTAATATTTCTTTAAAAAATGTGTGTTATATAAATGTTATAGTAGTTTTTTGTGCCACTTTAACTCAACATTTGGTTTATAATAGGTTTATATCTTGAACATCTATAAATAGTTATGATTTGTAATTAGCATACTTTATATATCACTTTAGGCATAAATAACTAGATGGTTTAGAAATTGTGGTTTAAAGGCATATATATTGTTTTATCAATCAAATATACTCCAATTTCCATATCAGAGAGGTATTACTGTGTAACTGTTTAAACATGAACAATTATTAAATTTTGCCTACCATTAAAGAGAAATTAACTATAGTAATAGTAAATAACAATAAATATTATATTAAATACCTTATAAATTATATAATAAAGTAAAAAAAATATAGCAATTACTTCTACTAATCAAACAATGTTATTTTGATAGTTACAAAAACTATACTTTACCTTTTTTGGTTGCATATATTTGGGCAGTTCTGGAAATATTGTCGGTACGGCTTCATCCAAAAGACAATTTCTTTCGCCAATGCCATAAAAGAATTTTTTTTTCAAAATGCTTGGAACAAAGTCTGTGATTCTTTGTTGGAGACCAGTCTGCAAGTTTCAGATTCTGAACCCAAAGTTCTCGCCTTACCAGATTTGTAGGAAATCTTAAAAAAAAACTTATGTGAAACTTCAAAAGAATATGTTTTATTATCAAAATAAACCAATTTTCCTATTGCAGAACTAATAGTAATTAGATAAAATAATATTAAACAAAGTTAATAATAACAATATTAACATTATGGTTCAAAAATATAGTAATAAACAATTTTTCATAAGCGTAATTATTAAAATATATATGAACGCCACCACTGCTCAAATGACATTTACTCGAGGAGATTAACCCAATTATGAATACTTAATTAGGTAATCATGAATGAAAATAGTCATGTTTATGTCCCACACTGCGCAGTATCGTAAAATCAGTCAGCTGTTAGATCATATTAAAATATTATACCAAATAACTACTTAGAACATGAGATAAATGGTTTTTTAAATGCAATTGAGAAATTACTTTATTATTTCTCACCTGTGAAACGTAACTTCAGGTTCCTTTCTGTCACTCCGACTTTTACAGTTGTAAGCACAACAAACCACCATTTTTCTAACACAAAATTTATAGTTTTTAACACACTTTCCGCTGAATAATCCACAAAAGAAACTGTGGTGACATCTCGATTGTCTGGCACCATAAAATGGCGTCCTAATGAATTTCTGCTTCAATTTGCACCAGCGCCGTAAACGGGTGTTACGCGTCCTCTCTCTTTCCTTGTCTAAGAGCAAAATTTACTAAAAATGGCCTTTTCAATAGACACAATTCCCATTTTTGGAGTGATTTGAATCCTTATGCAGTAAGATCGCGGAACTTTCAAGAATCCTGGCAATTTAATGTATTTTGTGCAGTAAGGAATGATGGAATAATATAACTGAATTTTTACGAAGAAAATTTGAATAGTAAGTTATACATTGCCTAAACACAAGGACTTTTTTAATGAAAAATAATCCATTTAGGTAATATTACAATATCATTTTTTTTATCAATTTACCGTCAATCCAAAATTAGATAAATCATTTAGTAAATATTATTACATAAATAAATTAAATTAAATTATTTATACAGGTCACACTACACTACTTCATACAAATACTGGTCCACATGCCGTAACACGTCATATCTAAAAAAATATATCGTCCCAAGTTTTGTCGGAAAGTTATCTTTAGTTAGATATGTACAAGCTATTTATACAGGGTACTTTAGAAAGTCATAAAATACTAAACCTTCTTTTTTTTATTGAGCACTCTTCAGATTAAAATCATTGAATTTTGATGTATTTTGTTTCTTCTTAAATCAATAAATCGATGAATATTATCAAAGCATTTCTTTCCGTAAAATTATGTCTATAAACTTTTGTAGGAGAAAGATATCTAAATATTCTTGAAGAGTTGGACAACGAATATTTAAGTAATTTACCTTTGGCAGAACATAGTCAAATTTTCTACCAACACGATGGCGTCCCACCACATAGAACCGTTGCAATTACTAACTTTTTACAAGCTACGTTTTACGGCAAGTAGATTGCCAACAGTGGACCTTTCCTGTGGCCTCCTCATTCCCCTGATCTGACAGTCTTAGACTATTTTATATGGGGAACGATAAAAGGAATCGTTTATTTTAATCCAGTAACAACGAAATAGGACTGTATGGCAAGGGTAAGGGACGCGTTCGAAAGTTTATCTCCAGCTTCAGTTAGAGCGGCCACCCACGAGGGATTTTTTCGGAGATGCGAAAAATGTTTGGAAGTACAAGGTGGACATTTTCAACATTTATTGAAAAAATAAGTTGTGCTTTTTTGTAGACTAGACTATAATGGGAATAGGCTTTCTTTAATTAATTTTTGTCTTCACGGTTTCAACATTTTTATAGTTTTCCAACATTTGTTTAGCGAGGTTCGGTGACGGTTTCTGTTTACCTGGATATCTATCAGCAAATATCTGGCATGTTCTTGTTAAAACTCTGTTAGATTCCCCATAGATAATAAACAAATTCAAATAATCCTCGTGTGTGTAATTTAATCGCTCCGGCATGATTATTAGTTTAATAATTATCATAATTACTATAATAAATAAATAATATTTTAGTAGGTAATTGTCAAACGACAACCAATATTACGTTTCTATAGTAACCAATTGGTTTTGTTCTCGCCAGGCCTCCCCGTCATAGCCAACTAACAAGAAAACTTAGAAGCCGTCTGGTATTATTACAACTAACAAAAAACTACACATTTTTGGAATAGACAACTTTGTACAAAGTCACCCTTATTTTAAGTGTTAAATAAGATAAAATTATAAAAATTAGGGGTTGCCATTCGAAAAAAGTAACTTTTAACGATTTTTTAAAATATATTTATAATTTTTAAATGTGTTCAGATTATTTGTTGTGTATAGATTGACAAACAAAAATCCTTTTTGGCTTTTTCGCAACTGAATAAAAATATTTAACTTTAAATTAATTGAAGCAAATATTTAATATAATTACATACCTCAACATGTAGACTAGTCTATCTACGGAATGTTTCGATACATAATATAAACAATATTATTTAAGCAAGCATAAGAAATTATATCATTTACCTTAAGTTTTTATAGACACATAGTAATTGTACAAATACTTTCATCCTATCGGGACTCATCAGTGCGCCGATCGTAAGAGAAAAACATTAAATAATAGAAAAGAATTGATTTCAAAATTTTAAAATGTGTCAGTTTGTTTGACATGTAACCTAGATATGAAAAAAATGAAATCTTTTTTGGCTTTTTCGCAAATTATCATTTTTTTCATATCTAGGTTACATGTCAAACAAACTGACACATTTTAAAATTTTGAAATCAATTCTTTTCTATTAATTAGTGTTTTTCTCTCATCACTGATGACTCCCGATAGGATGAAAGTATTTGTACAATTACTATGTGTCTATAAAAACTTAAGGTAAATGATATAATTTCTTATGCTTGCTTAAATAATATTGTTTATATTATGTATCGAAACATTCCGTAGACAGACTAGTCTACATGTTGAGGTATGTAATTATATTAAATATTTGCTTCAATTAATTTAAAGTTAAATATTTTTATTCAGTTGCGAAAAAGCCAAAAAAAGATTTTTGTTTGTCAATATATTTATAATGTCAGTTTTTGATCACCCTATATTTATTTATTATAAAAATATCAGCACAGGCCACTAAAGTGCACCCTTTTTGACAAGGAAGCCAAGCGCAAATAAATAATAGAGACTTCGATAAGCAGATATTTATAGTTATGTCTAGACCTGCAAAGGTCATTTTTTAACATAAAATTCAAAATATCTCAAAAACAGTTAAACTCAGGTATAGGATATTATACATGAAATATACCTAGAATTTTTCGAGGAATCAAAAAATTCGATTATATACAGCATATTCCATTTAAAATAAGAAAGTTGACGTCTACTTCCGGTATAACCGGAAGTGCCGCCATCTTGAAAATATTTTGCGCGAATTGCCCCCATCGACTTTAGTTAGCTGCCAAAATTTCAAATTTTTCTAAAGCCTACTTTCTGAGAAATCGATCGCCGCAGTTCGTCGTGGGACACCCTGTATATATATGTTCAATTTGTTTCTTAAACCAGATATACAGGATGTTTCATAATTTATCAGCAATAAAGAAATAGGGAACCTAATCTTTGGTTTTCTGTGGATTTTCAAAAAGTGAAAAGCATGAAATAAAAATTGATGAAATATTCGTTAAATCGTTGATTCGCCCATTTGTTCACTCACATGAATGGACGAATTAAATGTACGAATCGAACCGACAAATAGAAGCAAATAGTGAGCAGCGGACTTTAAAGTGCAAGATTTGACTCAGAGACACAAGTGAAATTCAATAAAAACTTATTATTATTTTCACAATGTCATAAAATACGTTTATAAATAAACAATACTTGCCCCATTTTATTCAATCAGGGACAAAATATAAATGTAAATATTAAAATGCATACATTAATTTTAATGTATATAAACCAAAACAACCAACAAACACTGTTGGATTTTTGGTTCGCTTATTTTATAAAACTTCCTAATAAAATATTTAATTATTTACACGGTTTCTGTTTTTAAATAATGAACACTCTGGGGCCTTAGGGATTGTACTTGGAATATTTTTAACTCAATAAAAACGGAAAAGCGCATAACTCAAACGTCAAAACATAATAAAATTACGGACAAAAACAAACAGATATCGAACTCTTCGAACCGGCGTATTAAAATAAATAAATAATATTTTGACTTATTTTCATATTTAAGTGGAACCGATGGCAACTCCCCGGTGCATATATTATTATATTTTAAATAAATAAAGGCGCCCAGAATTGTGTATTTGGTTTGGTCAATTTTCAAACGTATTTTTAATAGTTTAGCTGACAGGTCAGGGTTTGGTCAACTATGAGAAAAGAAATTGCGAGAAAAAATGAACACGCAAATTAAATAGTCATTCGTAAATTATAAAATGGTTTAATTATTATTTGTCTGTCTGGAGACAGAGCTGTCAATCCTTCAAAAAAAATACTTGGAAAAAGTAATTCCAATACTTTTTAGTATTTGAAATATTGTACTTCAAATACATTTTATTTTATAGTAATAGTACTTGGAATTCAATTACCCTATTCCAATCCCTAAAAAGTATGTGGTATTTGGTACTTATTTCCCAAAAAAATTATCTGAAGTATATACGAATTTTACTTTAAATACAAAAGTAATTAAAGTACTATCAAAAGTACTGCAAGTAAAGAGAAAGTATTGCAAATCCTTTAAAAGTATTTGAAATACTCTGATTTTCCTAAATCAAGTACTTTTTTTGGGCATTTAAATATGTTTTCGAGGAATAGAGGCGATCAGTTTACATTTGCAACTACTGTTCAATTACACAGGCCAACATGGTGCCTGCGATTTTTTAACTGTTCCTGGATAATTTTTGGATGCAGAGTGTAAAAAAGTTCTCAGATTTTGTCAGATCAGAAAAAAAAATTGTGTATATATTTTTTACGTTATAACTGTTATAATATATAATATTACTATTGCCAGTTAAAAAAACAAAGACACATGGATTTAAGTATTTATTGCAAAAACTTAATTTACATAATTACATTAGTCACTAATCACATAAAAACTTTCTTTTATACGACTTTCTAGAATGGAGTTTACTAGGGCAGTCTCGCTGAAGGCTCCAGCAGTAGTCCGCCATCATGTGACTATCCCATCGTCCTTGATTGATAACGATCTTCCATAGTTTTAGTATTCTGATGGAATCTTTCCCCCTGTTCTTCACTACAATCACCTAAGTTTTCTGGAAAACGATCTAGGTGGCTGTGGAGGTAATGAACTTTTATACTCATGTTACAGCCGAGAATATTAAAATTTGAAAGCATAGTTTCCACTATTCTACGTAATTCTCTGCTTTATGATTGCCAAGAAAATTTTGTACTACTTGAACAAATGAACACCAAGCGTTAGATTCAGTCTCGTTCATTGATGTGGTGAATTGTGGATCTTTAACAAGTTGCCTTATTTGAAGACCATCAAATATACTTTTTAGTTTTTCCGTACTAATGCCAGAAAATTTACGTGACAAATACCCAAAACAATTTCCATCTCGATTTAAAGCCTTCATAAATTGCTTCATTAGGCCTAGCTTGATATGCAAGGGCGGAAGTAAGATTTTTTCTCTTGAAACCAAAGGTTCGTTGATCACGTTTTATTTTCCTTGAATCATGACGTCTCTCGAAGGCCATTTTTTGTTAACCCAGTGCTCATTTTTAGCTCTGCTGTCCCAAAGGCATAAAAAACAAGGATATTTTGTATAACCACTCTGCTGTCCAAGGAGGAAGTTAACCATTTTTGAATCAACACAAATTGCCAATTGATGTTCTTCGTATTTAATTTTTCTCAAAACTAATCCAACTGTTTCATATTCTTCCTTCATGGTAGTAGAATGACCAATAGGAATTGAGCCATATTTGTTACCGTTATGTAAAAGAACATATTTTAAACTACATTTTGAACTGTCAATAAAAAGGTGCCAATCATCTGGAGTGTATTCAGGCAAATCCATTTTTTCTAAGAGCCCTTTTATATTGTTATAGAATACCAAGTCATTTTCCTGAGCGAAAAAAGGCAGCAGATCCTTATCTCTTTTACGATAAAATGTAATAAATAATAAGTACCTGGACAAAGTAGATTTTTTTCTTTTAATCTGGATACAAGTAATCCAGCGGAATCCTTTGAGAGATTCAGGTCTCTTATAAGATCGTTTAGTTCTTCTTGATTGAAACACTGCGGAGTTGCTAAATATGCTTCAAATTCGCTGATTCTTTGAACTTCGTCAGACGTTGACGTTTCTGTATCATCTTCTGTCAGTTCGGGTAGACTGCTGAATGATGGAACGGGTATTTCTTCCGAATGCGTTACAGGCCTTCTTGCAGAATCTAGATCAGGATATGTCCATTTGTGTCTATTGTTTCTATTTATGCTTTTAATATTAACGAGACAAAAATAGCAGTCGTCATGATGGTTTCGCGGTTCTCTCCAAACCATTGGTACACCAAACTTTAGGCACTTCCTCTTTCCAGTTGTCCACTGTCGCTAATGTTCAACCATGTTTTACATATGAAATGTGGGGCCCAAGATTTATCTTGATCTTCTAAATAAACGCCAAAATAGGGAAGATAAGCTCTTTTCACAAACTCTGAAATCGTTTTTCTGCTCTCTTTCAAAGTGTATTCACCACACATAAGAAAAAACATCGGGATGATTTACACAGGTACGTCTGCTTGTGGATGCCATTGTTTCAGTTTTACTTGGGAAAACTCAGAAATACACTAAATCGAGTACAGCCATAATTGGCTGGAAGTATAGGCGCCGTGTTCAGTTTTTCAGAATTCAACATCAACTTTGTGTGTTTTAGATGTAAAACCGTGAGAGAGAGGGGGGGAGGGAAAAAAGAGAGAGAGAGAGAGAGAGAATGTTCTACTACATAGTGAAGCCAATGAAAATAAATTGTTTTTATAGCAGGGTTTTTTCAAATTTCTCGGGCGTCTTTAAAGATAACGGCATCAAACCTAGTATATTTATAATTAGCAAGAAGGGACTGAATATGGTATGTTGAAAAATAAAAAAGCTCTAGTGCTTATAGGAGAAATATTACTTTATTCTACAATACCGCCATTTATTGATTATTTGTCTACATAACTGCAAAATTTGAAATGTTAAATCGTACTCATGTCTTTTGAACTCATTTTTAACAAAAATGTATTTTAAGTTGCCCATACACAGCCTACTTTTTAGTATATTTCATTTGTTTTTATTTTCAACACGTGCGTCGGTACCATTTCAACTTGGTTGATTTTTCATTTAGTGAAAATCCGTTATAAATCGAAACCTCAAAAAAAAAAGCAAAAATCATTTTCAAAACAGTATAGTTACTCAATTATCACACTGAAAAACAAGGTATAAAATTAGTTTTTTAAAAATATTTCAAAAACCTTTAGGAATTTTGAGGTAAGTGTAGTGACGCACTCGAAAAAGAATATGGGATGTTCTATTAGAAAAAATGGAAAAAATAAATTTTGAGTTTGCAAAAGTTGATATGAAATTTACATATCCTGTCTAAACTAAACTTATAATACTGATAATACCATAATTATAAATCTTTTACAGTAAGCTGTAAGGCTTACCTTACTTTTTAAGATCTTTAATCTGTTTTTTATAAATATTTTGTGAGTCATAAAAAAATGTTTTTTTCAAATTTATTTTTTTTCTTCGAAACTATTTTAAAAAAATTGATAATATTCTAGGAATGCATACACTAGGCAAAGGGGGTTCCATTTAAAAAAATTGCAACTTTTGTGCGCCACACATCAAAGATATTTTTAAAATGTGCTCTTTAATCAACAGTTTAAAAAATTTTTCTAAAATAAATGGTTTAGGTACAATAGAAAACGGGACCCTGTATATATATATATATATATATATATATATATATATATATATATATATATATATATATAAAAAGCAAAATATATATTTTTGGCACGTAACCTACGAGAAAGCATTGCTTTCGATTGTGTCACACAGGATATTCCTCCTGTGATCGATTTCTGGGCCTTTACCCTCATCAGGCAGGCTTGTATCCAAAAAGACCACACAATTAAGAAATCATTGATTTGACACAATCAAAAACGAAAACGTCTATATAAGTGCAAGTTTTACGAGCCAAGTATAACACTTGGCGCCACCTGTTGGGGCTCCGGAGAGTTCCGGCTGCGACCCATAACGATTTTGGCGAATGCATTGAAAATGTGTGGTAATGTAACTTTTTTTACTTAATAAAATGTACTTCCTTAAATTTTAGTAAATTAAGCTTAAATAAACAAAAAATTTTAATATCTTTTAAAGATTAGGAAAAGTTTAATTTTAAACCTAAAAAAAATGTTTCTTATAAAAAACAAAAATTATACTTCGCTGGAATTTTCTTAAACAAAATTTATGTAGGACAGTATATCATTTTGAAACAATGTGTAGATAATATTTAAATTTACTTAAGTTTGAAAAAGTAGTTATATTTCTGCGCATACGCATCTTTATAGTTAGATACAAATAATTGAGGTTAAGCAATGTCAATCACTCCAATTCACCTAAAATAATAAAAGATATATTTCAATTAATTTTGGTAGTATGAATTCAACAAAAATGTTATGTTGTTTCAGTTTTGCTAAGAAAATGGGTCATTAATTAATTACTAGGTATCCAACTAAATTAATGTTTGTGCAATTTATTTGTATTACCTAAGTCACAATAGAAAAAAATTGAGTAATAGCTATAAACAATAAATCCAATTAAGTAATAAAGCTACCATATTTTTAAATAAAACAATAATTAATTAAGAAACTTTAAGCAACCATATTTTAATTTTTATCTATAATTATTTTGTATGTTAAACGTACAGTTATTACAAACAATAGTTGGCTCAGCAGTTGCCATAGTCGTTTTTGTGATGGTCGATATCCATTTGAAGATATGGTTTTATTGAATTACAAGTTATTATGTCCTGTAATTTTTATTAGTTGTTGTTCACTGACTCCCCCTTTTGCTAAATTCGATACAGCTGTCGCCCTACCAGAATGATTCCTTATTTTATTCCTTTTTGTATCAACGCCAATTAATGAAGCCGCCTCTTTGAACCAAGAAGAAATGGTGTTTTTGCCAACAGTTTTTATACCACCCTTTGGCTTGCGGATGCTCCCAATTTAGCGTTAAAAATAATCTATTGCATGTTACAAAACTGCCCCATTTCCCCATAAGTTTTTCAAACATTTTCACAGGACATGGTTGAAGATCTGTTACATTTTACACTCTGATAGTTTTTTGACCCTCCTTGTGAAGTTTTAGAAAAAATTGGATTATACTCAATCCTGCTCGTGAAGTTGCTTTGATTGTCAGTTTCCTTTACAAAATATTCAATTTGGGTCGTTGCCCCCTCCCCGCCTCTCCAAGCTAATTCGAATGATGCGACACGAAAAAATTTTCGTTGTAAACCATCAGGTGTGTTTTCAATAAAATGTCCTAGGAACTTATTATACTCATCTTTACTTAAAGCAGCAGAGCTGGATTTCCCGTTGGATGGGTTTTTTTCTAAATCTAGCGACGTTTAGTGTCATGGGCAGCTCTAGCCGCTGCTGAAAAAATATTTCTTAGATTTGTTCTGCTGTCGAGTTCCACATGACTTTTACCCAACGACATGGAAATAACATAGACCCAGTTGTTAACATTTTAGAGGAATCCAACATTAACCCTGCCAAACCGTTACTGTAGCCAGATTATAACGGATATCATCCTTTATACTATTACCTCAATAAACAAGGAATTCCAGAAATTCCCAGTATAAATTTCCATATAGAATATTTTAAAACTGATAATTAAATAGCTTATTATAAATAACTCAAACAGAATCTGTAATTATTATTCCTTATTTCAAGAAATAAAGCTCAGAATAATCGGCAACGTCGAAATTCTACCTTTTTGGAGTATACAGATTTCTTTCGGGATCATTCGGAAGACGCCGAAGACGGTCGTAGTCATTCATGATTTCGACCTATTTGATGCGCGGCGTTGTAATTGTTCTAGTTGGTGAAATAAGTGTTTTTCAGAAATCCAAGTGTTTTGTGTGACTATTTTCAAGAATCTGTTTAAAAAACTTTAAGAAAATGGTGCGAACTTGCTTTATTTGCAGAAAAAGGAACGATTTAAACCCAGAAGTTTGTTTTCGAAGGTAGATAAGGTTATGTCATAACAGTGTTGTAGTTGAAGGGTAAAATCACCGTCTAATAGCGTTCTTATATTTGCAAATGAAGTATTGTTTTTGTATTGCACATTTCCGTTGGGCTTAAATTAATTTTTTATAACTTCAACTTATCTATAAAGTCGAAGACAGTGATGATAAACGGAGTACATCGTTTTGCTAATTTATATATTTGTGAAAAGTCTCAAATATTCCTCTAAAATTTATCAAACCACCTTTTTGGAGGGGTTAATAAACAACATAAATATATTTGGTAAAGCATAGTTACTAAATTTCAATTGAGTAAGCTGTAAGACTCACTATTTTATGTTGTCATTAATTACTCCAGGATGGTTTGCATTTTGGATGAAATTTTCAAGAAATATTTAGGGTAGTGTCGGAGTTTTCATATAGCAAGCATATACAAAAAAATGAAAACAGCGCAATAGCGTTACTTTTCAATTTTTCATTTACTATAGATTTTCTTTAATAAATTTGAAATGCTTTAATTTATTGCCTAAAAATTTGGTTTTTAAAAATAAGTAATCAAAAAAGTAAATAAATACCATCCTAAGATACATTATCCCAACTAGGGAGAATCTGTTTTTATCAGGTGATTTCGGTAATATAAATAATAATATAATATATTATAATAAATGTTAAAAATATTAAACATCTTGGCACGAAATATTTATATTGTCAACAAGTGAAATGTATAGCAGGGAAGGTGGATGGTGGGGAAAAAAGGGGGTAAATTGAGGGATAAATACTGTAAAGATATTGTTTTTCATAATATGGTTTTTGTGGTTTTTAGGAAAACGAAGTTCAATTTTGTATTCATATTAATATTGGGCCATGTTTATTGCTGATTTTCTGTAAATATGAATAGATCCAATACACGTAAAGGTGGTGCATTTTTATATAATATTACTTGCCGCGAGCCTGGCAAACTTTTAAAAGTAGTGGACCCAAATTTTTACCTAACTTCGCGTAAATAGAACTAAAATGTGTTGGAAAAAGGGTGAAATCAAAATGTTTTGAAAAACAAACCCGATTTCAAAAAATAGGTTGCATTAAAAAGTGATAAATTATGTTTTATTATATATTTCCTATGAAGTCGGTTATAAGCTGATAAAGAAAGGTATTAAATAAGCATTATACTCTTGGTATAGACATCAAAACACAAAGTGGGTCCATTTAACAAAATTTAGTTTTATCTTCATCTTTAGTAACAATAGTATTAAGAACTCACCCTTTTATTGGTTGTATTTTGTCATGGAAATGCTTGTTCTTTAATGACGAAGCTTATTGCTAATAATAAATATTGCCACATGAACCATTACATAAATATGTCTTTTGCAGGCACGTAGCCAGGATTTCAGTTCTAGGGGGATCCAACCCTGTCAAAACCAATTCAATGACAAAAAAATTATTAAGAAGAATGCTTTTTTTTTCACTTGTCCCCCTGCAAGTGCAACAAAATATGAAAAAAAGTTGCAAAAAACTAATTATTTGCCAATATCTATTAAAACATTGCAGGTAGAGCAATTATGAAAATGTAAAAAATTATAGGTATATCTTGAGCAAATAGGACGTTGGCGACTTTTGTTTTACCGTTTATAAATAAATTATACCAAACTTTTAAACTTTGTTTTATTTTTATAAACCACGTGTCCGGGTCAAAATTTATAAAGTGCAGCACTTTCAACCTTGTTATATAAACTTTTATAAAAAAAAAATAAGTTTTAAATATAGTGTAAAATATTATACAAGGTGCTTCAGAATCACCAAAAAGTTTCGATGATTTTATTTTTAAACATCTTGCATTTTAATGCATTTATTTACTTTTTTTATTATTGATTTCTTGATAAAAGTTGGTGGTTCAAAAAAATATTTTTGATAGTAATAAACTTTAGATCAGGATGTTCAAAAAAAGTGGATTTCACTAACAATTTCAAAAAAATAAATTTTTTCTGACGATAGTTTTAAGGACCATAAAACTTCCTAAATATAAACTGAGTAAAATTTTTTATATTATAGTTATGGAGATATTTAATGTCAAACAGCAAAAAAACATTTTTCTATTTAAATCTTTCCTTAGTTATTACTAATATGACGTAACTAATACTAAACCTTTATTTACAATTTTTTAAGGCCGCGGCAGTCACAAAAATTTTAATTTTTGAAATATACTTTTTTGTATTTTTTAAATGCCCTGTATATCTGATTTAAAGTTGAATATTGTGAAAACTATTTTTTTCGACAAACACACAAGTTTTATCACGAAGAAAGTTTTTCGAGAAATTGATAATAAAAAAGTTTCCCATTTAGTGCAGACTTTTCCATGACATAATATCTAAATTAATTGTTTTCAAATTATTAAAAAACTCTCACTTTTGCAATGTGAAATCATTCCTTTTCATCTTAGAACAAAAAAACTGTCGTATCCACCATACTAATATCTGGGCTCAAAAAAATATAGCAAATAATACATTAACTCAAAAATAGCTACGCCACTGGTAAGCCTCGGGAAGATATCTGACAGCGTTGCAATTTTCACCGCAAACTATTCTTTATGCGATCAGTCCGTCTTTTTTCCACTCATACACAACAACAAATTGATGTTTGATTTTATTTATTTCATTTTTATGAATGAAATGCGGGGTCTATTTCTTTTTGACGTCATTGCTTTTACCACGGTTTCCTTGTATTCATCGGAGTCCTTTCTTTTCATATTAAATGCGTAGTCTTCCAATATGTATTTTCCTTTCAATTATTCAAAATTACAGTATTTAAAACAAGTGCGGGGCGTTGCATGTAAAAAAACAATAAAACAGAAAAATTACAAAATAAGTCAATAAAATGTATTTACCATTTACCATATCTAGAGCCCACCATTAACCTATATAAGCTTAAAACTCTTTTAAACATTTCTATGATGTATAAAAATATATTGTTGCATTCATCTGCCAAAAATACAAAAAACACGAAATTAAATTTTATTAGAAATAATAACTCTCATAACTATAATATAAGACAAACTGATTATTTTTCCACCATAAAACGTAAAAGTAATTTTGGCAAACAATATATAATACACAGTGGGGTTAATTATTACAATAATCTGCCAAAACGATTAAAAAATATTAACAAAATTGATACTTTTAAAAAACGCTTAAAGAAACATTCTTTGCAGAATTATTCTCTTCACGTTTGAGATATTGTTTTAAGGCTTACAGTTTTTAATTTATAATAATTTTTACACGTTAATATGTTTTATATTAATTATTAATTAGTTCCTTTTAATATTTTAATTTATTTGTAATTTATAATATTGTTTATACGTTTATTTGTTATTATATTAATTGTTTATTAGTTTCCAACTGTAAACAATGATCAATTAATCAATAAATCAAATTCAAGACACGAAACAATTTAATAAAGGCATTATGCACTTTAAAATATCTCTGCTCTATCACGGCAGCTAAACCCTTTTCATTTTGATCATTTTCAGATACATTTTCGATATGTAATTCGAAGAAAATGAGATCAAACTTTATGCATATTTTAAATATTTTATCCACACCTACGCTTAAAATCCTAATTCCTAAATATCGCATGTCGTCCGTTATTAAAATTACTGGTAAATTTGTTAGAACTTATCAGCAGCTAAGACTTTACTTTTAACGCTAACTAGGTAAATTCTACAAGAACGGCAAAAAAGTAATTTACATTCCACTCACCACACGAGTTGTCGCAAATTTTACGCCACGTGATCAGGAATTTTAAACGCGTCACCCTCAAACACTCGATTTCATTTGAAGCAGGATTAAAGGACCATTTGGAGCGGGAAAACCTGCCCTATCGTTCCGAACCCAAACGTATATGCCCGCAAAATTCGCTAGTTGTAGTCATACTAAGCGACTTTTCTTAATAGACCCCCCATAATATTCTTAATCTAAAAGGCAGCGTATTTTCCATATCAGGCCGATAAAACCGTTACCGCTACGCTATTTTATCGATCGAGGGAACTTAACCCTCAAAAGGCGAGCCTTTTTAGCCTAATTTCGTTCCGTGGCAAATTATGGCCGGTCGAACTTCAGCTATAAAAATGTACCTGCATGAAGTAGGCGGTCAGATTTCTAGAAGTCATTGTGTCCTAATTCTTTGGCGGAGTCGGCCAGTAGGTACGCTTGACTTTTCGTCCCCGTCTCTCGCGGAATGTAATTTTAGTTATTTGGGAATAATGCTAATGTATTTTATAATTAATATTCTTTGGCCTTAAGATCTTACAGAAGATCATTATTTCTATTAATTTTCCAGTAATTAGTAATCTTGTTTTTTTGGCTATTTAGAAGATAATATTAAAACAGGCGGAAGCGAAGAGGAAAAATTAAACACAAACGACTTATTCGACTGCAACAAAGGAACTAACTTTTAATGTCCGGTAAACATGAAATTACAAATGTAAAAAAAACCGACAGAGCTTACAAAGTTATAATTACTATCAACAGAGGGCGCGCACGTTATTATATTTTAATTTTGTTTTGAACCTAATATTTAACACCCCCACTAGGTAAAACTAACAAAATGAAATATCTATTTAAAAAAAATACCAAGACAATGTAAAAACTTATAATGCTTACTCGCAGGTAAAGCTTTAGTTAAAACGTCAGCTACCATTTCATTTGTTTGTACATATTTAATGCTAACAAGTTTGTCAGCAACAACTTCTCGTATGTAATGGTGTCTGACATCTATATGCTTGGTACGTTTATGGTACATGGGATTAGCACTCAACTTTATAGCACTTTGATTGTCACAATAGATTGAAATACAATCGTATGAGCCTTTTATTTCACCTAACAAACTTCGTAAATGAACTGCTTCTTTTGAAGCTTCGGACAACGCCATGTATTCAGCTTCCGTTGTCGACAGGGCAACAGTCTTCTGTTTATTACTCTCCCAAGAGACAACACAACCTGAATACTGAAAACAGTACCCAGTATATGACCTCCTATCAACTGTGTTACTACCCCAGTCAGCATCAACAAAACCCGATAACAAACCTGAGCCTTTTTTATAAGTAAGACAAATACTTTTAGTTTTACTCAAATACCTTAGAATTCTTTTAGCGGATTTCCAATGACTAACATCAAAACAGCTGTTGAATTGACTGAGATAACTCACTGAATAGGATACGTCGGGTCTAGTCATTACTGCAAGGTACATCAATCCACCTATGAGCTGTCCATATGGCAAAGAAGATTCACAATTTTTATCCCCTTATTTAAACTTAACCTTTCTCCATAGGCGTATCAATGATCTTACAATCAAGCATGTTATACTTAGCTAATAATGAGTTAATATAATGAGCCTGGTCAAGACTTATAGCACTATTCTTAACATCAATATTTATATTTACTCCCAAAATCTGTTTAGCTTGACCTAAATCTTTCAATTTAAAATTCTTAGATAAATTTTCTTTCACACTATTTGTATTCTTATCATTTGAAAAAATCACAAAATCAACGTACAGTGCAACTATAGTAAGTAAATTTTTGACACTTTTTATAAATACACATGGCTCAAATTTAGACATACTATAACCTAAATTTAACAATACATCCTCAACCTTTTTATACCACACTCGCGAGGATTGTTTCAACCCGTAAATAGCACGTTTTAATCTTAAAACTTTATTTTTGCATCCTGGTTTAATAAAACCCTCGGGTTGTTTCATGTAAACAACTTCCTCTAAGTGTCCGTGTAAAAAGGCTGTGGTTACGTCTAAATGACAAATATCTGAACACATGTCTACTGACAAAGCCATTATTAACCTTAATGTCGAATATTTTACAACTGGTGAAAAGGTTTCATAATAATCAATCCCTTCTTTCTGGGTGAAGCCCTTTGCCACTAACCAAGCACGATAACTTTTATTATTTTCACAATCACTTTTGATTTTATAAACCCACTTACACTCAACCACAGTGCCGCCTTCAGGATGATCAACAACATCCCAGGAGTCATTCTCCTCCAAGTTGTTTATCTCTTCCTGCATAGCCTTGTGCCATTTTTCTTTGTCGTCTCTTGGCATAGCTTCTGTAAAAGTGATGGGAAAATCCAAATTGTTATTTTCTGTACTGGTCAGGTAAGTAACATAGTCTTGAAACTTCTTTTCCTTTCTCTCTCTTCCAGATCTTCTTGCTTCTGCAGCCTGAACTGCAGTGTCATCAAAGGGTTCATCTGATTCTGATTCATCTGGCTCTGGAATGAAATCTGAGTCATTTGAATCGATAATTGAGTTTTCTATGCTTTCATTCTCCAGATTTTCAGAAGAATCTAATCCCCCCACTGCTTCTGGTATCTCAAGAGCTTCTGAGTTTGTTACCTCAGGATTTTGCTCAAACGTCTTGCTTTTGTAGTCTTCATAAACAATAACATCTCTACTAGTTGTTATGTCATTAATATCAGGATTATAAACTCTATATCCCTTGATATTCTCAGAATAACCAACCAAAATGTGTTTCTTGGACTTTCTGTCAAGCTTCAGACGCTTTTCTTTAGGCACGTGCACCATGCATGGACTACCAAAAATTTTAAGTCCAGACAAGTCTGGTTTCTCACCGTTCCAAATTTCATAAGGCGTCTTGTCATGAAGACCACTCACTATACAACGGTTTCTTAAATAATTGGTTGTACTCACCGCTTCTGCCCAGAATCGCTTTTCTAAGCCGGCATCAAATAGGAGACATCTTGCCTTTTCTACGAGAGTCCTGATGTGTCGTTCAGCTAGTCCATTTTGTTCCGGGGTATAAGCGTTGGTCATCTGGTGTAATATTCCTTCACTTTTCAAAAATGCCTGAAACTCATTTGAACAAAATTCTCCACCCTGGTCTGTTCGGAATATTTTTATTTTCCTACTTTTCTGTTTTTCTATCATGGACTTAAATTCTTTAAATTTATTAAACGACTCACTTTTTGACTTCAAAAAATAGACAAGACATGCGAGTGTAATCGTCAACTAAAAGTAAAAAATACCTTGATCCTCCAATGGAAACTTGTTCCATGGGTCCACACACATCCCCATGGATAGTATGTACAATATCTGAGCATCGTTTACCTGTATTTGGGAAAGGTAATCTTGTCTGTTTTCCTTCACAACAAACAGTGCAATTGGATTTGTCAAGGTTGACCTGTCCTTTAAGTGTTAGCCCATTAACACAATGTTTCATCTTGTTTAGATCCTGACTGTTTATGTGCGCTAGTCTCCTATGCCAAGTTTCTCGACATGCTACCAAAAAACACTTCTCCATTATGACATCTAGTTTATAAACACCGTCTACCAAACATGCAAATGCTATCTGAACATCCAAACTATTTACAATTGAACACCCTGTACTCGTAAATAATACTTTGTTGCCTTTTGCGATGATTTCACTCACTGACAGAAGATAGGTGGTTAACTTAGGAACGCACAGAACGTCTTCTACTTGTATTTTGTGAGATTGTCCGCTGCAATTTGTAACAATATCTACAGTTCCACAGCATGTCACAGGTAAAGTTTCTTCGTTTGCCACTAAAATTTCCTTGACATCAGGGTCTGAATCATTGTAAATCCAATCTTGATTTGGAGTCATATGTCTGCTTGCGCCTGAATCCAGGTAAAAATCATTTTTGCTGTATTTAGTACTCAAAAATACTGCACTAAATGCGTTTCTCTGCGTCGAACTTGATTTTTCCGGGCACTTAGACATATAATGACCGTTTTTCCTACACTTGTAACAAGTGATATCACTCAAATATTTCTGTTTTTGCTTACTTTTTTTAGTATTTTGATTCTGACATTCATTTCTGTCTAATTTGATCTGATGACTAGGCCTGCCATCTCTCGGCTGGGTTTGAAAGTTACGCTTCGAGTTCGAGTAGAATGCCCCGCTGCCGCCTTTACCTTTAGTGTCGCCATCTTCACACATCCAGCAACTTTGTTTTGATTGAGTCGGTAGTTATCTTTATGCCCGAATGCTCAACTGGCATCAACATTGGCGCAAATCGTTCCGGTAGACCAGCTAAAAGCAGTGACCCAATCCATTCTTCGTCAATGTTGAAACCTGTCTTCTGCGACGTTTCAACGACGAGGTTCACGTAGTTTTCCATATTTTCGCACGATTCCAATCGTAAGAATATTAATGTACGAAGAAGCCCTATTTTTCGTACAAAACCGGTGTCCTCATAGAGATTTTTAATCTTCAACCAAACGTTTTTCGCGGTTGTAGCATCTTTAACATGCATATACAAAGATGGGTGAATCGTTAACCAAGTTTTGCCTTCGCTTTCGCGACCAAAACAGTATCGGTTTCACTCCCGCTGATGCAATTTGTTAAACCTTCTAAAACGAAAATGTTCTCTACGGCAAAACACCACTCATCATAGTTCTCGCGGCCAAGTAACTTGGGACAACTGCTCAAATAGTTAATTGACATCTTAACGCGAACTTGTTCACTTTGCTACCGAATAAACTGCGTTTAAAACTTTATTTCCGACTACTTTGACTCTTTACTTTTGTTTCCTGGGCCCATAACCTATTAAAACAGGCGGGAAGCGAAGAGGAAAAATGAAACACAAACGACTTATTCGACTGCAACAAAGGAACTAACTTTTAATGTTCGGTAAACATGAAATTACAAATGTAAAAAAATACCGACAGAGCTTACAAGTTATAATTACTATCAACAGAGGGCGCGCACATTATTATATTTTAATTTTGTTTTGAACCTAATATTTAACAGATAAGTAATGCAAAATTGAAATTTCTGTTTACCGTTAAAAGCAGGGTCATATATTCTAAACTTTTGAAAGACAAGTAATAAATAACCGAATCTCACTCAAATATCATTTGTTTTTAATTTAAAAAAAAATCGGTTATTTTCCTTTACCCGTTCGTTATGAATCATTCCTTTTATTAGGAATAGTGAAATGATTTAGTTCCGCACATAGCGATTTAGTATCATATCGTCGTTTCTCTGACAAATAGGCGTAAACTCCAAAATAGTAAAACCAAATCTGCTCTCCAGAAGGGACATTATAAATGAAAATGAGGACCGAGGAACGTAAAAGTCCAATCAGCCTTCTTGTGGTAAAATTTTTATTTATCTAATTCCTACGCGTTTCGATCCTAGCGGATCATCATCAGGGGACAACTGATTGTAGGAAGCAGGACAAAAAACTTTTCACATGAGATAATCGTTTACACATAACAGTCCCACAGATATTTAAATAAAAACTATAACAAAGGACATAAGAAAAATATGTAAAAATACGTTGTACTACTTATTCTTATTTGTTCAAAACACACGTTAATATCGACTGTCATCAGAGGAAACGGTTTTAGGAACCAATCTAAAAATTAAGAATGAAAATTTAGTTAATTTAATATTTTTATGTTGGCCAAATCGGGTCAGAGTCAAGGACGAGCAGGTAAAATAAAACTAACGAAAGAAGAATAGTTGGAGTGTTCAGTACAAAAACGATAAAAATGTAATTAATTATTTAAATAGTTTTAGGGCACTGATGTATTGGCGACATGAGTTGCCTAATTGATAATTTAAATTAAGGGGAGAGCGATCTTGTGAAAGTGTTATCTCGATATTTTCAAGAATATCCAGTTTTTTTCCCTTATCTATGGAAAGTAATAATTTTGAGTTTTTTTTCCTTTTCGAAATTATGTTTATTAGTTTTTAGATGTGTACCAAAGGGAGACTTATTACCACCTTCTATTCTGTTAGACCTGAGATGTTCTTTGATACGTACTTGTAGGGACCTACCAGTTTGGCCGACATATTCAGCAGGACAAGAATCGCAAGAAAGCAAATAAACCCCGCTTTTATTTAGGGGACGTATTTTGTCTTTTAAAGATGAGAAAAAACTGGCAATAGTGTTTACTGATTTGTAGCAGACGAAAATATGAAATGGTATGGAAACGAAGTGTTTCGCGGTTAGTTTTTCTTGACGAATAAATTTTATATAAGAGTTATGACAAAGATTTTGTCTTTGTTTCTTTTTGAATATATTGTTGACTATGTGTGTTTTGGAAAACCATACTTTGCAGCCATTTGATGGATTATGTTTTTTTCCAAAATGAAATTCTCTTCTTTTAGGAGAATTGAGAAAAGCCGATGAAACATACTGTTGAGTGCAACTAGTTTATGTGATATGTGATGACATGAATCCCAGGGAATCATGTGATCTGTTTGTGTGGACTTTCTATATATTTTAAAATCGATATTTTGAGGCATTCTTTCTAGAGTAAGGTTTAGGAAATTAATTTTTTGTTGCTGTTCTACCTCCATGGTGAATTTGATGTTAGGGTGGAGTCCGTTGAGGTATTCAAAACAGGAATTTAGCCCGGACATGTTTTCGCACCATCCAACTAATGTATCGTCCACGTACCTAAACCAAAAGCCTACCTTCTTGACCAGGGGGTGACTGGAATTGAATAATTTGTTTTCTAGGAAATTCATAAAGACTTTTGCAACTAAGGGTGATAGTGAAGATCCCATCGGGAGACCATCCACTTGTTTGTATAGTTTGTTGAGGAGAGAAGAGAGAGACAAGAAGTTTGCTATTTTGTCAGATTAGGAGAGTTTTTTAACAAATGTTCGACAATGTTGAAGCTTTGAAGTCTAGGGATGCTTGGAAAGAGATTAACTACATCAAATGAAACTAGAATATAGTTGGAAGGCAGTGTTAACCCTTTTAATCTATTGACAAGTTCTACTGAATTTTTGATGCTATATTTAAAGTCTACATGCAACACGGTTTTCAGCACATTATTCAACCAATTCGTAAGGAAATAGGCTGGTGAATTGATAAACGAGACAACAGGGCGAATGGGGTGGTTTGTCTCCAAATACTAAATTGTGCAGGAGAGCTATTTAAAGGAAAAGTACCATATATATTATTTAAATTTTCCATAGATTTAAAAGCTGTTAATGTGGTACTAGTTTACTAACGTAGGTAAATACATGTAGTTTTACTATATAAGAGTGAGACTCAGAAAATCCCAGCAGAACTAAGCAGAAACGTCCTTAGATGGACATACTCCCTTTCTCAGATTTAAATTTCATTATTACCTCAGTCACGCCTACTAATATATATATACAGGGTGTTTCTTAATTGAGTGTCAATATTTAAGAAGGTGAGTTTAAGTGAAGGGTCCATTTTAAGAAGAAAACTTCATATAAACATATGTCTTAGACGGTGTAAATTTTGAGATACAGGGTGTTAAACTTTCAATAATTTCATAATTTTTCGATAATATCTCGAATACCACTCTAGATATTGTAATGAAATTTGGTATAGAGGTACTATGCATCTAGTGGAATTTTTTGATGTAGAACATTTTTTTAATTTCCACCAGTGGCGTCCGTACGGAATCCGACCTGCATATTTTCCCAGACATTGATGGTACGCCACTGATTTTTTTTAAATAAAAATTATTTTTGAAATTCCCATTCATTTTTGAGCAAGTTTGATCCTTGGTAATTTTGTGTTGGACGCACGGTTTTCGTTTTAAAAAATAAAAACCGTTTCTCTGCATAGTCCAAACAATCTTGGTCATAAGACGGATATCACCATGCATGCAGAGGAATATTATTGTATTAAACTCAAGAAATCAAATCTTGTCGAAAATAAATACTAAAAGTTTTCAAAAACAAACAAATGAATCAATAAAAATGCTTTATTTTAGAAAAATCAGTGGCGTGAAAGTAATTACTATGTCCATTCTTATTAAAATCAGAAATCGCTTTATCTTAGTGAGAGATATTTGTAGATAATAGTATGTAGTCTTCAGCCACCAATCTAGGACCACCATGTCAATGTTTTTCAGAAGTCTGTTCCTTCATAAATACTTTTTATAAATTTTATTAAAATAATATGACATTCTTCAACAATAACAAGTTATTTACAAAACTATACTAATACAACTAGGTACATAATTAATAATTTCAACAAAAATAATTAGGTTTTAACAAATTGACAGCACACTTTGTGAAACAAAATAGAAAAAAAAATTAGATAAGTTGTTGAAAATGCCCACCACCTTGGAGAATACACGCTTCAGCCCTTTTCCTCATGTTGTCGCGAACTCTTTGAAGGATACCCTCGGTGTTTCTGATAATATCGCAAGAATCTCTTATACGATCCTTCAGCTCCTCTACAGTGTTTACTGGGGTGCGGTAAACTAAAGATTTAAGATGTCCCCATAGAAAAAAATCCAAACTATTTAGGTCTGGGGACCTAGGGGGCCATGGTTGGGGTCCGCCACGACCTACCCATCTGTTGTTAAATGTGCGGTTCAAATATTCTCTGGCTTCAATACTAAAGTGAGCGGGCGCGCCATCGTGCATGAACCACATTCTGTTTCTAATCAGAATTGGTATATCTTCTAACAATATCGGCAAATCGTTCTCAAGAAACCGGCGATAATTATGGCCATGTAGTCTTTCTGGGAGGAAAATAGGTCCAATTAGGCGATTTTCGATAATGCCAGCCCAAACATTTATTGAAAATTGCTCTTGATGATGATGTTCTACAATGGCATGGGGGTTCTCGTCGGCCCAGATATGATTATTGTGGAAGTTTCTGATAGCGTTCTTGGAGAAGTTCGCTTCATCTGTGAACATTATTTCGCGATCAAATAAGGGATTACGCGCAATTTTTTCCAAAAACCATTCACAAAAATTAACTCGGAAAGGAAGATCTCGGGGAAGTAAGGCTTGCACTCGTTGAATGTGATATGGGTATAAAAAAAATCATGTAGAATTCTCCAAACTAGGATGTGCGAAATATTTAGGTTAATTCCAATTTTCCTAGTACTCAGTTCAGGATTTTCATCTATGGAATTTAATACTGCCTCTTCAATTTCTGGAGTTCTTACAGTCCGATAGGCCCTTTTTAATTGATTATTTGGCTTGAATGTACCTGTTTCAGTCAACCTTCTATGCACATTTGCAAATATTCGCCTATCTGATATGACTCTACCAGGAAAGCGCTCTTGATATAATCGCCTAGCTTCCGGTGAACTGCCATCAGCCAAACCATACATGTAATGCATGTCTGCCAACTCTTCATTGGTAAACTCAACCATTTCTTTTCTCAGATATATCAGATATTTAGAACACAAAATTAATTAAACCCGACTGAATCTGAAAGCTGAACTGTCAAATTAAGTTACAAGAGAAGTATTAATTCTGACAGCCAAAGCCTACTACAATAATAATTATTATTAGTAATCTTTCTTTATTGATGAACTAATAGTATTTTATAGTTTCGTGTTAAAAAATTATAAGCTCAAATAATAATTTTGAAATCTTTGGGTATTAGTTATTCATAAGCAAATTTGATTTCTTGAATTTCAGTCAAAAAAAAAATTTCCTTGCATGCCATGGCGATTGGTGTTCAACTCAAAATTACCAAGAGATCAAACTTGCTCAAAAATGAATGGGAATTTCAAAAATAATTTTTATTTAAAAAAAATCAGTGGCGTACCATCAATGTCTGTGAAAATATGCAGGTCGGATTCCGTACCGACGCCACTGGTGGAAATTAAAAAAAAATGTTCTGCATCAAAAAATTCCACTAGATGCATAGTACCTCTATACCAAATTTCTAGAGTGGTATTCGAGATATTATCGAAAAATTATGAAATTATTGAAAGTTTAACACCCTGTATCTCAAAATTCACACCGTTTAGAACATATGTTTATATGAAGTTTTCTTCTTAAAATGGACCCAAAAATCACCTCCTTAAATATTGACACTCAATCAAGAAACACCCTGTATTATATATATATATATATATATATATATATATATATATATATATATATATATATATATATATATATAAATAAAAGTCATAGTATTGTAAATAACCTAGGATTTCTAATATAATAAGAATGGTATTACATCTTAAATACTATTGTAAAAAAACATCTTATTCTGATTAAAACAAATAGAAAAATCTCATTTTTACAAGAAAAACTAAAAATACTGCGAGAAAAAACAGGAACAAATTCATTTTACTCATGGGGAAGGTTTTTAAAGAATTATTGAAAGATTTTATCTCGAACAACTGGCGTATGTCCAGTGCATAAATCACTGAGATCTTTGTATTTATTTGCAAAAAAATCATCTGTGTTCATTTGAAAAACGACGTAAGGCAGATTTCTTCTAGAAAGCCTTAAGATTAGCGATAACTGCGGTTATAAAAATGTCTCCTGTCATTGCTGTTGAACAGGGGCGTGCGGTGAAATTTTTAGAAAGGGAAGCAATTTTTAGAAAGTTACCTATTTGTAATGTAATTCAATTCTTCGAACATTTTTTGCAAATTCGTCAATGACGTCATCATAAAAACGTCGAGGCTCCGACAAATTTTGGAGAAGTTTATTTTTAATGGACAACAGCGATATATGCGAAAGTCTCTCCTGCCCCGTCGAATTTTTCAAAAAATTTTTATACGTTTAAGCGCGTTCTAGTGATGAACTTGTGGCAGGTATTGTCATTACTAATTCACACAATTCCGACACTTCGGTGTAGGAATCTTCCAGCTCCTTGTCTTTTAAAAATTGCATTAGTTCCTTAGCGTTATTTTTTGCGCTAATGTCATCAGTTTGGTAAATCACTTTTAGTTCAGATCGCAGTAACACTCGGTCGAAGAACCATAATGAAAAAGAAGAGATTTAAACGCATCTTCTGGAAAAGTTTTTCCTTTAAATGCATCAAAATTGCAGAGCTCGAGGAATTTAAAATCGTTTAAACCGTTAAATCTATAGTTTATTTGTTGCTCATCTCCCACCTTGTCTGTTCGAAGACGCTTGGCTTGTGGCTCTACATTTAACGTCATCGTTTTCTCCCAAAATAGGTCAAAAACATCTCTTTTTTGGCTTAACATGGACTTAAAATGATCCACTTTTTTAAGCGAAAAGCAATATCATTTGTTTTAGTTTGTAATATATTAAAAACATTGTCCGAGAATGAAAATATTTCTGAAAATATGTTCAACAAATAATTAAAATTAAAATCTCGTTTCAAACAGTCCAAAAACCTCGTCGAACTATTTATTGCTTCTGGGTCCCACGTTCCATTATTTTCTATTATATTCTAAAATAGTTCAATCAGTGATTCACGATTTTCAGATACTGTTAACACAAGTCTTCCGTTATAGTTCTACCTAGTAGGAGCTACTTTGGGCAATCGTTTGTGGACAATGAAGTCCAAAGCTTGTGTACGTTTTGTTGACTTGGAAGAAAAACAGCCATGCCACTGAAAGTAACGAAAAATACTTTACACTATTTAATGTGATTGATGGACTGGGATAAAATAAATTTAATTTATGAGCAAAACAATGGACTTTAGTAACCTTATAAACTACGATATATAATGCATCTGCTGTACGATTTTCGGACACATTCTTAAAACCTAAAAATCGCTCCTGAATACTTCCATCTGTTTTAACGTAGCGTATTACTATAGATAATTGGCTAAAATTAGTGATATCAGTTGTTGCGTCCAGAACAATAGCAATGAACCGCGTCTCGTCAATCTCCTGCTTAATTCTTTTTAGAATAATGGTTGCAAAAGCGGAAATTAAATCATTCTGGATTCGATTCGACGTTCTGCGAAAAACGCTAGACTGCTCTAAATGATTTTTTAAACAATCATCATATTTAGCCTTTAAACTAAGTAAATCTTGAAAATTTCCTCTATTTGAAGAAACCCCTGTTTCGTCATGACCTCTAAATCCCAATTCGTGATGTGCGAGAAAACAAACAACATCGATAAGTCTTCTTAATATTTGTCTATTTTTATCGACTAGTTCATTGTGTTGGCGGTGACTAATTTCCAACTGTTTATTAAGGGCCTGTGCAATTCTCGTTTTGCCGAAAACTTTTTCTTTTATGACGGCCTGTAAATGCGCTTTGGACATAATGTGTCTTTTTACAGCTTTATGGAAATTGTTTAAATGGGAAAAAACCAGTTTTATTCCAGAGACCTTTTTCATTTTCAGAAAGTAAACATAGCCAACAAAATAATTTACTTATATTTTCACACCCTGTTAGCCATTTAAATTGTTCATATTGTTTTTACGGATAAAAATGTCTAATACAGTTTTTCATTTTTGTGATTAAATTTTTCATAGGCCGTTTTGCCCTTCCTTTGGAAATTATTTGAAGCTTATCAGCGAAGTTTAAATGTTGAAAATCCCTTTATTATTAAGACACACACCACACATTCACACACACTCTTCTTACTAAATTCTCCCAACATTTTCAACGTTATAACCGACATCCGAAGTTATTTGCATATCCACGTCCGTATTATTGTCTTCCATATCGCACCATACACGACCGCGACGCGACGTACGTATCACACAACACACGGATAGCCCTTCAAACAAATAACCTACTCCAACGATAGCTTCCGCCCCCACTTAAAGCACGCAACTAAAATGCAAAAATTGCAAACAGCCGGTGGAAAGTTCAATAACCTCTGGCTCGATTCACAGCAAATCAAGCATACAGGACTTGGCTGCAGAGAAGCTAGAGGCCCGCATAGGTTCTATTCGATATTCTATTGTGGCTGGGTCGGAGTTAAGGCCGCATTTATTATGGGCTTGATAATTAAAATTATATTTTAGCATTTTTAATATAAACTAAATTAATGGTTTCCTATTTCAAAAATTACATTTTAGAAGATGTTTTGTAATTTTGTTTTTGGGGAAGCACTGCTTCCCTTACTTCCATGGACTGCACGCCCCTACTTGGGCATAATTTAAAATACATTCAATAAGCAGTTCTTACAATGAGACACACCGCCATTTTGTTCCGTCATGTTGAATTCGTACCAGTTTATTCTTATATCATATTCAATTTTTTTTTGCAAAGTCAATGAATAAGAATATTTCTTACGTTGATCTTTTAAACATTTGAATTCGTACTACAACTTTATCAGTTTAACTCTGTATCACACTTAATGCTTACACAACATTTGAAATTGATCTAACAAGTAATTTTTTGAGACTGATTTTTTAAATATTTTATTAGGCCGATATTTTGTTTTGCAATCTTGGATTCATACCAAAATATTACCAGTTCATTCCTATCTCACCCTTGATTATTGTCCAAAATCGAAGGGAAATTGGATAATTAGTCTTTTTGGTAATAATTTTTAACGTTTCACTAGGCCGGGATTCGCCATACTAGATTTTTACCAAAATATTACTAGATCATCCCCATATGACCCCTAATGTTTGACTAAAATCTGGTGTCAATTGGGTAAGTAGATTTTAAGCTATGCCGCCAATTGAAAGATAGACAGACCGACAGACAGAGCTCTTGAATTCGTACGATTTTACCAGATCGTTTCCATCCGATATTTAATTATTGTATGAAATTTGAAATCAATCCACTAAGTAGTTTTTAAATATTTTATGAAGCCGCCATTTTGTTTCGCTATCTTGGATTCAGTGGCGGCTCGTGGTGAATTATATTGGGAGATCAATAACAAATTTAAAAATATACATACTTAAAATAAAAATAAATATCTTATCTTTAATTTGAGCTTTAAATTCTCTTGAAGTTCAAGTCTACTCTTCGTTCTTTAGAATTGGAAAAATGCTGAATGACACGTTCGTTAAAATTGCACGCACATTCCTTTTATAAACTTAACATTTTTAAAGCGGATAGTCTATCTTGGCTCCTCAACAGCTCGAATGTCCCACAAAATTTTACACAATCTATAATTTTGTTTAAAATATAACGATTTTTTGATACATTTTTATTAAAATCTCTAAGGGATTTTCTATAAGCTTTGTCTAGCTGAGTTCACCGAACATTTCATGTGATCTGCAGAAAACGCATGTTTTTTTATTTTATCTTTTAAGTGTTTTAAGTCTTTAACGCTGGTTTTGCACCATAATGAGTCCGACGAGTCCTTAGAAAACAACAAACAAACATAACAGTAAAATGAGTTAGAGACCTCACAACCACATATCCAGTTAGCTAAATCTTATATACTTTTGCGAAAGTTTCGATCAACCTCTTTATTTTTGTCTTTACTAGTTTGTCGTATACTAAGTTTTGGCAAATTGCGACCACTTACCTTGAATTCGGTTATTTTCTCAAAATTAAGTTCGTTAGTACTCTTTAATTATTTAATTTTTTGCACTACCGACATTTTATTTCATCTACATTCACAACTCAAACATAGACCACCTGGAAATTGGTTATTTTTGCAAAATTAAGTTCGTAAGCACTTTTTAGTTGTTTATTTTTTTGCACTAGTCACTACCAACATTTTATTTCCCGTATATTTACCAACTCACACATGTATCATAAAAATAAAAAAATATATATTACAAAAAACAGTATATAAATCAATTTTTTCATCGATTAAAAACGTCCGAAACAATATCGACCGCGCGACCTCTGAACAACTGAACTTCCGCATGCCGACTTGATGCCGCGACTGATCGAGCGAATTATGAGAAGAGAACGGCTGATCGCGATTTCATATTCCATTTGCTATCATCTTCGGTTACTTCCGTCAAGCTTTAAGGTAATCAGGGCAATTCGGACTGCCCAGCCTAGCTTAGTACAGGTTATTTTATTATGCCTAAGGAACGCAACAAGACTATTCGAATGCGCGCGGTTAATAGTGTAGCGTATTTAACTTTTCCCAAGGTTCGCGTTTTAGTCCAACTATTAGGAGGGACGGTCAAACGAATAATTTATTTTCTGAAATATTTTTGGGGGGGTCATTGACCAAATAACCCTATGGAAGAGCCGCCACTGCTTGGACTCCACATAATACTAGATTTTTGTGCAAAATTTGAGGTAAATCAGATAGTAGTTTTTTTAGTTATAATTCTTTTAACATTTCATTAGGCCGTCGTTTTGTTTCGCCATATTGGACTTTTACCAAAATCTTACCGGGTCGTTCCCTATGACCCTCAATTTTTGACCAAAATTTGAAGTCAATCGTATGGTAGTTTTTCATCTTTGCCGAACAGAAAGACCGACAGGCAGAGAGATTGACGGAATTAAGATAACATGTTTTTCGGCATCTAGGGACCCTGAAACCTAAAGAGCTGAAAAAATCTCGAAGGGTAATTTTTTACTATTACAGTATTGCCCTTTAAGAGGAAAGTAAAAACGAAAAAAAAACGATCTTGGTAATAAAAATGGTTTGATTTTTTTTGTATGTACATAGATGATGTGTAGTACAAAAATTTAAATTTCTGTTTACTTATTAAATAGCAGAGTACTATATTCTAAACTTTTGAAAGAAAAGTTTTAAACATTTTTTAGGGCGCCATTTGTTCGTATGAATATTCGACAAGTTTCTATCTATGCCACACTAGATTTTGGGGCATAATTGAAAATAAATTGTATAAGTAGTTTTTACACTGATTTTTTTAAGATCCAGCCATTTTGTTCTGTCATGAGCAAAATTTGTAATTGTATAAAAAAATTCTTTTAGGCTGATTTTTTAAACATTTTGTTTGGTCGCTATTTTGTTCCACCATTCTGAATTCGTACTACAATTTTACTAGTTTATCTTTGTATCACATTTAATGCTTAAACAAAATTTGAAACAAATCTAATTAGTTTTTCAGTCTGATTTTGTAAATATTTAATTAGGCAGCCATATTGGATTCGTAGTAAAATATACCAGTTTATTTTTATGTAACACTTTTAGTAATAATTTTTTACCATTTCCACAAACTGCATATTTACCAAAATATAACCGGGTCATTTACATAAGACCCCTAATTTTTGACTAAAATTTTTAAGTTGGGTAGTTCTTTAGCTATGCGGCGAACTGACAGACAGACAGACCGACAGACTGACTTAGGGAATTGAGAAAACGTGTTATATCGTCTAGAAACGTTAAAATGCGAAGGTATGTAAAATCTTGGGGGTGATTTTTTCACGATTACAAATATTTAATTGGCCACCATTTTGTTGCGCCATCCTGAATTCGAACCAAAATTTTATCAGTTAATTCCTGCATAATACTTCATTTTTGTGCTAAATTTCAGGTAAATGATATTAGTAGTTTTTAGTAATATTTTTTGTAACATTTCACTGGACCACCATTTTATTTCGTCATAGTGGATTTTTACTAGTTCATCAATATATCACACTTAATTCTGGCAAATAATTGAAATCAATGTAATAAGTAGTTTTTTAAATACTTTAATTTCGACAGTTGATTACTGCTTAATACTAGATGTTTGTGTAAAATTTCAGGTAAACTGGATAATCAGTTTTTCAGTAATATTTTTTTTACGTTTCCCTAGGCCGCCATTTTTTTATCATATTGGATTTTTACCAAAATCATCCCCATATTTTTAGTAGTTTTTTAGCCATGCCGCGAACAGGCCGATACAGTGATAGACAGACAGATCGACGAAATTAAGAAAACATGTTTCTGGACATCTAAACGTTCCTAAAATTTGTAAAAACCTGGTGTTTTTTTCAAGATTACAATACTCCCCTTTTACGAGGGAATTAAAAATGTACTTTATCATTGTTTTATACTTTGTTTTTATACCCTTGAAACTCCTATATCCATATATTTATACCCTTGAATATTTCTACTAATCTATCGAATTATCTCGCCAGATATTCGCTAATCAATGACACTAAATACGACTTCCACCACCAACTTGGTGACTTTCACAAAATCAACGCAAGCATGCCATATTCAGTATTGAGGTCTACCCTTTTCCTCATGCCCGTTAATCATCTATTTTTTTTCTGCTAACAATCCTATCCACAGTTATGGTTGCGACCGTACTTCCATTTCTTCTTTATTTATTTATTTATTCAGGAATAAGTACTCTACAGAAAAAAATAAATTCTAAATGGTACACTAAAGTCTAACAATAAAAACCTAAAATTAATAAAAACAATAACAGAAAAAAAAACAGATATATGTGTATATTTTACGAGACAAAGTACTGGTGCTACATTAACGACAAATAAATTGTTAAGGGGAAATCACAATATTACAAAGCGTGAGGAACAGGAACTATATGGGGATATACTGCAGTCTACTCTTAAGGTCGGACAGACTGAAGCTAAATATATTAATATCTGAGAAATGGTTGTTATAGTTTCGGAGAATTTTATCCATAAAGACGGCTTGTCCATAGTTCGTATGGTGTGGAACTTCAAAAAACAGGCATTGCTGTCTTGTTAGTCGTGCTGGAACATGAAAGAACATGCGGTTCACCAACTCCACACAGTCAATCAACCCACGTGACAGCTTGAAAACGAAAACCAACATTCTGTATTCAGGTAGAGAAAACGATGTTTGTATAGCAGGTATTTTAAGAACTTATTCTTTTATGTATATCATAATCAGGGATCCAAATAATTAAGCAGTATTCAAGGATGCTCCGAACAAGGCTGTTATATAAACAGGTAAGTGCTTTGGTAATGTTTATGAACTTGGTATTGCCCTTCAAGAATCCTAGCATCCTGAAACTGTTGAGAGTTATGTTGTCACAGTGCTTGTTAAAGGTGAGCTTGTTATCAAAAATGACTCTTAAGTCATTAAAAAAGTCAGCTCTTTCCAAAATGTGGTATGGAAAAAAGATGGGATTAGAGCACCTGCCAAAACTAACCACTTTGCATTTGTTAGTGTTAATCTTTAATAGGTTTGTATTACATCAATTTGTGAAGCTGTCGAGGTCAGTCTGCATGTAATTGTCGGAGGAATTGACAATGTTGTCGAATTTCAGGTCATCCGCATACATAATAACATACGATTTCCTGAAATAAGATTCAACGTCATTCAGGAACAAAGTAAAGAGAATGGAGCCAATGTGTGAGCCCTGTGGGACTCCTGATGTCACCTGAATTTCACGAGATGAAAAACCAGAAATCGTTACCCGTTGTTTACGAATAGTAAGGTATGACTCAATCCAGGTCAGGTAGTTGCCTGATATCCCAATGTCCAAAAACGTTTTCAAAAGTAGTTTGTAATAGACGCTGTCAAAGCTTTAGATAGGTCAGTATATATAGAGTCCACTTGAGAACCTGCTTCAGTTGAAGTAAGAAGATGCTGGTAGTCACGTAAGTTAGTAGAGGTGGAGCGACTCTTGTAAAAACCGTGTTGTTTGGGGGAGATATAATGCTTAAAACAAAGGAATATCTCCTCCGTAAGTATCGACTCCATGACTTTAGGAATCGCAGACAATACCGATATTCCACGAGAATTAGAAATGTCACTTGTCACTACTTTTAAATATCGGCTGTAAGTTAGAAGATTTTCAAATAACAGGAAAAGTGCCAGAATCGAGAGACCTCTGAAAAACCATCATAAGAGGTTGACCTAAAGCACTTGAACAGTTCGTCAGTAATGCTGCAGGAATGCCGTCCGGGCCGGCTTTCTTCGAGGAGTCAAGGCACGAAAGTTTCTTTTTGATGTTACCAACAAATCAAACAAATCGATGTCATTGTGGTCCGAAAAGGAGGCCTGAAAGTGGAATGCAAATGATTCGGCTATGTCTTGAGGGTTTTCGAGCACTAGACCGTTGTGTTTCATTTCAGCCGGCAACCCTTTTTAGGTTGTTAATGAAAGCCCAGAAATGTTTAATATTTTGTGGAATCATACATTCAGTATTTGTAACGTACATTAAATAACACATGTCTGTCCTAATTCGTGCGTCACGTCGAATATTTGAGTACTTCATGTAATCGCTCAATGATCCACTTTTATTTGCAATATAGCCTGTTCTTTATTTATGAAGTCCACCATCAAACTATCTAGGGTATTTGTCTGTGGTGATGACTTTCGTAAAAACAAGAGATTGATGTGTCAATGTTAGTAGAAAAGGATATAAAAGCCCAGTCAATCTGATTTTAGAAAACGTTAAGACCTTGGTAACGAGCTCGGGTAAAGTCGTATACAGTTACTCTGCTGTTACTTAACTGTTTAATATGCTCTATATCGAAATGAGTTTCTATGGCAGGATGATGAGAGTCAATCTTTAACAATGGATTCAAGCACTCGATGACAGACAGGTGATTCAAGTCATCAGCAAAGATCAGATCAAGCAATCTACCTATAGAGTTTGGAATAGAGTTGACCTGTTGCAGTTCCAAGAAGAACATAGTATCAACGAATATCTCGGCTGTGGGGGAGTTTAGCTCGTCAGGTACTAGGATTCTATCGTTCAAGGTCCATTTAACCCGTGGAAGGTTGAAAAAGCTGACATATCGTTCGACGAACTTTGTCGCTCCGTTAGCGGATATCATTGTCGCTTTACCGCTACAAATATGTTATTATTTTTAGCGATTTTTGTTGTTTTTTCTTAGCTCTACTCATCATAATAAGTAAAATTTACAAAATACAGTTTTTATTTATCGGACTGACATGTCTGTTTCAATATCTGCCTCAAAAGGCCTCTAAAATAAAGTTCATTTAGAATGAGAAACTCCGCCCACCAGTTTAAATATCCAAAAAAAAATATGTTTTTTAGAACACGTGGAATAGTTCAACTTTAAACTTTTTAATTTCACCAGTACTCAAGCCTATAATACAGCGACTTTTTGGACACTGTAAAGTATACATAAAATTACATAACGGGATAGCAAAAGAGATATATTTTAGCAAATGGGGTTGAAAAGAATATTTGAATTTAATTATAAAACTCCCTGTCTTTATCGCCCTTATATCTGTGTATTTATATTATTATTACAAAAAAAACCGGGTGAACGGATTTCAAATAAAAATATATGGAACCACCAGAGAATCATCCTCTACAATTTGGCGTTTGACTCATCAAAATCGACCAAGCCGTATAGATAGATGCAGGGTTTTCCCATTTAAAAAAACACATAAGTTTGATTAATAGCTAAAAATTGACAGCTCACAGCAAAAATCTGACTATGCCACTGGATTCTACGTAAAAAGCCATATAAGAACCAGTTTTTAGCTTGAAATACGAGGGTGGTCCCAAATTTCAATATTTTCAATTTCGCCCTGTATTTCAGAAACAAAGCGGGCTATGAATATTTTGTTTATACCATCTTTCCTTTCACAAAAAAGTCTCTATTTTCTCTCATAATATCATCGAAAATGGGATACCCTGTACAGGATGTCTCACATTGGTTGTCACTAATTGAAAAATTGAAAACCATAAGAGATATTAAAATTCTGATACCCCATCCTCGAGTTCTTTTTTTTAGAAGGTTATAATGGCACAAATATCGCGACCCGTTACGGAGCCATTGTTTTTGACATATGGCCCGAACATATATTTTTTTAAATGGGACATCCTGTATTTTTATAGCTCATTAATTCCGGCATTGTTTTGCGGTTAAAACAATCTAACACACTTTATATTATTTATTTTTTTAATACCAAAAAACAGGAAAATCTTTTAGTATTAAAAAAGATATTAGGGGGCCATGAAATTGAAAATTTAATAGATAAATAAAATATTATTTTGAAAAACAAAAATTTTTATTGAGACTGGCATACATTTTCATCAGAATACATGTCGCTTGTTATTGCAATCAAGGAAGAAAATTTATTTTGTAGTATGCCATGTACGATAAACAAAATAACGATTTTTATCTGTCAGATAAATTCAGATCTGTCAAATCATTTGTCAGTGCAAAAATCAAATTCCAATAATTAGTTTTCAAAAAAGTCTCTTTTTTCTCATATAAAATGCAGAGGTGCGAACATTTTAAAAAATACAATATGTTAAAATGCTATATTGAACGTCATAAAGATCGTCGCGCTGGGCCAAATTTGTATTTTTAGAGATATCCAGAACGGCCTAACCCAAGCCTGAAGATTTTTCAACAAGAGAATAATGAAAATAACTCTATAAATCTAATTAGATGTGTCAATCCGAGCACATCATGCAGAAAAATCGAAGCTGACATTGGCGTTTCTCATGTGAAATCTTCAATAATTCTAAAGAAAAATAAGCTTAAGCGCTACAGGGCAAGAAAAACTCAGCTATTATACACGGGAGATACAGAAAGCAGGATACAATTCTGTGATTGGTACCTAGATAAACTCCTAGACCGATGAATCACAAATCACAAGTTCGGGAATTTTTAATAGACATATTAATTAACAATGGGTTAACTCAAACCCTCATCAGCAACTCAACCGGATTCACCAGGGTAGATTTGGTTTCAATATTTGGGTCGCGTTATTAGGCAATAGAGTTGTTGGATATGAAATGTATCAAAAAAGTTTATATTCACAACGTTACCTTAATATTTTAGAAAAAAATAGCACAACTTATATAGATAATATATCCCTGCTAGAACGTGAAACTTTATTTTCAACATGATGGAGCCCTAGCCCATATTGCTAGTGTAATAAGTGAGTACCTAAATATAAATTTTGAGCAGCAATTGATCTGCAATCTCGAGCCTATCAGATGGTCAGCCATGTCACCTGATATCACCCCCCTCGACTTTTTCTTTTGGGGATTTTTAAAGAATAACATGTATTTACAGAGAAATAATAAATTAGAGAAACTTCGAGAAAAATTCGAAGCAGCTATGCGGCGTGTAACTAACATCAATCAATACTGTAAAATATTTCTTTTGTAAAATTTGGCCTATGAATCAAATTTAGGTACCAAATCATTTTCATCAGAAAAAATAAATAAATTTGGTAACCGGGTAAAATACAGGGTGTCCCATTAAGAAAAAAGACATGTTTAGTTCGTTTCTTTATAACAATGAATAATTATAGTTAAATTTACTATTCCATGGCCACCTAATATCTTTATTTTTATAATAAACGGTTTTCTCCTATTTTATTAAAAAAATAAATAATATAAAATGTGTTACACTGTTTTAACCGCAAAAAATACTGGATTTAATGAGCTATAAAAACACAGGGTGTCCCATTTAAAAAAATACATGTTCGGGCCATATGTAAAAAAAATGGTCTAAAAAAAACGTCCCGCCACACCACAGGATTTTACATCAAAAAGTGCCTTCAAAACGTGTTTTCAAATTTTATATATTTCCGATAGTAAATAAACTAAAGGACTATTTTGAATAGCAAAATTTGAAAACCACCCCGTAGGTCCGTGATGGGTCGCAGTAGCCATGATCTGTTTGTGCCATTATAACCTTCTGAAAAAGGAACTCAAGGATTTTAATAAAATTAAATAAATATTTCAGTAAATTGTTTTCCGTACGAAATTGAGTTAATCTCAATTAATCCTCCTTGTTTTTATATTTAAGTGAGCGTTGATTAATAAAGAGAATTAATCAATGGGTGAATCGTCTTAATATTTACATCAGAGATAGTTCTATATAATCAACATCCGTTGAGATATATGAAAATAATTCCTACACAAAATTATAATTTTAGGCAACGTAAAATACAAAAATTTCTGCAGCATATTACGTAGGGTATCTGGATGTCCCAAGAAAAGCCAAAAGAGGATTATTGCGAAAATACCTGCTATTGCTGTGGATCTACGAATATCATAACAAAAGTACATTCGGGAATAAGGTGCTTCAGAAGTAAAGAAATAAAAAAGCAGATGCTTATAACAGACGTTTCTTTCAAAAAGTTTTTGTGCAAGTTTATGTCGATAATCGTGGTTATTGGGTTTAGAACGGGTCAAGAATACGTCATTTAGTGACGTATTCTTGAGTCTCTATTCGGACGCGAGAAAGAAAGCTTCGAAAATGCCAAATGTGATTTTGGCTAAACATCAGCAAAACTGTTCTTTTCAGAACGACAGCAGTGAACGGATGTACACCCGAAATGAAAACACATTATATATATATATATATATATATATATATATATATATATAAATATATATAAATATATATATATATATATATATATTTCAAGATAGTTTTGTATTTGTCTGGGTGATGTTGATATATTCTTTAGTTTATTAAGGAGGAAATTAAACCCTCGCACAAAACAAAAAGTACATATGCACTTATATATAAAATGTAAATTCAAGGCACTATTGTATTAAAAAGACATGAATACATTTTAAATCTCGCCCATATTAGGCTACATTTATTTGAATGACCCTATATATGGAAATATTATATATATATATATATATATATATATATATATATATATATATTTCATTTTTTTTACTTCTGTGTATTTTAGAGTTTATTGCTGTTTAAAATAGAGATGTACTTTTCTTTTACATAACTTGCCAAACTAAGTTTAAAAATTAAGTTGCATCATAAAATCATTTTCCTTCCAAAAACGCAAATGACTTATTGCAAATCAATTTCGGTACGGTATTATTACGAGTTTGCGGTAGTCAGTGCAGTCAAACTTATATCTATCAAATCACTGAAAACAAAAAAATAGCACTGCTCACTGCTCAGTGAGTCAGTAGCAATTAAAAATCTGCCTTGTTGCTCTTATCTACATCCTGCTTCGTAAGTAGCAAAAGTTCCAGCCAATGCTTCGCCTGTAGCCTGATATAAATTGTTTAGTAGCAGCGAGCGGCACAGAGCATTTACTATTGCTGCTCAAGACAGCCGCGGAAAACAACTTCTTATCTAATTAATTACGCAAATCGGCAAAACGTACTAGACATAACTCGCGTCGCCGTCGCTCCGTAAGCCGTCTATCTGCCGCGCGTGGTTATACCTACCCATATTCGTCTTTTAACCGAAGTAGAAGCCATTTTTAATGTTAAGGTAGAAGAAACGAGTTTATTTGTCTGATAAAAATGTCCACGACAAAACTCAACTTGCGCGACTGCAAGGCACAATACAGTATCCGCCTTACACGCGTCAAAACACACTATATTCAACTCACTATAATCACTTATCGCACAAGTAGCAACTTCACTGCTAGTTAGCACTCTTTCGCTCTCATCGTTTCGTTCACTCTTGGAATTAGAATTGGACGCTGCCGTGTGCCGCCGGCTTTATATAGGCCGAGCAAGTCAACTTTGAATCTCTAGAAATTTCGAGCAGCTATGAGACTGGACTAGTATGTCCCCCCATCTAGCAGTGATAATTTCTAGAATCATTAGAAAGATTCAATAGACATGCAAGGCCATCTAGTGGCCTTGTGGGCAGTCGTGATCGCGAGTTCACGGAGTGGATCTCTTCTAACTAGGTGGCGCTAGCGTCCTCGGAGTGTCATTCGTGGGCGCGGCGCGATACAATACTTTCTTTAGCCGCAAGAAAGCAAGAAACTAGAAGGCGGGCCGCATGCGGCCCGAGAGCCGCGTGTTGAACACCCTTGGTCTAGAGTATATCTTTTTGATATCAAAAATGTGAAAATTTATTGATTTAACATCTTGCGTCCGCAAGAGTAATGAGCCCTCCCATTGTGAAACCCTAGGCACAGCATTCACTTTACCACAAGAACAAAACATTCTATAAACGCCTTCTGATTGCATAGGAATTATTACGTATTTTAATAATTTTAAGCACTACCCTATTTTCTTGTGAGATTGAGAATTTTAGCTGTATTACCCTGTATAAGAGGTTGAACTGCACCCAATAATCGTATGACGTTTGTACGAATTTAGAATACGTGCGATTATGTGCATAACAATGTAACTATATACTGTCCTATTTAAAACCGTTAATTATTCTCTCCACTATTAATCATAAAATACTCAGAAGATGTGTCATTTTTGGCAAATTAACAAACTTTATGAACAGAACTCTATTAGCGCACGCAATTCGGAGACGTCTATTTCCGGTCACTGGTGCATAAAAATAATTTTAAAACGCCTGAGTTAATTAACAAGTCTGTCTTTACGTGAAAGCTGATCGACAAATTACGTGTATTTATTTGTTTTTACTCAGTCCAATACGAAAAATAGATACAAACCTGAAAAATATGCAGCTCTTAACAACAAGCCTATTGATTTTTATTTCACAGTGACCAGGAACTGGTCATCGCAAAACCAGGGGCGTGCGGTGAAATTTTAAGAAAGGGAAGCAATTTTTAGAAACTTACCTATTTGTAATATAATTCGATTCTTCGATCATTTTTTGCAAATTCGTCAATGACGTCCTCATGAAAACGTCGATGCTTCGACATATTTTGGAGAAGTTTATTTTCAATGGACAGCGATGTATGCGAAAGTCTCTCCTGCCCCGTTGAATTTCTCACGAAATTTTTTATACGTTTAAGTGTTGAAAAATTGCGTTCTACTGATGAACTTGTGGCAGGTATTGTCAATACTAATTCACACAATTTCGACACTTCGATGTAAGCATCTTCCAGCGCCTTGTCTTTTAAAAACTGCATTAGTTCCTTAGCGTTATTTTTTGCGCTAATGTCATCAGTTTCGTAAATCACTCTTAGTTCAGATCGCAGTAACACTCGGTCGAAGAACTGGCCATAATGAAGAAGAAGAGACTTAAACACATCTTCTGGAAAAGTTTTTCCTTTAAATGCATCAAAATTGGAGGAATTTCAAATCATTTAAACCACTAAATCTATAGTTTATTCGTTGCTGAATTTGATCGATTATTTCATAAAAGATGCGTCTGTATGATGTTTAAACATCTCCCACCTTGTCTGTTCGAAGACGCTTGGCTTGTGGCTCTACATTTAACGTCATCGTTTTCCCCCAAAATAGGTCAGTCATCTCTTTTTTGGCTTAACATGGACTTAAAATCATCCACTTTTTTTAGGCAAAAAGCAATATCATTTGTTTTAGTTTGTAATATATTAAAAACATTGTCCGAGAATGGAAATATTTCTGAAAATATGTTCAACAAATAATTAAAAATAAAATCTCGTTTCAAACAGTCCAAAAACCCCCTCGAACTATTTATTTCTTCTGAGTCTTACGGTTCATTATTTTCTATTATATTCTCAAATAGTTCAATCAGTAATTCACGATTTTCAGATACTGTTAACACAAGCCTTCCATTATAGTTCCACCTAGTAGGAGCTACTTTGGGCAATCGTTTGTGGACAATGGAGTCCAAAACTTGTGTACGATTTGTTGACTTGGAAAAAAAAGAAGCCATGCCACTTAAAGTAACGAAAAATACTTTACACTCTTTAATGTGATTGATGGACTGGGATAAAACTAAATTTAATTTATGAGCAAAACAAGGGACAAACACAGCACTTGGGAAAGTTTCTCGAACTTTACCTTGCAGACCCCCTAATTGTCCTGCCATCACTGCAGCTCCATCATAGCTTTGAGCAACTAATTTTTTCTCTCCATTAATTTCTTTAGTAATGTTATAAACTACGGTATATAATTCATCAGCTGTACGATTTTCGGACACATTCTTCAAACCTAAAAATCGCTCTAAAATACTTCCGTCTGTTTTAACGTAGCGTATTACTATAGATAATTGGCTAAAATTAGTGATATCGATTGTGTTTCGATTCGAAGTTCCGCGAAAAACGCTAGACTGCTCTAAATGAGTTTAAGCAATCATCATATTTAGCCATTAAACTAAGTAAATCTTGAAAATTTCCTCTATTTGAAGAATCCCTTGTTTCGTCATGACCTTTAACTCCCAATTCGTGCTGTCCGAGAAAACAAACAACATCGATAAGTCTTCTTAATATTTGCCTATTTTTATCGACTAGTTCATTGTGTTGGCGGTGACTAATTTCCAACTATTTATTAAGGGCGTGTTTAATTCTGGTTTTGCCGAAGACTTTTTCTTTTATGACCGCCTGTAAATGCGCTTTGGACATAATGTGTCTTTTTACAGCTTTATGGAAATTGTTTAAATCAGAAAAACCAGTTTTATTCCGGAGACCTTCTTCATTTTCAAAAAGTAAACATGGCCAATAAAATAATTTAGTTATATTTTCACACCCGGTTAGCCATTTAAATTGTTCGTATTGTTTTTCCGGATAAAAATGTCTAATACAGTTTTTCATTTTTGTGGTTAAATTTTTCATAGGCGGTTTTGCCCTTCCTTTGGAAATTATTTCAAGCTTCTCAACGAAGTTTAATGTTGAAAATCCCTTTATTATTAAGACACACACCACACATTCACACACACTCTTCTTACTATATTCTCCAACGTTTTCAACGTTATTACCGACAGCCGAAGTTGAAGGTATTTGCATATCCACGTCCGTATTATTGTCTTCCATATCGCACCATGCACGACGCGACGTACATATCACACAACACACGGATAGCCGTTCAAACAAAGAACCTACTCCAACGATAGCTTCCGCCACCACTTAAAGCAGGCGACTGAAATGCAAAAATTGCAAACAGCCGGTGGAAAGGTCAATAACCTCTGGCTCGATGTACAGGAAATCAAGCATACAGGACTTGGCTGCCAGAAGCTAGCGGCCCGCATAGGTTCTATTCGATATTCTATTGTGGCTGGGTCGGAGTCAAGGCCGCATTTATTATGGGCTTGATAGTTGAGATAATATTTTAGCATTTTTAATATAAAGTAAATTATTGGTTTCCTATTTCAAAAATTTCATTTTAGAAGATGTTTTGTAATTTTTTTTTTGGGAAGCACTGCTTCCCTTGTTTCCATGGACTGCTCGCCCCTGCGCAAAACTTTATTTTTTTGTGTTTTTTAAGTAAAACCGGCCTAGACAAATTCCTGAAATATAGTCCATAATGCAATTGAATTTTTTAGAGTGTATTTCTACTGACGTATATCATCATTTTCGAAATATATTTAGCCTCAAATAAAATCATCAATAACTGTTGAACGCGACTTATTAAACACTGAATTAAGGGCGATTTCGTAGCAAAAATATATCGCATATGAAAAGCGATGTAATTAAGTAATGTAGTACTTGTTATGAAATAGAGTTCTAACTAGGAACTGGCTAGGTCAAGCAGGGCGAGAGATATTGTCTCAGTGAAAAATCTCTCTTAGATAAACATATGAAACTTAATCTAAAATAGTAGGAAGGGCTTTAAGTGGCGTGACCTGTCCTTAGCCAATACAAGACTTTTATGACAGGAACTGCTTGGAGAACTGAAATAAATATTTCAAGGATTTTGATTAGTTAGGTGGTATAATGTTCGGAACAAAATTTAATATATTTGAAACGTGTAATAGCATTTCAGCTAGGGATAAAAATGTATTTAGAATGGTTGTCGATACACAACTTAATTTTCCAAAAATTAAAAATTGATAGCTCGCTTGTCTAGATAATCAGGGCTCTAATTTCACCAAAGTAAAATGTTGGATAATGGAGCTGAAAACAATTATTACTTGTATTTTACAAAAATGCAACGTATGTGTCACTGGTTTGTATTTATTTAATTTAATTATATTTAAAAAATGTATGTTAACTATGGTCGTCGGATTACGCTGTTTTTTGCAGCGCCGTAGATCTGTCATGCTTTAAAGTTTAGTAGAATAAGACACTTTTTTAGACAAAATGTATAAGTTCAAAAACAAAGTTATAAGAAAATATAATGAAAACAGAACTGATATATTGCATAAATGTAACTTTTTGGATAAATCTTAGGTAACGAAACTAAAACAGGCATGCTTGACACTAACGAAAAGTCTATTGGTTATTTAAAAATGTTTTTTAATAAAACTGGCCTTGTTCAGACATTATGGCCATCATAATTTTTAACCCAGCTGTCTTCTCAGTGCTGATTTCTGAAGACTTACTATTTTATGTTCGGGATAAAGTTTATCGGCATTCATTTTTCTGCCTCATTTTTAATTTTAGTTGCATATGTTTATCTACTTGTGGAGGTTCTATTTTCCATTTCTGACGAATACGCATACAATTGTGTTTGCAATTCAAATATAAATCTTTCTTGGGCTTTCGAAATTGTTCTAAATTAAATTAATTACAAAAGAGGCGATGCCTCGAACAGACAAAACAGACCGACAAACATATCGACTGACAGACTGACAGAATTGAGAAAACATGTGCTTTGACATTTAGTGATCCTGAAACGTGAACATTTGAAAAAATCTCGGAGACGGATATTTTCACAATTACAATACCAGTGATAAACAATATAGCGCCAATTCATAGAGTCTATATTAAAAAAATTATGAACTTCGCTTTGATTAGGCTGATTTATTTTTAAGTCTCTTCCACTCATGTCATTGAGAAGATTTGAGCCTTTAAGCAATGCTTCCTCGGGCTATATGATAGCTATGCCATTGACTCATGTGTTTTGAAATGTAATCGATTCTGAGAAAACTGAGAGAACAGCTACCAGCTATTGAATGTATTATTTATTTTTGGTCTTTTTGAATTTAATTGGAAAGATATAAGTATGCAAACAATAAAAACAATAGACCGGATCAAAAAAATCTTTGTTAGACATGTGTATTATTTGCACATCTACATTCTCAAAGAAACAGATTGTGCTTAAAAAAATTAGATTAGAATAAATTCCTCAACTTACAGTAATAAACAGTAATAATATTAAACTAAATGATTTTTTTTTCCATATTCTTTTTAGGTATAGTAGAATTATTTCGAATATGCAGTGACGTAACGACAGCACAAAAATAACGTATTTCATAGCTGTTAACGGTTAATATACCAAGTTATTTAAGGAATGCACACACTAAGGCGTTCTCTGCAGCAATCACGGTGGCCATCCTATGCTGTCATTTGGCCTCCACGGTGGCAGTGATCGCGTTCAAGATCGGGCTGGTGTGTGGCTGATACTGAAGATGTAGCAAAATGTATATATAATTATATAATTAAATAAAGAAAAGAAAAACAGTATGAAATGTGATTTATTCATTAAAAAACGTAAAAAATATGTTTTTATTTTAAAATAATATATTAAACTATTTTGTTATAACAAAGCCAAAACTTTTCTGGACTAAAAAAGTTGGTGAAAAATGCTTTTTTAACAACATTTTAAAACGCAAAGAAAATAAGAAAATAATTCAAATAAGTATCATTAATAAGGGCAAAAGGACATTTCAAAATATATTAAATGCAATATAAACTAATTTCAGAAAGAAATAGTGTAGCAATAGAAAACTTAAACGATATAAATCAAAGATTGTCCGTCGCTCTCATCTTCGTCATCCGAATCGGTCACTATGACAGGGTTTATATCTGATATATCCTTAGAGTAAGAATTAAAGTAGATGTCACAATTCATTCATAAATCACGTTAGGGATATGGTTCTCCTATTTTTCACATTCTATGGACCAATGTTTACGATAAAACAAGACGTGGGGATGGCCCATGTCCAAGCCGTGGCCATTTGTTGACGAATGCCAGTGGCGGCGTGAGTTTTCACTTCCCGCATGAGGAAATATTATCAATGGTGAAAAAAATCATCATTCCGGGTTTTCACAGATCTTCATGTTTTTCCATTACGGTCGGTTCCGGTATAGCTAAAAAATCCACTTACTCGATTAACTTTAATTTTATTTAATTTTCCACAAAAAATACGTCTGACACAAAAAAAAACTGGTCAAATATTGGTATGAATTCAATATGGCGAAACAAAACGTAAAATATTTGATATACGAAAATGAAGAAATAGGCCATGCTTCGTTATCGTTGACAAAAGGAAGGATTCTTACGTATGCCATAATGGGGCAAATAGGCATTTTTACACATTTCAAAGAAATAATCGTTCCCTACTTCACTATCTAAAATCAAACCATTAAGTTAGGTTTAAAAGGAAATTAGTTATTTATATATTATAAACTTTAGTTTTTAGTTGTGTTTGCCTTATGTCACTGTCATTTTGTAATTGTGACATTTAGAAAAAATATTTGTTCAGTTGTTAAAAATAACATCTTAAACCTGTAACTGTCAAGTTAGATCTTGTTTAAACCTCTTTAGTGAATACGAGTGTTAGAGTTTTAAACTAAAATCAATGCTTCTAACGCGCTTTTAGCTTCCTACTCGCCTGATTGTATGTTTGTAGGTCTGGTTCAAATCTTGTAATAGATTTTTCACCACTTCCATTACCGATTATTTTCAAATTTGACATGCATACACTTTCGGATATAAAAAATCTGAATTTTTTTAGTCAGCGTTTAGAAATCCAAAATGGCGGTAGATTAAACTGAAAATCGGTGCCTAGGAAAATTTAAGAGTGTCAGCATTTAAAAATTCAAAATAGCGGTATCAAAACGATAATGTCAACAGGTCGGACGGATGATTTTAACGTTTGTGGGGATTATTTAAGAATGCCCAACAATCAAAATGGAGGCGCCAATATTTACAACAAGAGATACAACGAATTTTGTCATTTGCACAGATTCGGCTGAAATATCAATATCTAGAAGTACATCTAAGAAGTATATCTAAGAAGGATATCTAAGAAGTTATGAAATTTTAGTCAATATTTGAGAATTAAAAATGGCGGCACCAACATAGACTAATCTTAAAATTTTTGCAGATTTAATTAAAATTCGGCATTTAGGGGTATTTAAGACTGTAAAATTTGTATAGATTTGACTGAAAGAAAATAGGCATCTGGGGGTATTTGAGAATACATATCATACATTTTTAGTAAATATTTAAAAAATGTGAGGAAGAATACCTATATTGCGAGCGAATTTTAACATTTATACAGATTTGATTAAAAATCGATATCAAGTGAGCAATTTAAACATTTTTAGTAATAAATACTCAAAATGGGGATGACATCAATCAATCAATCCGATAAGTACTTTTTTCAGATATTTTTAAACATTTAATTAGGCCACCGTATTGTTCCCCCATTTTAAATTTATCTCAACATTTTTACCAGTTCATCCCTATAAAATATTCCTAGTAAAACTTATCAGTTGATGGTCATGTCACACCTAATTTTTCTGAAAAATTTGGACAAAATGGATAAGCAGTTTTTTAGTAATAATTTTTTAACATTTCAATAGACCGCCATTTTGTTCTGTCATATTAGATTTTTACCAAAATGTTAGCACATCATCATCATATGACCTTTAATTTTTAACCAAAACTTGAAGAAAACAGGAGAAGCAGTTCTTGATCTTTGTCGCGGACAGACATACCGAATCACCGACGGAACTGAGAAAACATTGTCATATTGTCATTCCATGTTAATAGCTAAATTTAGAAAATAAAAGATTTTTTTTTAATTTTCAATATCCTAAATTCTAACCAGTTTCGAACATGTTTGCGAACACATTTTTACTTAAACATCTATTATTTTACAAACTCACATTGCCGCACCATAGTTAGGTCAACTAAAGTTCCTAGTTTCGCAATGTCCAAGATAAAGTAAACAAAACTTATTTATTAAATATTTTTTAGGAACGTATGTGTGTGCTTAATTAGCTATATATCCAATACATTCCTTTTTTATATGAACCGTGAGAGTTTATTGAAACACTGTTAAAATGAAATAAAATAAGTCTATTGAACTAGAACAACAAAATTCACATCCGACTTCTTGCAAGTCCAAAAACAGAGTTCTCCTCTAATATTAATACAAATCTCAAGAAACATAGAGTTCCACCCCCTGTGCCAAAATTCCTCGCTTTGATTGGTCCTATTCGTTGGCAAAAGGGGTTTTTTTATCTTTGTAACAGTTTACTATCGGTGATGGTTCCTACTATCGAACGTGCAACAACATATTTTAAAATCGTACAAAGAAGTGTTGTAAAAATAAAAATTAACGGATAGCATAAAAGAACCTTAAAACTAAATTAGACTCTAAATGCCGATGGAAATTCCCACAATTATGTACAGAAAACTAAGTACCTACAAATTGTTACATTTCTCAATAGCAATAGATAATTAGCCTAGATTAAAAAAGTAAATATAAAATAAAACAAATATGTATAGCATGTTATGCAGTAACAATGAAAAGAAAAACAAATATATACAGTGTGATATGCGCAAATTTTAACATTGGCAGACAAATGTAGGAGACATTCAGTCGCCACAACACCCCCCTGCCAGTGATTAAGATTCACGACAATCCAGCCTGGAAGCGGTTGGGAAACCGGACATGTCTGCCCGATCTGGTCTGTCGCTCTGGTAACCTGCTGATGGGTTCTGATGCGGGAGCATGGTTCCCATCTGGTGGCTGGTGTGCTTCTTCTTCTCGTTGCGAGACACATCTGGTTCTGGTAATTTCTGCGGGTTGCAGAGTGACTTGATCGTTTCTAGGGATTCCTGCTGGGTGAATGACGTATTCCGTCTCCATATCTTGTGACAGTGGCATGTCCTCTGGGTTCTTGTTCAAGATATACGCTGGCTTGAGTCGATCGATACTGACGGTGACGTGGCGTCCCCTTATGTCAACGACGAACGCTTTAATCTCCCGGCTAACGACGCGGTACGGGCCATCGTAAGGATGTTGCAGAGGCTTCTTCTGAGCGTCATGGCGAACAAAAACATGAGTGGCTGTTTGAAGATCTTTAAAAATAAACGTTTTTCTCTTTGCATCGTGGTTAGATCCATTGGTGGGGCGTAGCTCAAGAAAATGTGTACTTAGTTCAGTGGCGAAGTTGCTGGAGCCATCATCTTGGATATTTAGTGAGCGGGATGCTAACAACTCTCCAGGCAGGCGAATGGGTTGGCCGTATATTATCTCTGCAGCTGTAGCATCGAGGTCCTCTTTCCAAGCCATTCGGATACCGAACAAAACTGTGGGTAGGCTCTCGGTCCAGCGGGACTTATGACATCGAAGGGAAGCCTTAAGTTGGCGATGAAACCTTTCGATCATGCCATTAGCTGCGGGGTGGTATGCCGTTGTACGAATATGATTGGTGCCCATTAGACAATTAATTTGCTTGAACAGGCAATACTCAAATTGCCGGCCCTGATCGGTGGTGACTCGTAGTGGAACGCCAAACCTGCACACCCAGTTGTCATAAAAGGCTCGTGCAATGGTGGTTGCTTCCTGATCTGTCAGTGGTATATCAGTATGGACACCTGGAAAATCTGTCTATCATGGTCAGACAATATCTGAATCCCTCAGATAACGGCATTATCACTATGTCAAGGTGAACATGCTCAAAACGGCTAGAGGGCGGTGCAAACGTTCCGACTGGACTAATGACATGACGCGAGACCTTCGAACGCTGGCATTCAGGACAGGATTGGGCCCACTTCCTGCAGTCACTCTTCATAGATGGCCAAACATAGTACTGAGTTGCTAGTTTCACTGTGGCTCTGACGCCGGGGTGGCTTAGTTGGTGTATGCTGTCAAAAACTGGTTTCCTGAATGGCTTCGTAATAAATGGTCTAGCTATTGAAGTTGACATATCGCACCAGATTGTGTTGTTAGTGAAAGGAATTTGGATTTGTCTCATTTTCAAGACCGAATCGTCTTGACAAAATCTGGTCAGTTCCTCGTCACTGTTCTGGGATGTTGCTAGAGCGTCGTAGTCGATTGACTTATGAACTTCATCAATCCTAGATAAGGCATCTGCAATCACATTATCGCTCCCTGCTATATGCCGACTGATTGACGTGAATTGACCGATAAAATCCAGGTACCGGAACTGTCGAGGTGATACTTGGCTTTTCTTATGACGCAATGCATATATCAGTGGTTTATGGTGCGTGAAAATACTAAAGTTTCTTGCCTCCACCATGTGTCTGAAATATTTGACGGATAGGTATGCGGCCAGTAGCTCACGGTCATAAGCGCCATATTTGCACTCTGTAGGACTGAGCTTCTTGGAGAAAAAGCTAAGTGGTTGCCACTGATCATTTACCCACTGCTGCAAGGCAGCGCCAATGGCAGAGCCTGAAGCGACACAGAATATAGCAAGGGGTGCGTTGACATTTGGGTGCGACAACAAGGTAGCCTGGGCTAGTGCTTTCTTGCTGGCTTCGAACGAGGCTAGACCTTCTGTGGTCCAGTGTAACGGGGATCTTCCTTTAATTTTTTTCTTGAGGAGTGTGTTCAGTGATGCTTGAATCTCGGCTGTTTTGGGTATGAATCTCCGGTAGAAATTCACCATACCCAGGAAGCGACGAAGTTGCTTGGCCGTTTCAGGTTTCGGGTAGGCCAGAATAGTTTCGACCTTTTCTGGCAGTGGTTGGGTGCCTGCGTTTGAGACGCAATATCCTAGGAATTTGACTCGGGACTGGTCAAAAACACATTTACTTAGGTTAATGACGATGCCGTATTGCTGAAGCCGCTGAAACAGTGTTTCCATGTAGCGGAGGTGTTCTTCGGGCGTCGTTGAGGCAACAAGGATGTCGTCTAGGTACACATAACAATAGTCCAACCCTCGAGTAACTTCATCCATGAAACGCTGAATGCGTTTCATGGATGCGCGCGCATGAAAAGTTTGTGCTGCGTTTCGAAGTCCAAACGTCATAAATGGAAATTCGAACAATCTGAATAGTGTGGTGATGGCTGTTTTCGCGATGTCCTTCTCAGCTACTGGGATTTGGTTGAACGCACGGATTAAGTCGATGGTTGAAAAAATCGATTTTCCTTGGAGCTCTTGTGCGAAATCCTGGATATGGCGGACGCCATATTGGTCAGGACAGGTTCTCTTTATTCAGAGCTCTATAATCCCCACAGGGCCTCCATTCGCCGTTGTTTTTTTGGTTCTAGGTGCAACGGCGAGGACCAAGGACTTTTAGATGGCCTGGCAAGTCCGAGTTTCACCATGGTATCGAATTCCTTCCTTGCTGTTTTTAGTTTGTCCGGAGCTAGGCGACGTGGTTTCTGGGCGACAGGCGGACCAGGCGTGGTAATAATATGATGCTGACTTTTGTGTTTAATGTGTTTGGGAGCACCGTTTGGTCTGGTAATTCCCGGGAACCTTTCCAGAGACACATGGAAAGGAGGAAGCACCATTAATTACTTTGACGGTCGGAGCGGTCCATTCCAAAACCTCACCACGTGATGCCAGTTGTGTTGTGGAGTCCAAGAGATTGCATTGCTGGAGATCCGGGAGCAGTCCATAGTGTGCGAGGAAGTCTGCTCCTAAGATAGATTGAGATACGTCAGCTATGATGAATTTCCATGGAAAATCTCGGCGGAGTCCTAGGTTGAGGGTACGCGCTACTATTCCGTATGTGGTTATAGACGAACCATTGGCAGCTGAAAGTGCGTAGGTTGATTTGGTATGAGCACCATCCACTCGGAGTCTCGGGATTACGCTTAGATCGGCACCGGTGTCGATGAGAAATCGAAGTCCGGTTTCACGATCGTAGATAAATAGGCGGGGTAATTTATTAAGGCAAGTGTCATTTGCCGCCATCAGTGACTGCCCGGTTGGTTTCCCTGGTTCCATGAACAGGGCAAAGTGCATTTCTGGGCTTCCTGCTTGTAGCGCCAGTGGTACCAGCATAATCCGGCTGGGCGCGCTTCCCTAGGTGTAGATGGCGAGCGATGCCGCGACTGGGATCGGGACCGAAAATGCGTACGGGAATTTCGCATTCCTCTTGAAGCATGCACGTCCTGCTTGACACTAGCTAGCTCTCTCTTGACCTCTGAAAGTTGCTGTGTTAGTTGTTGCATGAGGGAATGGAGAATCTGGTATTCTTGCGAATGCTTAGGGGTGATTGCCGCTACGAAAGGGCTCACAGGCAGAGCAGTAAATATATTGTCAGCCAAGTCCGCAGTTACACTTAGTGTTTGACGTGATTGCGTAGCTAGTATAGGTTGTAGATTGGCTGGTAAGCGTCTTACCCAAATACTCCCCACTAATGTCTCCGGGACTACTGATCCTGCTAGTGCCTGCAGTCTTCGAAGAAATTGGGAAGGTTTTTCGTCATCCGTAGTTTCGTTTTCTAGCAGTTGCCTGGTCTTCTGTTCTTGGCTCGCACTTAACCGCTTTATGAGTTGTTCTTTTAGCTCGGAATAGGAATTAGAATCTAATGGTTTCGTCACAATGTCGCGCACTTCGCTGATATATCGCGGCGGAAGTTTCGCGAGAATGTTCAAATATTTTTGCTCGGTGTTTGTGATTTTTGATCTATTAAAGCAAGCCTCTACGATTACAAACCAAAGTTCTGGATCCGACGGGTCAAAGTCTGGAAGTCGCGGCGCGGAATTTATCGCGACAGCGTTCGCGATAGGGATGGCACTGTTGGTTTCTGCCGCAGAGTTAGGCATGGTATACCGCGAAATATTTGTTACAAATAAACTCACGATAGCTTAGGGACTGTTGTATTGACTAAAACACAACCTACCACAAAAGGAATGATAAAAAGTTCACTGTAATACTAGGTACTTACGTTGATTGTTCAATTTATCACTAAAACACTGAAGCACTAATTACACTACTTGCTCTCACAAAACAAATCACGTAGGGGTCACCACTTTAGGAACGTATGTGTGTGCTTGATTAGCTATATATCCAATACATTCCTTTTTTATATGAACTGTGAGAGTTGATTGAAACACTGTTAAAATGAAATAAAATAAGTCTATCGAACTAGAACAACAAAATTCACATCCGACTTCTTGCAAGTCCAAAAACAGAGTTTTCCTCTAATATTAATACAAATCTCAAGAAACATAGAGTTCCACCCCCTGTGCCAAAATTCCTCGCTTTGATTGGTCCTATTCGTTGGCAAAAGGGTTTTTTTTTTATCTTTGTAAACTTTCCCATGGTCAAAATAAAAACATTCATTACAGATAGTAAAATCAGAATTTGGAGAAAGCTTTACTAAGAAGGGTCGTTTCGGTATTTTCCTATCATAAACCCTAAATGCAATAAACAGTTTACTATCGGTGATGGTTCCTACTATCGAACGTGAACAACATATTTTAAAATCGTACAAAGAAGTGTTGTAAAAATAAAAATTAACGGATAGCATAAAAGAACTTTAAAACTAAATTAGACTTTAAATGCCTATGGAAATTCCCACAATTATGTACAGAAAACTAAGTACCTACAAATTGTTACATTAATTACTTAGATTAAAAAAGTAAACGTAAAATAAAATAAATATGTACAGTATGTTATGCAGTAACAATGAAAAGAAAAACAAATATATACAGTGTGATATGCGCAAATTTTAACTTTGGCAGACAAATGTGGGAGACATTCAGTCGCCACAATTTAAAAAATCAATGTTATTCTAATGTCACCGCACTTTTAGAACGCTGCTTCTTGAAGCAAGGCAACATATAAATAGAAGATTTGAACCGTATCAATAAATACACAATAATACATCAAAACAAATGCAGTAGTGACCCTAAGGAAAGCTTCGTATCTAATAAAATAGTTTTTAGCAAATTAATTTCTTTTTAATGTTAAAATTTATTGCAGTTCCATGACCCACTATTGGTTTTTAAGCCACGCCGGTAACAATCTTTACTGTAGACTATTATACTTTTTTTACTATAAGGATCGCTTGTCAATGAAAGTGGGATGGTCTAATACGTGGAGTTGTCGATCGGGTTTGCCATATCTAACTAAAACTCTTGTTATTGGTGTAATCTGATCTGAGGCTTTGGGCATTTTAATTTGTATTTTACTATTTTGCAATAAAAGTAATTTCCTTATACTGCTTAGAAACTAATACTGGAAACATTACTATTCTTTGCATGAAAATTTTATTGCATCATGTTTAAACATATTCACCGTAATATAAATTGGTATAAACATTGGTGAGGTAATATTGGCAGTGGCTAAATATGTAAATAATGAACTCTATTTTTACTCTTACTCTAAGGAAATATCGCATACTCTGACTTCTTCCGAAACTTCTAGAATGAATCTCTTTATAGATGTGCCGAATGTAGTTCTGCCTATGATCAGCGCTTACTTCGCCAAGAACCTTTTACAACGTTTTCCAAAAATATATTGGTCATATTTTCTTTTGCACTCTGACCAAACCACTTCGAAGGGGTTACATTGACAATGGTATCGTGGAAGGCGGAGAACCATATGACCAAAAGGCTTTCCCTATTCGTCAAGAAAATATTTTTTCTGTACTTCGATTTATTTCTACCAAATCCCAGATTTGATTCTTCATTGCTGCTTCTGGAAAGGTAATATTTTTTTCGGAAAACCATAAAATTATTCTTTTTTTGGTCCAGGATTTTCGGAGTATGTCTTCTACTAGCCCAGAGTGGTAACCTGCGTTGTCCATGATAATTAATGATTTGGGCGGTAAATTAGCAACAAGTTGATATTTGAACCATTTTTTCGAAATTTTGACGGTGCACTTTTTGTCCCGCTTTTAAAAACTAAATTAGCTCCCTTGATAAACTCGTTCTCATTGCCGGCGTTGACGAAGATATATCTATGACCTAAAAAAATCAACAGTTTTAACACTGGAGCAAAAGAAAAAAATGTATTGTTTTTATATATATATAATTAAGAAGTCTAATATATTTACGAACATATGAAACATATTTCACCACATTTCATCACACGAATTCAAGTTTTTCTTTTGATCAAAATTATAAAGAAAATTAGGTTTAATATTAACAATTTCTCAACAGTATTTAAAAGATAAATAATATAGGATTTTGACAGAGTAATTATTTTTGTTAAATATAAAAAAAATATATAAAAAAATATTTTTATTTTTTCGCGTTTGTTGGTTGGCTTTTAACCCAAATCCTGGTCGTGTTTATCAATTAAATTACACTATCTTTGAAGATTTATAATCCTGATTATTGCGGGGATATGAAAAAGTTATTTCAATTTCAAAAAAATAAGTATAAATATTTTTTATTCTGCAAAATTTACTGATTTTTAGCCATTTTTAACAGCTTGTAACATTTCTATTTTTGGATATTTAATAAAAATAATAACTTTCCCACACTCTCATCTTATTTATCTTTGAAATACCGTTAAAAAGTCGTCTATAATAAACTTTATAATGTTTTGTTTATGATTTGAATTAAAAGAACATCTTAAATTATCAATGCTCTCAATGTAAATGCACAAGAGAACTAAAATATAGTCAAAATGCTCCATAAACTTACCTTTAACGCTTTTTGAAAAGCTGGCTTTCGTATCATCCTGACAGGTATTTCTAAAAGATCCTTTATTGACTATCCATGTTTCATCAAGGAAGACTGGAGTAAACTCTAAATTCTAGTGAATTAATATTTTTTATGTACTCCCTCAAAAATGTAATTCTTTTAAATTATTTTAATGGTAAATCCACTAGTTACTTGCGATTGTGACTTCTCTTCCATCGAAAGCCAATTTCTCTTACCCTTTTTCGCAGAAAACTAATAGAATAGTTGAAATAATTGGACATATCATAATTTAGTTTCTGATGGTAATATGTTCTTTTTGGGCTTTCATTTACGGATTTTTCTTTTTAAATAGTCAGTTATCTTATAGTCTTTATTTCTTGTTAATGATAATTCTTTGAATCTTTTTGTCAGATTTTTGTCCATTTTTACTTAAATTAAATATCGATTTTGAACTTACTTTTGTTGCGGAAGCTGTTCTTTGTTGTTTTTCTAGCTCACAAAAAGCTAATATATTAAGAGAAATAGACTGGCTTTGCTCACTTAGTTGTCTATCTCCAATTTTATTCTGCATTTTCAATACTGACTTTGTTTTGACACATAGACAGTGGCGGCTATTCAGGTGAAGTGCTACTTCACCAGGAAAAATAAGCAAGCATCTAACTATATTTATTATATATCTCTTAAAATTTTAGTTTTTACATTCATTTATTCACCTAATTGGTAAAAAACAAACTGTACATCTCTAATAAATATTTGGCGGCATGTCTTTTTAAAACTTTCAATCGAACTTTATTATAAAAACTATAACAGTGGCGCAAACCGCTTTGACTTTGCTGGAGGTGCTATGTTTAGTTTACGAGTTTCCTACTATGTTGCCATGACAACGCATACCCGATGACGTCGAGCCCAGCGCCATACAACGTTCGGTGAATTGCAGGCGCAGTACACTATACCCACGTGTCGTTCAGTTTGCGGTGGTTGTTTACTTTTATTTTCGCGGATTTCGCTGCAACCGGTGAGTTCCTTTGCAGTTAACTTGACTGTTTTGTGTTATATTTATTTATGGTGTTGTTACAACTTCAAATTCGAAGTTAGTAAATGTGATTGTTCAAGACTGGAATAAATTAAAAAACGTCTTTGAATTTATTACAAGCTCTGACAAATCTGATGAAAAATCAATCCGCCTTGCGAAAGGATTTTTAGGTGAGAGACATTTTCTCAATCACGGACATACTATTTGACGTTCTTCAAAAAAAATCGCTTGACATTCATTTTTGCATATCCAATATAAATACCATGTTTAATAAAGTAAATTCTATTACAGAATTATATCATTACAAACGCTTAGCTTGCTAAGCTTTCCCCTGAAGAAATTAAGGCTAAGTATAGAACCCTTTTTTATGAAATATTGGACCATATTTTAATGAAAATGACACTAAAATTTCAAGACTGTGAAAAACAGCAGGTTCTGCTGAATTTTCCGAATATAGTTTAAATTTTCCGACTGGCCCGTTTGAAAATTTGTTACAGTTCTTATATGGGGAAATATTTTCAAAAAGTTAACGACTTAAAAAAGAGCTTGGTCTTATTGTTGCCAATGAGAGTAATTGGAATATATCGCTGCAAAAGCAAGCGAAAAAAATTAATAAAAATAAATATATTTTTACCGAAGCATATAAATTGTTTTCCCTTATTTTCGACAATACCGTCGACAAGTGCTTCAGTGGAAAGAAGTTTTTCTAGCTTCAAATGTGTGAAAACCTATTTAAGAAATACAATATCTCAAGAAAGACTTACTTCTCTTAGCAATATTTCAATTCAAAAGGAATTTCTGGAGGAGATTAGGGCAACTCATCTATTTTATGAGGATGTTATAAATAAATTTGCTGCTATAAAGGATAGTAGATTTGATTTAGTATACAAAGTTTAAGTCATAAAAAGATATTCTACCCCCTCCACACATAAAAAAATTCTGGAAATAAAATTATTGCGATATATTCTTGCTTCATTTGCACTTCACTTACGTTTTCACCCGCGAGCCGCCACTGCGCATAGATAAACTGTTTTAACGTTTCGAAATGTCACCCTTAAGGATTTCTCAACGTGACAAGTTTTAGTTAAAATAAGAAAAGACGTGACTTTTTTAGTAAATTCACTGTTACAAAAATGCAAAAAATGACGTCACTGCATATTCGAAAAATTTCTACTATATTTGGTTTATATATAGAGTAGAAATAGGGAATAAGGAATGGGAATAATATAAAAACCGAAACAATAGCCGATTTTTTTTGCCCAACACTAATAAATAGCTATTTTTATTACAATAAATTTTAATATTTCTACTTATCTTACCTATAGAAGAGTAATAAATATAGAATATTTGTTATTTAAAAGCCCTGTATACCATTTGCCGTCTTAAACACTGCATTCAGGGTCAATGGGAATAATTTATTTCCAAACATATTAACGGCACGAATTTGAATATCAAACAAGCTGGCATTATCTGCACCTTCATAAAACCCCAGGACTTGATCGTTATCTATATGTCGCGTCGTTTCTGGCCTTCACTGGCAAAAACCTTGCTTTCTGTCTGGATTCCACCCATTGTCACTTTGCAGGAAAGGAAGGTTTTTGTAGAATAATTTGCCTATACATCACTTAAATCGTCCGGAAAGCAGTACAGGGTGTTTTAGTATAAATGCGGACAAATGCGATATTTTCCGCATTGATGCAAACAATGGAAAAAATAAAAAACTTCTAGATTTAGTGTCGCTCTAGTCACAAAATCACTGACAAATTTCAAGTGTTAATGCCAAAATCCTAATTTTGTCACTTTGCCATTCACGTCTTCTAGACAACATTTTTACTTCTCTCGTAAAAGCAAGTATTCTAATCGTGAAAAAAATCACCCTCCGAGATTTTTTCAGATCATCATGTTTTAGGGTCCCTAGATGCCGAAAATAGGTATTTATACTATAAGGGACGTAAGTAACATTTACCAGTCGAGGACGAGTTTGCGCCCGAGCGATAGCGGGGGCTGGCAAAAGAGTTCGAGACTGGTTAATCCCATATGGTATATAACATTTTTCCCCCTCCATGTATTGTATGTTTACAAGAAAATGCTGGATATATTTTTGGATTATCATTATCATTACATTCGATAGCATTCTCATTAAATTATGAAGGCAGCCGTGATCCCGTTGCCAGAGCAACATAAGCAGTTTTTATTTTATCAACAACGTCAAGTTAACAATTCATAGCGAAAAATTTGAAGAAGTCGAATTGTTTGATTCTGTGTGGACAAAATGGATGTTTCAGACATAGAAGAATCAGCGAATATTGCTTCTTTATCTCTACTACCGGAAAAGTCGAAAAGTAAAGCAGCCTATAAATCCTTTAAGAATTGGTGCCAAAGCAAGACGGCTACTGCAATCTCAGAAACCTTGTTTTTGGCGTATTTCCACGAAAAAAGTGCTATATTGAAGTCCCCATCAAGCTTATGGTGTGAGTATATTGAAGTCCACACTTTTTATAGAGGAAAATATAGATATTTCTAAATATCTAAAAGTTTGAGCATTTTTGAAAAGAAAAAATGATGGTTATAGGCCCAAAAAATTGAATGTCTTTAACAGAGAAGATGTGAATAAGTTCATGCTTGAAGCCCCCGATGATATATACTTATTGATGAGGATCGTTCTAATGAACTTTGTGAAATGAAAATGGGCAATGTTAAATAAGTCAAGAAGTCATAATTGTGACCATTCCTGACTCCAAAAACTGGAGTGTCACATACATTTACCGTGACAAAAAGTGACGACACTGAGGTTTGTCATTTCAAAACAATTCAAAAGTATATTGATACAAGATCCCACATGACAAAAAGTGACGACACTGAGGTTTGTCATTTCAAAACAATTCAAAAGTATATTGATACAAGATCCCACATGACGACTATTAACCCGCGCTTCTTTATGCGATATCAAAATGGAAAGTGCTTAAACCAGCCTGTCGGGAAAAATACGTTTTCGTCAATTCCGAGTAAAATTGCGAAATTTCTAAAGTTTGAGAACTTCAAAATGTATACCGGACACTCTTTTAGAAGAACGTCGGCAGCTTTATTAGCAAATACTGGAGTTGATGTATTAGCTATCAAACGACATGGCGGATGGAAATCCGCCACTATTGCGGAAAGTTACGTAGCTGAGACCCTCGATAATAAAAAGGAGGTAGCGAATAACCCCAGAAGTCTCTTGCAGTGCTTCAACAGTGACAGAAACATTGGTTACAAATGAAAGATCTGTGGAGTCAGAAAATGTAATACACATCGAGAAGAAACGAGAAAACGTGTTTCCAAATTTTGTTAATAATGTAAATAATTGTAATAATTGTATCATTAATATTCAGTTCAATGAATATCACCGGATTTTTGTAATATGTTGATGAAATCAAAAATTAAAGCTACTTATAATAATTTTAGATTATTATTTCCCTAGGGCTGTAAGTTGACTTACATTCTGTCGTTAAAGGCAACCAATACCTTGTTGAGTAACTTTCACTTACGTCTGTCAATGCAGGTTAAAATAGGTTGCTTAAAATACAGGGGAAAAAATGTTTTCTTAATTCTAACGTTCTGTCTACGTTTACCCAATTGACTTGTGGTTTTGATCAAAAATTCAGGGGATGACCTGGTAATATTTTGGTAAAAATCCACCGTGGCGAAACAAAATGGCGGTCTAGTGAAATGTTGAAAATATTATGGTAAAATTTTGTTACGGGGGTTTAGTAGTACTCAAAATCCAAAAATATCTGTTAATTTCTATTGGTCTCTTCTATACACCCTACATCGGTAGAGCTAATTTCTAGCATGGCTTTTTACTTAGGGTTCCCATAGCTTGTGATGAGCTCTTCGTTTACTTAGTAATTATTTAGTCAAAGTTACACCTTACATTACTTATTTGGTTGGCAACATAATACTTTACTTATTTGGTTAGGAACATAATACTTTGCTTGAAGAGCTTAATTTGTCGAAGAATTACGTTAATATTACTGGGGTCATACTGACGACTTGGTTAATTATTTCAGTTTAATTTGGTTGCGGGAGGATATGTCATGATTGCTAGAGGGGGTTCTAAGTGGCTTTAAGAACCACTGAGAGACAGGAGGAGATTCTGAGTCTGATTACCCTGAGGTGGCCCACTTCCGTTGGGGTCCCCAGGTTTATCAGGGGAAATGCAGATTTGAGGCCAAGTCAAAGTCTGAATCGGACAGGGACCTGCAGTCTAATTTATATCTCAAAAAGCTTACTTCTTAGCAGTTTCCATTTCAATGTCAATGTAAATTAATTTATGTGATGTAAACTATTAATAAAAAATGAATTAACTTATTAGTCCAGGCAACCTTTACCAGAAAATACCCATATTCAGGGTATAAGTAATATTATTATTAAAAACTACTTAACCTATTTAACTAAAAATTTAATTAAAATTTGCACAAACATCAAGTAATATGTTGGAATTAACTGGTAAAAATTTTGGTAGGAATCCAAGATGGCGGAACAAAATGGCGGCATAATAAAATGTTTAAAAAACCAGCCTGAAAAAACTACTTAATGGATTGATTTCAAATTGAGTGCCATAACTAACTGTGGTATAGGGATCAATTAGTAAAACAACAAAAACAAACAAAATGAAGGCCAAATAAAATATTTGTAGTCGTGAAAAAAAATCACCGTCTCAGGTTTTATATATCTTCATGTTTTAGCGTCCCTATATGCCAAAAAAATATGTTTTATCAATTCCGTCGGTCCGTCTGACGATATGTCTGTCTGTTTGCCAATTCGCAGCATAGTTTAAAAGCTAGTTACCTGAATGACTTCAAATTGTAGTCAAGAATTAAAGGTCATATGGGGATGACCTGGTTATATTTTGGTAAAAATCCAGTATGGCAGAATATTAAAAAAAATATAACTACAGAAACTAATTATCGAATTTACCTCAAATTTTGCGCAAATATTAAGTCTTACATAGGAATGAACTAGTAACATTTTGATATGAGTCCAAGAGAGCAAAACAAAATGGCGGCCTAATAAAATATTTAAAAAATCAGCCTGAAAATACTTGCTGGTAAAGCTGTGGTACGAATTTAAGATGGCGAAGCAAGATGGTATGAATGTAAAAACTACTTATTGAATTTATTTTAAATTATGCCCGAAATACAAGTGTGGGCTAAGTAGAAAGAAACTGGAAAAATATTGATAGGAATCTAACATAATGTAACAAAATGATGCCCAATAAAAATGTTTGAGTGTCCTATTAAAAGTTCTGGAGAACTATAAAAGGGATTTTTTTCGAATTCGGCATACGGACATAATAGGTAATAATCTATATTTTAAAAATATTTTCGCAAGTGCAGCGTTGCCACATCTCTCCGAAACCAATAGCAACATTGAAATTTCAAATAGAACACCCTATATTTGATTGCAGTTTCTGATTCTACGCACGATTTTAAGTAACTTTTATTAACATCTTCCTATACTTATCTCCTACCATTTTCTCTAAAAAAATTAATTTATGATTTTTTTAGAAAATCACCACGTTAATAAAATTCCATATTTACCTGCGTAAGCGAGATAATTACTAGATTTTTTTTCTGGGTTAGAGAGTGCATATATTTAAAATAACTATATGTTAGAATAGCGATATATCATACAGGGTGTCATATAAAAAGGGCATTTTTATCGAAATTTAGTAATGGTGAAAACTCATTTATTTTAGATACAACACCCTGTATTTTATGGTATCTTCGAATAAACCAATACCTTACCTACAATATTTCCATATATGTTCCTATACCCATCTCCCACCATTTTTTAAAAACGTGGCAACTTTGAATATTTTCCTGTTTTAAAAGACCATCCGCAATAAAAGCACCCGCTTCGGCACCTGCTTAGCGAATCACTTAACTAGTTAGGCCATGTAAGGTTTTATTTACCTCGTACTGACAAATATTTGAAATAAACAGACAGTTTTAAATACGGTGAATAATCCAAAATGTATTTTTTTAAATACAATTTGTAACCTAAAGGTGTTAGATATTATAAGTGATAATTAAACAAACAAATAATACATAATCGTTAATTTTTAGCAAAAGAAAGATAACTAATTGTTAAATTGCTTAAAATGGCCACCATTCGCATTAAGGCATTCGTGCAAACATGTTAATTGGTTTCTTGTTGTTGCTCTTCGTATTTCCTCAGGATTTAATTCGTCAAAAACTCGACATACTCGATTTTCCAGATCCTGGAGATTTTGTATTGGATTTCCTACATACACTTGCTCTTTGATGGTTCCCCAAAGGTAAGAATCTAGGGGAGTTAGGTCCGGAGACCGAGGTGGCCAATCCCATGGTCCCAAACGTCTGAACCACCTATCTTCGAACATTCCATATAATTCTTGACTCACTTCATTGCTGCAATGTGCAGGAGCCCCATCCAATTGGTACCAGCAAGAAATCAATAATTGTAGTGGTAATTAATCCAAAAACTCATTAACTGCAGTTCTTAAAATATCCATATATTTATTCGAAGTTAAATTTTCATCGTAGATACAATAAGCAAATTTATTGTCCATCAGTAAGCAAAAAAACATTAAACCAGAATTGAAACTGAAATCTTCGTTCTATAACCAATTTTGGGTTTTCAGCCGCCCAAAAATGACTATTTCGTCTATTAAATATTCCTTCCCTCGTAAATTTCGACTCGTCAGTCCAGATAATTTTTTTCAAAAATAGTGGGTCTTCCTCAATTTTAGTTAGAACTATTTCGCAAAATTCAGTACGTCTCTGAAAATCTTCTGGTAAAAGGGCTTGCTGGATGATAAATTTAAATGGTTGAATGTTATGTTTGCTTAGAATACGTTGAATTGTTGAATATGAAAGTCCTAGATCTATTTCAGCACTTCTAATTGATGCTTGAAGGTAAACGTTAAAATATCCAAGTACATTTATTTCATTGCCTTCATTATCAGTTTGTAGTTTTGTGTATGATCTATGTTTTATAATTTTGCCGTGATTTTTAAAATGTGCCTCATATCTGAAATATGAAGGCAAAATAAATAGAAAGCCTAAAATGCTGTGTACACGTACGAAAGAATTGTACCAAAAGAGAGGATGTCAGTATTAATGTGTATAATCAGAGTCCAAGGACCATCATCAAAATATTATGTTATGCACGTTAATACTGACAGCCTCCTGTTGTTTCAGCAACATAAATTGATTTTTAAGGAAATAAAAACTATTATTGAATTTAGTACCTTCTAAATTTTTTCCTGTGCATAGGAGGTAAATGAGGATACATCTCGTTAAATTTTCTGCAGGTTCTTGAAATAACTTTGTTACACTCTCCATGAAAGTAAAATAAATTTAAAATATCAATATTGGAATATTCAATTGCGTTTTCCATTTTTATGGAGCATCAATTGAAAACTATCTGTTAATGCCAAAAAGATGTCAGGAAGAAGTAAACAAAACCTTCCATGGCCTACCAAGCTAAGTTATTCGTTAAGCGGGTTGTTTTGTTATGGTAGTCTTTGAAAACAGGAAAATATTCAAAGTTGGCTCATATCTAAAAAATGGTGGGAGATGGGTATAGGAATATATATGGAAATATTGTAGGTAAGGTATTGGTTTATTCGAAGATACCATCAAATACAGGGTGTTGTATTTAAAATAAATGAGTTTTCACCATTACTAAATTTCGATAAAAATGCCCTTTTTATACTACACCCTGTATGATATCGGTATTCATATAGTTATTTTAAATATATGCATTCTCTAACCCAGAAAAAAAATCTAGTAAATATCTCGCTTACGCAGGTAAATATGGAATTTTATTAACGTGGTGATTTTCTAAAAAAAAATCATAAATTAATTTTTTTACAGAAAATGGTAGGAGATAAGTATAGGAAGATGTTAACAAAAGTTACTTAAAATCGTGCGTAGAATCAGAAACTGCAATAAAATATAGGGTGTTCTATTTGAAATTTCAATGTTGCTATTGGTTTCGGAGAGATGTAGCAACGCTGCACTTGCGAAAATATTTTTTAAATATAGATTATTATATTTTATATCCGCATGCCGAATTTGAAAAAATCCCTTTTATAGTTCTCCAGAACTTTTAATAGGACACTCAACGTGAATCACCCTGTATACTGTAACTAAGTACTGAAATAAATTTGATTATGTTGGAAATGCCAACTAACTAAAAAAGAAAGTCCGAGATTTTGTACTAGTAACAACAACCTATTCAATGACCAGAAAAAAGGTCATGTTTTTTATATTACACTAATTTCGGTCTAGATGCTTGTTGGTAAATGTGTCTAGAAATTTGCCAAATAAGGCAACTAATAAGCAATTTAACCACAATTTATCCACTGCTCAAGATATTTAGGAGGCTAAAAAAATAATCAAACAAATGGACAAATGACGCTTTTTATAATATCTTTTTATTAAAATAAGCCTCTCTTTTTGTTACTCAATTCTTATTGCAAGAATTTTGTCAATTATATCAGTGGTTTTTGCCGTAGCTCTTAGAAGATGTGCCACTTGCTATAATTAGAGACATATGGTCTCAGCATGATGGCTGCCCCGCTCATTTTTCCCAAAATTTACGAAATTATTTGGACAGGCACTTTCCCAATCGTTGGATTGGAAGAGGCTCCCTCTTTCCATGGCCTCCAAGATCGCCTGACCTTACCTGTTTGGACTTTTATTTGTTGGGAACACTTAAAAATTTTGTGTTCAAAACCCGTCCTACCACTCGGGAAGATATGATTAATCGAATTCAAAATGCCAATAACAGCAAGGGCAACATTAGAAACAATAGTATTATCAACCCTCCGTAGGTTAAACCAATGCATTGAAATTGATAGTTGGCATTTTGAACATGTTAGAACTCAAAATAAGGTAAGGTTAAAAAATAAGGTTTATTTAGTTCATTTCATGCGTTCTTTGACCAAAGTCTATTCAGGAAAATTTAATAAATTGGACATAAAATTATTTTTCGTTAAAAAATATGGTTATTTGGAAATAACTCATATACGAAAAAAAATATCGACTGGCGGTTTTCACCAGTTTATGCGTTTTTTACAGTCTTTCTTCCTGGCTAAAAATAAAAATACCATTGCAATTGAAAATTGAGAATCGGAGACTTAAGCGCCGTCTACCAACTAGCAATAGACTTAAACTGATAATTGTAATAGTTTAGTGAAACCCTTACAAAAGCCCTTTAATATAAGACCAAGTTCTTTGAAATCGGTTGATCCAAGAAAAAGTTATGACCTATCTTCTAATCATACATTCGTACCTTCCCCCACCCCTTATTTGACAAATTAGAAAAAAGTGGTTATTACAAAAAGTTTTATTATGATCAGTTATTTACATTTAAACTATTTTTACCATAAATTACTTTTTGCGATATGGCTGAGAGCCATCCTTAGCTGATCACTGTGTGTATGTATAAGGTGCTGCAACTTTAAAACACATAAAGGAAATTTTTGGGCTATATTTAATACATATTCGACAAATGAGAGATCATTTTATTGTTTATAAGTGCTTGGAGTTGGATTTCAATTTAATTTAGCGATCCTAACTCATAAATACGGGGTAGTAAACATTACAGTGTATATTTTTATGTCTACCCAATTTAAAAAAAAACGATTTTTTGTGATTTTTATTGATTATGGGGGAATCAGTAGATCAAAAATAAAAACTAATTTGAAAGGCTTTTGAATAATTGTTGTAGTATCAAAAAAAATTTAAATTTTACTAAATATCGACTTTTTTGGATAACAGCAATCTAATAACACTTTAAAATATTAAAAATAAAGGCATCAAAAACTTCCTTTGTATTTTAGAAAATATCGAGTTTCCTCTGCAGCAATTTTAATTAAGGAGATATGGTAAAGGGTCAAATTAAAAAAAAAACACCTTGAAAAGCAGTAAAATCATATTTTTGTTACATCCTGAATAATTTTGTTTTAAGCAGTTAAACAATACATTAAATGTTTTAGTAAAATGTTAATTTTTCTGGTACTATGACAGTTCTTCACAAACCTCTCAAATTAGTTTTTAGTTTTGACCTACTGATTTCCCCACAATTAATAAATATCACAAAAAATCGTTTTTTTAAACGTGAGGCAAACATGAAATGTAAAAAAAATTGTACTGTATTTATGAATCAGGGTCGCTAAATCCAAATCCAATTCAAAGAACTTATAAATCATAGCATGGTCTCTCATTTGTTTAAAATCCACTTAAATATCTTTTAAACTTTTCGAGATATACAAGTTTAAAAAAGGCCCTGAAATTTCAATTATGCGTTTAAAAAATTTCAGCACCGTATTTTTTACATGCATATCTACAATTATCTTTTCAAAATAAAAGTTATTTATTACGAATTACTAATTAGATAAGAATCCATAATTCTTTCAAATCAAAAATATTAAGTATTATTATCTAAACCCATATAATTTCATAGTTTTGTCTGAGGGTTAAATTCAAAGTAAAACATATTGTGGAAAATTGTACTTACTACGCAATACATTAAAAATACTTGCACTATATTTACAGGCACAAAAGTTCAAACATTCAATATACTATGAAACTAAATATATTTTTTTATCGAACGTAGTCGCGCCGTTCTCCCACGACCAGGCTTATCTCGACCCTATATCGGCATATCGCCTAATCCAAACCGTACAATTAATGAAAAACGTAAGCCCCGTTTCCCTCGTCTTTACTTTAATAAATTATGCGACAAGAGATAACTAATCTTGCACTTTTGTTAATCATTCTATTTCGCATTGCAGAGGAATTCGAGTACATCTAGATTGTACAAATTGATTTCTATTAAATGACTCCCCACGAGTCTCTTTCCACCACAATGGGGGAGCGTGTGTATTTAATTTACAGTTTGTTTAATCACGAATAAACCTAGCCATTTATGCATTTTAAAAATATTTATGCTCACGTTACGGCTATGTACACTAATAGAGAGCAATAATCATTTTAATAGTCATTTCATCAACTCCTATCAATTTTGACCAATCGCCGACAAGAATAATTCGTACATCATAGTCACTTTTCAAGTGGAAAAATTACCTGACATAACTTCAGCATTTGTTACAATCTACAGAAAGAACTAGGACAATAAATTTAAACATGTTTTTTTTTGTAAAAACTTTTTTGACATTTGGATAGAAAAAAATCCCAGTAGAGACGTTAAACTATAAAGTAGCATTTTATTTAGAAAAAACCTAAAAATACAATTGTTGGAAACTTTTTGAAAATTATATTAGATTAAATGTGACATCTCTAGAAAGTATTTAAAATAAGCTCTCGAATGAAAAAAGTTTATCGGTTGTAACATTTTAATTTCGTCACTACATTTTAATGCATAAAAATCCGTAAATCCGGTACTGTAAGTCTCCTATCGATGTAGTAAGGTGCTCGCGGTCTCTGCTTAGCGAAATCTTCCGCTATATATTGAGGCAATTCACTAGTCTTCGTGTAGATGGCGCCTTAGTTTTGTTCTATTTACAGTGACTTTATACAGAGACAGTGGCGACAATAGAACCCATCCGCCATATTGCTGCTAAATTTCTGAAGGTTTAAATGGGCGCACACATATTATCGATAGTTTTTCGCAAAATATGACTGAATTAATCAAGTTTAACACATTAATATGAAAAAATTGGATCAGCTAAATGGTTAATTATTAAATTTTTAATCAATTTTAGTTTAGAAAGAGATATATGGCCCACAAAAAAAAATCGAAATTTAAATTTCCCGCCTTTACACTGACAAATTCTGTCAGGGCCACCTGTAAATGTGAGGTTATGTGTCATGTTATTGTTATTATTGTATCAATTTTTATTGCAAATATTGAAAATACTGTGTGAATTGCAAAATGCTTGTTTATGAAAAGTTTTGCTAGTTTGCTACCCTACCGTCAAATTATGTTATTGTTAAATTGCCACATGTTCTTAAATTTAAAAAGAGCTTGAGTTAAGTTCAGTTTCAACTTGGCAGAGCAAGGAAGCAAAAGTTTTTGGTGGCATAAATTCAGTTTAATAAATAAAACCACTTTCAAAATATTAGTTATCAGTCACTTTCCAGTTTCCACACTGAGTGTTTAAATTTGGTGGTGTTGTGTCGTAATTAGATTTAAAAAAGTTTTAAAGGAGCCATTTAAATTGTGTTGTGTAAAATGTGTTGTCTCTTGTAAGCTGGAAAATCAAATCCAATTATATTTTTGGAAAAACAGAGTATTAAGATAAATACCTAGGTGTAATCGTTGACCCTGAATTGACATTTAATTTTCAAGCTGATGATACCGCTAAGAGAGAGTCTGCAGGATGTATAGGTTTATAATTAGCAATACTAATGACTTTACCAAGTTCACGGTGCTTCAAGAAGCTGTATCATACCTACTTATGTCAGAAATTTGTTAGACTCTTAAGATAGTTTTAGGTATATAGTCTGTTTCTGTTAAAGTAACTAAATAAATATGTTGAGTTTGAGTAATAAATAAAAGTCGATAGCTACATAGATGTTTTAGTTAATAAGAAGTACCGTACTACCGTATCCACCTTGTCACCTAGGTCACAAGTTGGATACACTTCTGAATGTAGTACTAGACTGTAAGCGGCAAGTAACAAAGCAGGTAACAAAAGCATCAGTTACTCACAAGTAACAGCACTCAATAATGACCTTAATACTGATTATGTAGGTAAATATAATAAAGTTAGAAAATATTAAAGATCAATAAAAGCCATAGTGATTATTCTAAATATTTATTTTAATACTATACCTTTTTAAAGATATTTATTAAATAAAAAATATACAAAATTTTATACAGATGATCCACTAATACTAATTAACATTAACAGGTATTAATACTAGTCTTATGTGCTCAGAGCTAATTTTATACATTATATAGTTTTAACAGATCAAAGCACTATACATTGATAATCCAAACTACAGATTACTAGCAAAATACACAAAAAACACTTTTTTCAAATACTGTTCTAGACAATACTAAAATTTGCAATCTTTCATTTACAAATTTATCACAAACACTGATTACAAGCGAAAAGCAGGTGAACCAGGCTTAAACACATTTATTCATATGGCCAATGGCTTAGAACTTATTGTTTCTATCGATATTCGTTTTAATAATCACAAAAACTAATAAAATAATACACTAAAACAAAAAACCTCATAAGAAACCCATTTAGGCAAAAAGTAAACAAATCGATTTTTGCAGCAATATGGTCGCCAGGACTACGTGACGCGGAGAACCAATCAAAAATTGGTTACCCTATTGTCGCCACTGTCTCTGTATAAAGTCACTGTAGTTCAATTAGTAATTTTACTTTCTTCTCCTTTAAATATTTTTTTCTTTCCTGTGATCCAGCTCAGGGATTGGCTGACCTATTGTCCCGATTTGGTTAGTTTGATTTTAGTAAAGTGGCACCACTGAGGTAGGTGAAGCTTCTTCTCCCTCTGGAAGGTGAAGGTTAAGTGTGAAAGTTTGTCGGCGAATTGATCCTGTTTTAATCCAGGCCATCTTTTGGGATTCACGTCGACAACTTAGTTAAAATGTGTATTTAATTACGTTGTACCTTAATATTTTTGGTTGAGGAACCTTTTATTACCCTCTTGTGAGGATTTAACTGCACTTGACCACCTACCATATCTTTTTGATGGGACAAACTTTACGAAATGACTAATAAGAAACCCTTTACCATCAAATAAGGTTTTTTTTTCTTCTCCCTCCTCTTCTACAACTTGTTCCTGTTCTCCTAACCAGGGTTTGAACCTGGATGTGTCATTGTAAGTGGAGCAGAAGTCTGTTACCTAGTACTTAAGTGTGTACGTACCCAGTTTTCCTGCTGGAAATGTCTTCGATGACACTTACATCATAGATTGCTGATCTAAGTCACCGATGCTGATAGACACTTAGATAAGTATCTTAATTTTAACATCCCTTGTGCTGAATTGACTTTATTGTTTATTGCTGATCAACTTTATGACTTTTTCTGTTTCTTTTGAGTGTAGAGTATACTTTTTGATATAAAGTTCTAACTACTGCTGGTGTGCATAAACCATGATTATTGGTGTTGTCAATAAGATTATTTTTACTTTATAACTCATGCTGATACTCAAATATCACATTATAAGTTTAGGACACAATAATCTATAGGTTTTTGTCAACATTTGACCGTATAGTAGGCTTTGAGAACATCACAGTATAAGTTTATGACACAATAGTCTATAGGTTTCTGCCAACATTTGATAGTATAATATACTTTAAGATACAGTGTTGTTGTAAAGTGTGATCACATCTTGAAATTTTAACTTAATAAGATCTAGTTAGTTTATACAAGGTATATAAGAAGTGTTATAGACAGGTAACAGTACTGGAATATGTGATGATATTTATGATTTATTGTATTTACTTGGTTTAGAAAGGTATTTTGATATAAAACAATGGTGTCAATTTGTTAGGTAATATTGGTGATTGGATTTTAAACTTAGTTATATAAATTTTTCTTGTTATTTGCTTGCTCTAAAATTCACATAATACTCTTTTCTTTTATTTGATTATTGTTAATTGCATTTGAATTAATGAAATTAATTAATTGCTAGATTATTTTGCATCTTTTGATAAATGTTTACTGTTAGATCAAATTGTTCGGTAAATTAAAACAACTTAAAGATTTTCTTTATAAACATTTATAGTTTTTGGAGTCTATTACTTTTACCTGTCATTAGCTGATTGAAAATTTCTTTTCTCATCCGTATTCCTTAATTTTCAGATTTTATTGAACATTTAGTTTGTTGATTTGTGAGTCTTTAGCTATTTTCATAAAACATTTTACACAGTTGATCTAATATTTGGATAGTGATCTTTATTTGAATATACTTTAGATTTTTCTCTCAGCATATGAGGTATAAAAACTGATTAACATAGGATCATTACACAGTCAATTGTCATTTAAAAAAAAAACTTCAATTAAGGCCAATTTCTTTCATATGTTATATAAAATAACCTACAGGAGATACATATTTCTGGAAATATTTTGGGGGGCACTGAACTTGTTAATAAATGTTATTTGTTCAATATGCTTTTTTGTTTTTTTGTTTTTTTTTACTATTAACTTTAATTAATTTTATCTTAGTGGTCTTGAGGAGTGGTACTCATAACATTTAGAGCGGTTAACAGTCAACTGGTATAGAACTGTTGGCGCCCTTATAAATAGAAAACGAATCAATCTCCCTGAGCAGTCGGTGATTTGCACACTAACTTTACTGCCTCTCTTTCAATCAACCACTTAGTGTAGATTTATATTATCTTAAAACAAATACATACTCTCTGCTATCAAACAGAGAGAGAGAGAGTGTGGCACGATATATCTTTAAATCTTATAAAATAACGCAGATAAGGGGGTGGAACTTCTACGTGAAAGACTCTATAGATAGATATATACATTTTTCATAACGTGTCTTTGAAGTTGAGAGAAACTGGATATCTTACCTTATATATCTCGATATCAGTTATGTTTTTACATAGAACATAAAATCTACCTACTATTAACTAACTTTAAAATAAGAACATTTTCGATAATTTTATCAAATATCAAAAATCTCGAAACTTCGGATAGTAATTCCAATTTGACAAGGTCTAATCCCAAGAACCACGATATCTTAACTAACCAAAGCCGTAAAAGCTTTCATTTTATGTTAGCTAACCTCTATGCGGAGGAAACCAAGAAGAATGCCAAAACTTTTGGCGATCTCCGGAACAGCAAGAAGAAGTTACTCTGCCAGATGGCATTTCTCCTTAGATGCCCAGATGAGGATGTAGTACCGAAATCACTACAGGTGAGACATCACATTACTTCTAGAACTGCTAAGATTATTTATAAGCGTGTCAGCAACGCATTACTTAGAGAAAGGATTGAGGCAATACGTCGTCACTTAGATAAAAACTCCCGTAAACTACTAGAAATTTATCTGAAATTAGCATGTAGACTAGAAAGAACCGTATTTACAACTTTAGACAACGACACCAATGCAGAGGCAAAACAAATCCATAAAGAAGTTACACTTAAGCAACAGAAGATGTTTGAAGCACTCCTGAACAAAAAAATCCAGTGAAACCTCCGCAGAATACAGTTATCAACTTGTTATCGAAGCCGTTAACCGAAGCTTTCCAAAGGCCAACATTTTGCACAGCACCGAGTAGCATTCCCGTAGAAGACATAGTTTCTCCTGTTGAAACAGCAATCAGAAGATTACCAGTGGACCAAACCGATGAAGTCAGGTATGAAACAGCGAAAATCATTAGAAATTCAAAACTACCGAAGTCGAATCTCTCCGCAGCCGAAAAGGCAGCGATAAAGACCTTAAATGAAGACGCAAACATTCTGGTCCTTCCAACAGATAAAGGTAACGCCAGAGTCACAAACAGAACGGAATACGTGGAAAAGGTAACTCAACTTTTGGACAACAACACCTATAAGGTTATGCAGGCAGACTCTACAAGTAGAATGGAAAAACGCATCACCAATCTGATTAACGCATCCAGCTTACCACCAGCGGAGAAGAAATCATTTAAACCAAGCAGCTCCAAGATTCCCAGATTCTGCGGTCTTCCCAAGATACACAAAAACAATGTACCATTTCAACCGATTGTCAGTGCAACAGACTCGCCCACATACTAACAGGTAAATATCTTTCAAATTTTCTTAATCCATTTACTGCAAAAACAAATTCTTTTATAAAAACTCTGCACATTTCGTGGAAAAACTTAAGGAAATCCAGTTGGATCCCGAAGGTAAACTCAAAACTCAAACTCAAAATAAGCTTTATAAGAATACAACATTCTCATTCACAAAGTAGTTTACAACAATATCAACTAGTTAACTAAAGAAAATAATGATTATTCAATCGTAATTAATTAATACGCACTTTTATTATTTATTTATTTTTTATTTCCCTTTAAAATTTGCAAAGAAAAGTCAATAGAGAATTAAACTACAATTAGCATGTCACTTTAAAAAAAAATGAATAAAATAATAAATATAACACGAGAAGTCAACCAAAATAAGAACATATAAAGTTTTACAAAAACAACAATTTCAATTAAGTCATAACATAAAAGTTTATAAACAGAAAATCGATAAAATATTCGCAACAACAGATAAAGCGATAAAGGTTTAAACTAAAAATACTAATTAGTACGATCATGAAAATATTCCTGAGTAGTATAATGAGCTTTCGCAATAAGAAATTTTTTCACTTCCCCCTTAAACTTTTTTGCTGGTAGGATTTGTCTTATGTAAACTGCCAGATGATTAAACAGCTTTTTACTATCATAAAATATGGAAGATTTCGTTAGTGCAGAGGATAAAATGGGAAGCGATATAATGCAAGCTCCACGCAATGGATATCCTGATGACGAGTGCAGACAAATGTTTTGTTTCCTATGCATTAGACACACTGATTCCAAAATAAATATACATGGAAGAGTTAAAATTTTATGCTCCAAAAATAAAGACCTACATGAGTCCCTTTGCCTAACCTTGTAGATTATTCTAAGGGCGTTCTTTTGCATAATGAAAACCGTTCGAAAGAGAGTAGCAGCACATGAACCCCAAAAAGATACTCCATACCGCAAACGAGATTCTATTAGAGCAAAGTATGCATTCCTTGATATGCTAGGGATCAATTCACTGGCAATCACTCTAAGAGCATAGCAACAGCAGACAATTTTTTATTTAAAATTGAAATGTGATATTCAAATTTTAATTACTCATCTATATAGAGTCCTAAGAACTTATTTACTACTGAATTATTGATTTTTTTATTTTCCAATGATACGCTGCTTAGTCTACATTTAAAAGTAATAATATTAGTCTTACCCTCGGTAGCACAAATCTTAATTGCTGTTTAGAATATTTAACCGAGCTTTGGGATTTGACAAGCTGCTTACAGAAATCCAGGAACCCACTGTCAAATTTCACATTCCGTTAAACATTTTACTCTTTAATTGAGCTTTCTGCAACCGGCCAATAGACACGTTAAAACTTAAATTATTCGCGTCACACCACCTCTTAATCCTAGCTGCATCCCTATAAACATCCTGCTCCAAAATGGTAGGATCCCTGTTATGCTAAAATATTGTAGTATCATCTGCAAAGATGGTGAATGAACCCACAATATTCAGCTTTGGAAGGTCATTCACATATAAAAGAAACAACAGGGGTACAAGAACTGAGCCTTGAGGTACTCCCGCAGTAATAGTCCTACGAGCAGATTGCTCATTCCTGAAGACAACTGCAGCGATCCGATAAATAGGACTTCAGCCACTCCAAAGCAATATCTCTAAAGCCATAAACTTCAAGTTTACGGAGCAGTACCCCATGATCCACACAATCGAAAGCCTTGGATAGATCACAGAACTGCTGCTGCCGCTCCCTCTCCATCGTTAAGCCTCGGGTAGATCTGGTCAAGTAACGAAAAAACAGCATCATTGATGTCCCTGCCACTCTGGAACCCAAACTGTACATTGCTGAGCAGTTTATGTTTATCCAAAAACGCCATCATTCGCCCCTTGACCAGCCTTTTCAAAAGGTGTCATTGACAACAGTATCCTTCAAATAATCCAAAGCATCCAATCCAATTGTTTTATTATTAATTAAAGTAGAAGCTATTGTACAATAATAAGAATTTATTTCAGCAGACTTAAGACTAGAACTATAAGCTAGGGTACCATGTTTACCTCTTAATTCATTAACTATCCTCCAAGATTCTTTTACTTTATTATTGGACTCAACCATCCTCTTTAAAAAGTAAGCTTTTTTACCATATTTATTGTTTTCTTATAAATACTTTTTAAATTAAGATATTTTGGTCAGTTTCGATGTAGAATCGTTATACACAAATGTTTCTGTCAATGACTCAATTTCAATTATATCAGACATATTGGATCATAATAATCTTGATAAGAACTTAACAGACCTAGTAGAAGCTTGTCTTACTTTTTATGAACAAAGTTCAGGGACAGCTATGGAATCTCCTCTATCACCTGAGGTAGCGAATATATATCTGTATAGAATGCCAACGAATACAAATAGATATTTAAATGCAAATTCCCATCACCATCCAGCACAAAAGAAATCGGTTATTAACTCATTATTTAGAGCTATTTCGATTTCTGATCAAGATTCTCTAACATTGAAACTGACCGAAGCTCTCAGAGGGAATGGCTATTGCACTGAAGATATTACGCGTTCAATTAAAAGATACAGTAATCCAACTCCGCCAAAAGAGAATGCTGAGAAGCCACCGTTAGGTAGTGTTGTTCTTCCCTACAAACATGGCACTACAGACAAAATAGGACGATCACTTCGGCGGTCCAACATACGTACACTCTTCAATACACATAAGAAGATTGGATAATGCTTGCGATCCCCAAAAGATATTGGACCTTTTCAATCAGAAGGAGTATATGAAATCTCTTGCTCCTGTGGAGAAGTGTATGTTGGAGAAACGTGACGCCCAATATCAACCAAACATAAGGAACGATATTTTAAAAAGAAACAAATTGTTCAGCCTGCTGTAGCCATATTGTAAATGCAGAGGAAACCAAGGTTCTAGCATCGGTTCCAAGATTTTATAAACGAAACATTAGAGAATATATTTGAAATGTATAAACATACCAAACATTTCAATACAGATACGGGTTACGGTCTACATCACACGTGGAAACCGATCTTAACACAGGGTCACGGTTCGGCGACCACAAGACGGGTATAAAAGCCCGCCTGAACTCATTAAGTGTTCAGATCTCGTAGAGTAAAGATCCCTGAAGATGGCTTCTGCAATCAAAGGTGAAACGTCGGATAGTAAATCCCATTAGACACGGTCTAATCTCAAGAACTATGATTTCTCAAATATATTTTTTTTATTTAATGCTCAATTGTTACTCTTATATTTAAAATTTTTTACTTCCCTTGTAACTATTTATCGAACTAACTTAAATTTGTCAACAGTCAAGTCAAATAGAGATAAACCGGTAAAATTTTGTAAAAATTCATTACGGTCGAGCAAAATGGCGGCCTAAAGATCATTTTGCATTCGAGTACATCTAGATCGTACAAATTGTATTGATTTCAGTAAATGGGTCTCCAGGAGTCTCTTTCCACAGTGGTGGAGCCCGCATATTTAATTTACAGATAAGTTGTGGTATGATTAAAATCCTGTTCCAAAGAATTTAGATCTGACCCGAAAGACCCGTTCATTTGTGTAGGTCATGTAAATACAATTTTAATACATCTTGCAATATTGAAGAAAACTAATCATTATAAGGCACTTAATTCTCAAGAAATTGAGAACGTATGTACAGACTATAACCAACTAAAGCAATAACCAACAAAAGCAACCTCATTTTAATATTCTTTTAGCAAGAGAGGATCCGATATTATAGAAGGTTTCCGGAAAGTTGGTTGTTCCTGAATGGTGATAATAGGGCCCAAGAATGTAATAATGTACTATTTTTGGTCTAACTTTTAAACCGACTTGTGGATTCCAATTAAATTTTTATTAATTTATGTAGGCCATAAACTCATACTATAGAGAACGACCTTACCACCACAATGGTTGGTTCAACATTTTGACGGATGTCATTTTTAAGAGCTGAAAACTGATTGTTTAAATGTCTTGTTCACTTCTCTTAAAAAACATACTCTACATTTGTTTGTAGAAGTACATGCGACAGTTCTAGATACTTCGTTAGAATCTTGTCTGGAAAGGTTTCTTGAAGCTCCAGTTTGGAATGTCTTCATATCTTATGGGGTTTCCGACGTACCCCTCGGCGACGTCTGCCGATTTCCATCCTCCATGCCTTTTTAAAACATCCACAGATGCACCAGCGTCAGCTAATAAAGAGGCAGATGTTCGTCGAAAATAATGTCAAGTATATAATGACGGATTTGATTGATTTAAGAATGCTGCTACTTTCCGGGGTAGTTTTCCAAACGTATTTTTACCAAATGGCTGCGTAGAACATTGATTTAGGCCAGGAGTCCTGGTGGACGTAAAATAGGCTCTCCTTGATCTGTTCATGGATTACCAAAAGTATCATGTAAATAAAGAGGCACTCCACTAACACATGGTGAAGCTCTATTTTGCAAAGATACATATTTCAATATATCCATAAGATATTGTCGCAGTTAAATAAACAAATTGTTTGAGATGTAAATAACGACGCTCTGCAAAGCTAACATATGGTGGAGCTGTATTTTTCAAATAAGCATTTTTCTATAAATCTTTAAAATATTGTTGAGTTGAATAAACAAACTTAACAGAATTAGGTCAGGGATTCTCGTGGACGTAAAACAGGTCTTCCTGGGTCTCTCCATGGATTATTAAAAGTATCATGCAAATAACCACGCTTTCTAAAGCCAAAATCCCACAGCTCTATTTTATAAATATGCATTTTTCAATATGCCTTTAAAATATTGTTGCAGTTGAATAAACAAATTGTTCGAGATGACTCCAGAATAATAAATTTAACAGATTTAGGTCAGAAGTCCTGGTGGAGGTAAAACAGGTCCTCGTTGACCTCACCATGGATTCTCAAAAGCATCATGTAGATAACGACATCATGTAACCAAACTTAGTAATTGTTTAAACATATTGTACTTAAGAAATCATGGTTCTTGGGACTAGACCGTGTCAAATTGAAATTACTATCCGACGTTTCGCCTTCGATTGCACGAAGCATCTTCAGGGATCTTTACTCCACGAGATCTGAACACTGAATGAGCTCGAAGAGATTTAGGCGGACTTTTATACCCGACTTGTGCTCGCCGAACCGTGAACCTGTGTTAAGATCAACTTCCACGTGTGATGTAGATCGTAACCCGTATCCCTATTGAAAAGCCGTTATCCGAAGCAGAACTTTCCGTCCTTTCCAAGGGCCAAAACTTCGCAATAGCACCGAGTACCATTCCCGTAGAAGACATAGTATCTTAAGATTACCAGTGGAACAAGCCGATGAAGTCAGATATGAGACAGCGACGATCATTAAAAACTCAAAACCACCGAAGTCGAACCTCTCCGCAGCCGAAAAAACAGCAATGAAGACCTTAAACGAAGACGCAAACATTCTGGTACTTCCAGCAGATAAAGGCAACGTCACAGTCGTCATGGACAGAACAGAATATGTGGAAAAGGTTACTCAACTTTTGGACAACAACACCTACAAGGTTATGCAGGCAGACCCCACAAGTAGAATAGAAAGACGTATTACCAATTTGATCACGACATCCAGTCTACCACCAGCGGAGAAAAAAATCACTAAAACCAAGCAGCTCCAAGACTCCCAGGTTCTACGGTCTTCCGAAGATACACAAGGACAACGTACCACTTCGATCGATCGTCAGTTCATTAGACTCGCCCACATACAAACTAGGTAAATATCTTTCAAATTTTCTTAATCCATTTAGTGGAATTTACTGCACATTTCGTGGAAAAACTCAAGACAATCCAGTTGGATCCGAAAGATATTTTGGTCAGTTTCGATGTACAATCACGTTACACAAATGTTCCTGTCAACGACTCAATTTCCATTATATCAGACATACTGGATAACAATAATCTTGATAAGAACTTAATAGACCTAGTGGAAGCTTGTCTTACATCTACTTATTTCATTTTTCAAGGAACTTTTTATGAACAAACTTCAGGGGCAGCTATGGGATCTGCTCTATCACCTGTGGTAGCGAATATCTTTATGGAAGCCTTTGGGGATATTGCTCTAACATCTGCTCCACTAAAACCGAAGCACTGGTTTACATATGTAGATGATACTTTTGTTGTTTGGCCTCATGGACAGGATAATCTCCTCATATTTCTGGACCACCTTAATCAGCAACATCATAATATCAAATTCACGATAGAAATTGAATCTAATGGAACAATTCCCTTTCTAGATGTATGTGTTCAAAGGAAGGAAAATGGTACATTTGGACATTCTGTGTATAGAAAACCGACGTATACAAATAGATACTTAAACGCAAATTCTCATCACCATCCAGCACAAAAGAAATCGGTTATTAACTCATTAGTATTAAGAGCCATTTCGATTTCTGATCAGGATTCTTTAACATCGGAAACATCGAAACTGACGGAAGCTCTCAGAGAGAATGGCTACTGCACTGAAGATATTACGCGTTCAATTAAAAACATAGTAAACCAACTCCGCCAAAGGAGAATGATAAAGAGCCACCATTAGGTAGTGTTGTTCTTCCCTACATACATGGCACTACAGACAAAATAGGACGATTACTTCGGCGGCCCAACATACGTACAATCTTCAATACACATAAGAAGATTGGGCAATGCTTGCGATCCCCGAAAGATCTTGTACCTTTCCAAACAGAAGGAGTATATAAAATTCCTTGCTCCTGTGGAGAAGTGTATGTGGGAGAAACAGGACGCTCAATATCAACTAGACTTAAGGAACGTGAACGATGTATTAAAAAGAAACAAATTGTTCAATCTGCTGTAGCTGAACACCAGCATAACACTGGTCATTTCATAAATGTAAGGTTCTAGCATCGGTTCCAGGTTTTTATAAACGAAAAGTTAGAGAATCTATTGAAATATTTAAACATACAAAAAATTTCAATAGAGATACGGGTTACGGTCTACATCACACGTGGAAATCGATCTTAACACAGGGTCACGGTTCGGCGAGCACAAGTCGGGTATAAAAGCCCGCCTGAATCTCTTCGAGCTCATTCAGTGTTCAGATCTCGTGGAGTAAAGATCCCTGAAGATGCCTCGTGCAATCGAAGGCGAAACGTCGGATAGTAATTCCAATTTGACACGGTCTAATCCCAAGAACCATGATTTCTTAATTGACCAAAGCCGTGAAAGCTTCCGTTCTATATTGTACTTTTCACAAAAATGGTTCATCATTGCTTTATTAAATCAGCGACAAGCGATAATTAAACTTGCATTTTTTTAAACCATTCCATTTTTCCTTGCAGAGGAATTTGCGTACATCTAGATTGTACAGATTGATTTCTGTTAAACGAGTCTCCACTAATGTATTTCCTTTATAGTGTGGAAGCGTGCATATTTAATTTACAGTTTGTTTTGTTATGATTAGAACCCTGTTTCAAAGAAATTAGTTCTCGCCCGGAAGGCTCGTTCATTCATTTTATTGATGGCGAATGTTCCGATGGAAATGTAGGTCATTCAATTACGTTACGAAGGGAAGTAGAAAAAAATTTCCAGAAAATGCAGAAGATAATTCAAGTGCATTTTGAATACAATTTTAATATAGTCAACGTCTAATCTCGAATAAATCTAATCATTTATTACAAGTTTTTATTTAGCGTTCTTTGTATGTCTGTATTTTCGGCTCGTACCATCTTTTCATCCATTTTAGTTGCAAAAAACTAATCATAAGGGGTTATTATATATTTAGTGTACTGTTTTATATTATATTTTTTTTACTAAAATGGGTGGAATCCTGTTTTTCTTATGTTTTTTAATGTTACAACCGTATGAGCAAATTTAAATACTTGTACCGTAGGTAATTTAGGTTTTAACAAAATTTTCCACACATTTTGGTTTCAAAAAGTTACTAAAAATGGTTTAAGCGAACTATATTTGTCTGCTATAAAAAAAAATTGTTTACTAAAATAAGTGGAATATATTTTTTTTACATTTTGAATACTCAACCGTAGACAGAATAACGATATATAGTTTTAGGATATTAACATATTATATACAGGGTGGTGCAACCAAGATGGGGTGGACGATTGTGGGCAAACGGAGAGGAATTTGAAAAAATATTTTTGGGATATGATTGATAGTCAAGAACGCTATGTTTTAAAATTATACTTATTATACAGGGTGGTCTGAAAAGTTCGTAGTGAACCAAACTTGTGTTTTTTTAAACGGGACACCCGGTATATTATTATTTTAGTTGATTCTCCTATTCGTTACAATCATTTTGATATCAGGTTTGTTGGGTCTAAAATTTATACCAAGGGAATGGGACGAGGTTAAAGTGGAAAAACGGGTTATACTCCGGCCATTTTTTGAAAACAATTGAAGCAGGTATGGAAAAACCAAATATTCTATAAAATGTATTGTATCTAGGATTACAATAATCGCTTGTAAGTCGTTCAAAATTATTCACTGTTATACAGGGTGGTCAAGTTTTGCAAATTTACCTTGGATTGATTTTTTTTAAACGGAACACCCCATATATTTTACTGTCATATTAAAATAACATCGCCAGCTTTCAGAAAATACCCTATTTGATATCTTTCTAACCAACAGTTTTTTAGTAAATTAACCGTGAAACCAAAATTTACTCATTTTGACAGAAAGGGTATTATTTACGTTGCTTAAATTGACTACCTATAATATAAGGAGGCCATGATATAATCATAAATGAAAAGAAAGATTGACATTCTTGTCAAAACCGCAAAGTGTCAGAAAATTGGCATCAATTACCATTATTTTTTGACGATAAGCCGAGAAATTGTTAAGTAACAATGAGTTTGAGTACTCCAGAGTTGATAAACATGACTTTTATCCACACACAAGTACCAGGTAAATTGAGAGAGCTACTGATATTGAACGCACTAGTATTAAACGGATTCTGAAACAACATAAATATCATGCCTACCACATTGAATTACACCAAGAACTGTATGATCGCGATTACGTCCAACGACAAGAGTTTTCTATTTGGTTTTTAAATACAATTTGGGATAATCCAGGTTTTGTAGATAGGGTACTGTTTTCAGATGAAGCAACTTTTAAAAGCAACGGCTTGGTTAACAAACATAATATGCACTATTATTCAACCGGTAAAATCCACATTGGATTCGTCAGGTGGACCATCAAAATAAATGGTCAATTAATGTTTGGGGAGGTATAATTGGCTCTCATGTTATAGGACCATATTTCTTTGAAGAGCATTTAACGGGAGAAGTCTATTTAAATTTTTTGAGAAATGAGTTGCCCGTATTGCTCGAAGACTTACCTTTAATGTTAAGAAATTCCTTATGGTTCCAACATGATGGAGCACCCCCGCATTACCATAGGCATGTAAGACATTTTCTCAATAATTGGAAAGGAGAGCATTGGATTGGGCGAGGTGGACCAGTTAAGTGGCCTGCGAGGTCACCCGATTTAACGCCACTAGATTTCTTTTTATGGGGACATGTTAAAGAAGAAGTTTATAAAGAGGTTCCAACCACAGTGGAAGATATGAAGTTGAGAATAATAAGTAATAAAAGTGAAACTTTCATTTATGGATAGACTCGAAATGTGCCTTCAGCAAAACGGTGGTTTAGTTGAACATCTTTTATAAGTTTTAATTACATTGTTTTTGTTGATTTATATTAAATTTATTTTTTTTTGTAAAAAAAGATCTGTTATTAATACTGTCAAAGCATTATCTTCATTGGTAACTGGTTTATTAATTACTTTACGTTTTTTTGAAAGCAACATTTCCTGTTTCTTGAAATCTCTATGATAAACTTGCAAAAGCTTCTATCTTCATCAAAGAACAATATTTATTTATTTACTGATGACAATATTCTGACACTTTGCTGTTTTGACAGGACTGTCAATCTTGTGTTCAATTTATGATGATATCATGGCCTCCTAATATTAAATTGTCAATTTTAACAACGTGAATTCAGAGTAATTCGTGTTAAAATGAAGAAATTTTGATTTCACAGCTAATTTACTGAAAAACTGTTGGTCAGAAAGGTATCAAATATGGTATTTTCTGAAAGCTAGTAATGTTATCTTTAACATGAAAGTAAAATATACAGGGTGTTCCATTTAAAAAAATTCAATCCAAGGTAAATTTGCAAAACTTGATCACCCTGTATAACAGTGAATAATTTTGAACGACTTACAAGCGATTATTGTAGTCCTAGATACAATACATTTTATAGAATATTTGGTTTTTCCATACCTGCTTCAATTGTTTTCAAAAAATGGCCGGAGTATAACCCTTTTTTCCACTTTAACCTCGTCCCATTCCCTTGGTATAAATTTTAGACCCAACTAACCTTATATCAAATTGATCGCAACGAATAGGAGAATCAACTAAAATAATAACATACCGGGTATCCCATTTAAAAAAACACAAGTTTGGTTCACCACGAACTTTTCAGACCACCCTGTATAATGGGTATAATTTTAAAACACAGCGTTCTTGACTATCAATCATATCTCAATTTTTTTTTTCAAATTCCTCTCCGTTTGCCCACAATCGTTTACCCCATTTTGGTTGCACCACCCAGTATATTGTTAAAAAAATGCTTCCACACATTTTAGTTGCAAAAAACTAATTATAAGGCGTTAATATATATATATATATATATATATATATATATATATATATATATATATATAGTGTATTGTCTTATATTATATTTTTGAACTAAAATTGGCGGAAACCTATTTTTCATATGATTTCTAATGTTGTAACCATTTGAGTAAATCCAAATACCTGCCTCATACGTATAACCAGTATAACAGAAAATAACATAATTTTCAACCCATTTTAGTTTCAAAAGGTTATTAAAAATGGTATAAGCGAACTATATTTATTTTGTGTGTTAAAAAAATTATTTACTAAAATAAAAAAAAATTTTTTTTTTACTAAAATGGGTGGAATCCTGTTTTTCTTATGTTTTTTAATGTTACATTCGTTAAAGCGAATTCAAGTATGTACTATACGTGGTTGCCGAACATGGCTACGATACATTCAAGTTTTAGCTTTGAAACAAAACGTCATTGCAGTTACTCATTACTTTATTGAGAGTTTGAGTTGTTTTTAAGGTTTTTAACATATTTATTATGAGCGTCTTGCGAAGAACTATCGGATGTTCAGAAAGTCCATTCAAAATTAAAATACTTATCATATTGATACAGAAGTGCAATATAGAAGAAACACCAGATAAGGCTTTATTCAGCATAATACGAAGACTGCTACTGGATGTTTTCACGAAGTTTTCGCGAATTAGAAAAGATAAGTTAAATAAAATTATCTCACAATATTATATTTATTTATTTATGCATAAGCATCTATTTAATATTCCTTCACCAACGTATTGACCACTGACACGCGATGAGTTTTTACAAGACTTCGAAACACATTTGAAATTTGTACTTAATATTATTTCGAATAGTTCAATAATTTTTTTTATAATTATCTGCTGTCGTTTATGCCTGTAGTAATAAGAAAAATGAAATTTTATATATATATATATATATATATATATATATATATATATATATATATATATATATATATATAATCAAAATGTCAAATGTCAAATCTTTGACAGAAAAATTTCCACTTATTAATTTCGCCCAGAGTACCCTGGAGGATGAAAATTTCCGGAAATTTTTAGGTTGCCATAATAACGAAAACAAAATCAATCTTCTGATTGGCTAAAACAGTAAGATGTGAAATTTTCAAAAAAATATGGCCCAATTACCTTATTATTGAGTACCCCACAGAACACGTTGACGGATTTGCGCCCTTGAAACTGAAATTTCCGATAACAGTGTGAATTTACTATTGCCCATTGAAGTGTATTTTTCCGATTGGATATGCCGCTGGTCGAAAATGTTGATTCGTCTGTCCAAAACACTTGCCGTAAATAATTGTTAATGTCATTTAGTAGTTCTAACATATTACGATAAAAACCAACCCTCTTTTATTTTTGCTAGTCTGTTTGGGTCCAGTCCATTTTTTAATTCCTCAGATATTTTTCGAATTGGGGTATTTGGATTCTCTTCGATAGAAAGTAATATATTTTCCTCAACATTTTCATGTCGCTATTCGTCTTTTCCCTTTTAAAACCGAAGTTTCTTAGAACTTTGCGTGTAATCTCTCGTTTGCATGGAACATGCAGTCGGAAATGATTAGCTCTTGTTGCACAGCTCTGTAGTTTTACTTGTTTTTTATTTACGAAAAATATATTTTTTTGCTTTTCTCTAAGCAAATAATGCATATTATTATGATAAATAAGTTAAATTAATTGCGATTAAAAACTGAAACTGAACAAACAAGTGTCAAATGGTTGTTATGTTTCTTTTCTTTTCAGAAGCACATTGTTGTTTTTTTTAGATTGGTTCTTTTCCAGTACACTCGATTTTAGATGATAAATTTTTATTTTAGAACTATTATGTTTCGATGGAGGTTGAAGATAGTACAGATTGTATTATAGTGACCGACAAAAAGTTTGCAACCAATGAAAAACGCTTCAGATTCAAGAGGCAATAGTAGAAGTAAATAAATAGTTATTTATACTATAAGGAATGTAAGTAACAGTTACCAGCCGAGGACGAGTTTGCGCCTGAGCGATAGCGAGGGCTGGCAAAAAAGTTCGAGACTGGTTAATGTACTTACATCCCATGCTGGATATCTTTTTGGATTTCATTATCAATACATTCGATAGCATTCTCATTAAATGATGAAGGCAGCCGTGATCCGTTGCCAGAACAACATAAGCAGGTTTTATTTTATCAACAACGTCAAGTTGACAATTCATAGCGAAAAGTTTAAAGAAGTCGAATTATTTGATTCTGCGTGGACAAAATGAGTGTTTTAGACATAGAAGAACCAGCGAATATTGCTTGTTTACCCCTACTATCGGAAAAGTCGAAAAAAAGGTATGAAGCAGCATATAAATCCTTTTAGAATTGGTGCCAAAGCAAGACGGCTACTGCAGTCTCAGAGACCTTGTTTTTGGCGTATTTCCACGAAAAAAGTGCTATATTGAAGTCCCCATCAAGCTTATGGTGTGAGTATTCGATGTTGAAGTCCACCCTTTTTATAGAGGAAAATATAGATATTTCCAAGTATCCAAAACTTCGAGCATTTTTGAAAAGAAAAAATTATGGTTATAAACCCAAAAAATCGAATGTGTTTAACAGGGAAGATGTGAATAAGTTCATGCTTGAAGCCCATGGTGATATATACTTATTGATGAAGGTCGTAATGGTAATGGGAGTTGCTGAAGCGTGCCGTTCTAATGAACTCTGTGAAATGAAAATGGACAATGTTAAAATAAGTCAAGAAGTCATAATTGTGACCATTCCTGACTCCAAAAATGGAATGTCACGCACATTGACAGTGACAAAAAGTGACGACACTCAGGTTTATCATTTCAAAATAATTCAAAAGTACATTGATACAAGATCCCACATGACGACTATTATTCCGCGCTTCTTTATGCGATATCAAAACGGAAAGTGCTTAAAATTGCGAAATTTCTAAAGTTTGAGAACTTAAAAATGTATACTGGACACTTAGAAGAACGTCTGCAAATTTATTAGCAAATACTGGAGTATTATGTATTAGCTATCAAGCGACATGGTGGATGGAAATCCGCTACTATTGCAGAAAGTTACGTAGCTAAGAGCCTCAATAATAAAAAGGAAGTAGTGAATAAAATTTGTATACAATAAGACCCAGCCAGAAGTCTCTCGCAGTGTTTCAACAGTGACAGAAACATTGGTTAGAAATGAAGGACCGGTGGAGTCAGAAAATGTAATACACATCGAGAAGAAACGAGAAAACGTGTTTCCAAATTTTGTTAATAATGTGAATAATTGTAATAATTGTACCATTAATATTCATTTCAATTAATATCACCGGATTTTTGTAATATGTTGATGAAATCAAAAATTAAAGCTACTTATAATAATTTCAGATTATTATTTCCCTAGGGATAAGTTAACTTACATCCTGTCGTTAAGGGCAACCAATACCTTATTGAGTAACTTTCACTTACGTCTATCAAAGCAGTGTCAAAGTAAGTTGCTTACAATACAGGGAAGGGAAAAAATTTATTATTGCTTTCAGTCGAAGAGAATCCAAATAAATGAATTCGTAAAATATCTGAAGAACTACAAAAACTGCTTAACCACCATATATTAATTGAGATAAGCATGATTTCTTGATGTGCGCTAAAACTAGAGTGATGACCCTGTATGCCACTTTTTAATTTTTATTCTATCTTGAGTACTTGTAACAAAAAAGAGAAAGAAGAGGTAACATTATAGCCTTGTACAGTGTTAAATTTTTTATTTCCAACTGTCAATATGTCCAAATCAATTAAAGATACGTGAAAATTTTAAATAGAAAATAGCACTTTACAAACGATTTTTGAGTGAAATAACGTTATAAATAGAAAAATATATAATAATTCTGTATTTCACGTGTGTATTCAATCGATTTACTATAAAAATTACTAGATGAAATTCAAAATAAGTGAAAAACTGTGAGTACAAGATTGTGAGCTTGAATGAGTGATAACTCGGAAATAAAACGAGTCCGAGAAAAAGTGACTTCGAATTCATGATCACCGCCCCGATTTCTACTTGCATATTAAATTTCATTAAAATCGGCGATGGAAGGCGAAATTAAACATTTACCAATAAGTTAAATTACAAGTTTAGAATGATACCAGTTCAAATTTAAACTATTTTACAATTAAAGTTCGACAGTTTTAATGGATCTACTGCGTCATTCTGTTGACAAGCAATCCGTAAGCTCGTGTAATGCAATTTAAAAGTTTGAGGACACACGTCAACGAGCAAGGATGCCCTGAGAACTTGTTATTAAAATAGAACAATAATTACTTTTGTTTAATGTTTTTGGACTTTTTACGATTTATTGTTTATTCGATTTCATTTAATTTTACATATCTACATGTTTTAGCGTCCCTAGATGCCAAAAAATGTTTTATCAATGCTGTCGGTCCGTCTGTCGGTATGTCTGTCTGTCTAACAGTTAACGGAATACCTTAAAAACTACTTATCAGAGTGACCTCAAATTTTGGTTAAAAATTAAGGGTGAAATGGGGATGACCTGATAATATTTTGGTAAAAATCCAATAAACCGGAATAAGATGGCGGCCTAATGAAACGATAAAAAATTATTACTGAAAAACCAATTTTTCAATTTACCTCAAATTTTACACAAAAATGTAGTGTTATATAGGAATGAACTGGTAACATTTTTGTATGAATATTAACTAGCAAAACAAAAAGGCGGGCTTTTAAAATATTTAAAAATCAGCCTAAAAATACTGATTTCAAATTTTGTGCAAGTAATAAGTATATATATCAATAGAGATAAACTGTTAAGCTGAGGTACGAATTCAAGATATCGGAACAAAACGGCAGCCAAATAAATTTAAAAAAAATCTTATTCAATTGAATTTTTCAGAAAAACTAAAAGTGATACATGGATAAAACTAAAAAGTGATACATGTAACAAAATGGCGGTGTGTGTTAATATAGGGTATCCCACGGAAAAGTAACACATTTCGCGACTTAATAGCTCGAAAACGAAAAGTGATATCGAAATGCGGTTTTCATCGAATGGGTTAGATTTGCCCCAAGTTTTTTCTTGTCAATGCTGCCAAATTTTCCCATTTATCCTAGGATCGCGGGGAAATACCTATTTTTTGGGACTAAATTACTATTTTATTATAAATAGAACACCCTATATATTTTTATGGTCTTGGATAGCCTGACACTTCTTCTTTTGAAAAATACATAGTTTGGGGATATTTATTTTAAGTTCTTAGATTTTAAAATTAACTTTGTAAAATCTTGCTTTGAATCTAATTTCAAATTTCTATAATTTTTTCTTAATTAATTTTTCTAATATTTTATTGCTAAAAATATAACTTAGTAAAATAACAAAAGGTAAAAAGTTTTATTTTCGTGAAGATAAATAAAAACTATAACAATTGTTGTATGAGACCTCCATTAACTTCAACATATTTAGTCAATCTATAGTGAAAATTTCCATGTGTTGAAACATTTCTTGTGGAATTAATTCTATAACATTTCTTATGTTAATTTTAAGTTCTTCCAAATTTCGTGGTAGAGGATTGTAGTACGCTTCCTTCACATAACCCCACAGAAAAAAGTCTGGGATCGTTAGATCTGGGGAATATGGAGGTTACGGTATAGCACATCCCCTGCCTATCCACATGTTTGGAAAAACTCGATCCAACGAATTTCTCGCAATATTTGAATAATGCTTAGTGAAAATATATGTCATTAATTATCCCTTCTTCTTCAAGTTGCGGATAAAAGAAAAGTTCTAACATATCGGTGTAGTTAGCTCCAAAGACGGTATTCTCAATAAAGGTACTTTTGGCGAATCCCTTTCAAATTCGACAAATTCTCGCGGATTTTCCTCTCTCCATATGCGTCAATTATGTTTATTGACCTTTCCGTTTAAATGAATCGTTAAATCTAGAAATGTTTCACATGTGTAGTATCTTTGTTCGTAAGCGTGAGGTATAATTCGTTGAAATGTTTGAATATTACATGCCTTAAATTTAATTATCTTTAAAAGTCGCTCTACTTTACTTTTCGACATCATCAATGTACTGGCCATATTAGGAATAGATATTTCATAATTATTATTACTTAAAATTTCCCTTATAGCTAAGACTTCGTTCAGTAGCACGTCTGCTCGATTGTCACGTCGCTTGCTTCTCTCCAAAGAGCCTGTATCTCTAAACCGTTGCACCCATAACAAAATCGACTTTCTGGATTCATATGTGATTACTAAAAATGCTTTTTCAATTTGATTAAACATTTTAAAAATCGAAGAAATTAAAAATCTGACAGCTGCATTTGACAACAAACTTATTTTTAATGGTCGACAGGATGACGTCTGCATACTTTTGTTCCGAAGCACACTTGTTAGTTATGGTGTCGCATAACCACGAAGAACGGATAACGATGGATGACGTCGAAAAGTACAGGGACTTTTAAATATTATTAAATCTAAGGCATACACGCTTACGAACAAAGATACTAGATACATATGTGAAACAATTCTACATTTAAAGAGACAAATAATAATGCCAGACGAAGCAACACTTCATGTAAACAGAAAGGTTAATTATTATGCAAGAGTTTACAAAGTTAATTTTAAAATCTAAGAACTTAAAATAAATATCCCCAAACTATGTATTTTTGAAAAGAAGAAGTGTCAGGCTATCCAAGACCATACAAATATATAGGGTGTCCCACTTAAATTAAAACAGTAATTTAGTCCCAAAAAATAGGTATTTGTCGCAATAAAGAAATTTGAAATTAGGTTCAAAGCAAGAATTTACAAAGTTTATTTTAAAATCTAAGAACCTAAAATAAATTTCTCCAAACTATGTATTTTTGAAAAGAAGAAGTGTCAGGTATCCAAGACCATACAAATATATAGGGTGTCCCACTTAAATTAAAGCAGTAATTTAGTCCCAAAAAATAGGTATTTGTCGCAATAAAGAAATTTGAAATTAGGTTCAAAGCAAGAATTTACAAAGTTTATTTCAAAATCTAAGAACCTAAAATAAATTTCTCCAAACTATGTATTTTTGAAAAGAAGAAGTGTCAGGTATCCAAGACCATACAAATATATAGGGTGTCCCACTTAAATTAAAGCAGTAATTTAGTCCCAAAAAATAGGTATTTGTCGCAATAAAGAAATTTGAAATTAGGTTCAAAGCAAGAATTTACAAAGTTTATTTTAAAATCTAAGAACCTAAAATAAATTTCCCCAAACTATGTATTTTTGAAAAGAAGAAGTGTCAGGCTACCAAAGACCATAAAAATATATAGGGTGTCAAATTTAAAATAAAACAGTAATTTAGTCCCAAAAAATGCGATCCTAGGATAAATAAGAAAATTTGGCAACATTGACAAGAAAAACTCGGGATAAATCTAAACTATCACCCTATATAAAAACTCCTTATTGCATTTGCTATAAATTTTGTCTATTAATCAAGTGTGCCATAGGTAGAAATTGGTTAAATATCGGTAGAAAACCAATGTTCTAACAAAACAGCGACGAATTAAGATGTTTTAAAAGACAGTAAAAATGTGTCACTAAATGACTATTTACTGAACTAAATTGGGTCACACTTCACAATTCTTAATTAAAGGAAAAATTCATAACGAGGGAAGTTTCGGGTAAAGGAAATTTGCCGATTTTTTTACATTTCTATACCGCTTAAAAGTTATCGCTCGCACAAATTATATATTACACACACAAACGCACAAATACTTTTTTTAATATATTTTTCGTGTTCTAGAGACTCTAAACAGTCCAAAAACTCAACCTACATTTTCCTAATTTTTTTTGCGATTACAATACAATACTTCCCTTATCTAGTGCCCCTAATATATTTAATAATATAGACTGTTTTACTAAGCATTAGAATGCGTGTTAGTAGTGTAGCAAAATAAAATAGTCGTGAATGACAAAGTTATCAAATATTCGAACCCATATTGATGTTTCCATAAAAAGCTTAAATTAGATACTTATCTCGTTTTACAAAGCAATAACTCACTTTTTATAGGGCAATTCCACAAAAAAAAACGACTAGAAATAATCGTTATAAAAACAACTTGCCACCGCTTCTTAAAAACACTTTTTTATTATCTCAAGTTGTTTATCTAAGAATTTTGGGCATACCTTATTATAGGTGTATAAGGACAATTTTATGAGGGTCTTTAAAATATGACTTATATAAAGTTAGTAGCTAAAAAATACTAGATTATAAGTGGATTTCCTATATATTTGAATAATTATGGGGAGGCCAACTTCCAGCCTTTTGCAAGACAGATTATTAATTAGTATAATAAAAGATTTTGCTATTCCTCCTTGAATCAAGTAGTAACCATAATATATAACAATAAGGGTCTGAGCAGTGGCGGCTCGTGGTGAATTATATTGGGAGGTCAATAACAAATTTAAAAATAGGCACACTTAAAATAAAAAAAAAATATCTTATCTTTAAATTGAGCCTTAAATGCTCTCGAAGTTCAGGTCTACTCTTGGTTCTTTCGAATTGGAAAAATGCTGAATGACACGTTCGTTAAAATTGCACGCACATTCCTTTTATAAACGATTTCTCGATACTTAACATTGCTAAAGCGGATAGTCTATCTTGGCCCAACTCCTCAACAAAATTTATAAGCCCTCGAAAAACTCCTGGATTTTCAGACAAAGCCGTTTCATCATGGCCACGTTGTGCCATCTCGAATGCTCCACAAAATTTTACACAATTTATAATTTTGTTCTATAGGCGGAGTACGAATATCAACACTTCCGACCGTAGCATAGTTCACCGAACAGTTCATGTGATCTGCAGAAAACGCATGTTTTTTTTTTCCTTCTTTTAAGTGATTTAAGTCTTTAACACCGGTTTTGCACCATAATGAGTCCGACGAGTCCTTAGCACCACATATCCAGTTAGCTAAATTGTACATACTTTTGCGAAAGTTTCGATGAACCTCTTTATTTTTGTCTTTACTAGTTTGTTAGTAAGTTGTACTAAGTTCTGGCAAATTGCGACCACTTACCTTGAATGCGGTTATTTTCTCAAAATTAAATTCGTAAGCACTTTTTAGTTGTATTATTTTTTTGCACTAGTCACTACCAACATTTTATTTCCTGTATATTTCCAACAGGAATCATAAAAATAAAAAAATATATATTACAAAAAACAGTATATAAATCAATTTTCATCGATTAAAAACGTCCGAAACAATATCGAGTTAGAATATCGACAGCACGACCTCTGAACAATTGAATTTCCGCATGCCGACGTGATGTTGCGACCGATCGATTAAATTATGAGAAGAGACCGGCTGATGACCCAAATCGCGATTTCATATTCCATTTGCCTAGCTTAGTGTAGCGTATTTAACTTTTCCTAAGGTTCGCGTTTTATTACAACTATTAGGAAGGACGTTAGGTCTCAGAAGCACAGTTTCAGAGTTATAGACGGTTATATCTACGGTAAATATTTTTTAACTCCAAACCAAATTTTCAAACATTGTTAACGAAATATTATTAACCATAGTATTAAAATATTTTATTAACCAACACATTAAACAAAAACTTTTACTTAACTAACAATAATGATCATTATTGCAACAAGTGTTGCATGTATATGTTATATGTCCCCCACTAAGGGCAATCCAAGTGATAGATAAAGTTTCGAAATACAAAACGGCATTCCTAACATATTCAGTTTGAGTTAGATATCCAACGTTCAAGTTCCTGCCCAGTTGATGGCCTGTGTCTGTATAATAGATCTTTAGGTATACCCCACAGAAAGAAATCTAGAGGGGTAGGGTCGGGGCTCCTCGAGTTCTAGGCGTAATTACCATTTTTGCCAACCTTTATCCATAATATTATTTTAAAAAGTTGGTTACCAAATTAAATTTGCTCGTTCTCTTGGAGGAATTTCATTTTCCACAACACTATGGATGATATTTAAAAATTCTAGATAGCGCTGTGAATTTAAATTCTGACAAAAAATCTGGATCTATAGTTCTGGACTTATAAATGCCGCACCAAACTTTTACGGAAGTTCTTTCTGATCTTGTAACTTCCATAACTTTATTTCTCACTGCTTCAATAATGGGTTTTTTTTCGGTTAAAGATCAATCCAACTAATATTAGCAAATATTTATATCTCTTCATAAGAATATTTGAAGAAGTTGTAATTACGTTGTTCCAATTTTTGTACCGGATAATATTTACAGGGCTTCCAGGCTGAAAGCACATCTGCAGCGTTGTTCTTCTGACATCCAGGAATGCACGTTTGGTTGAGTTTTCAGAAGTCTGTTCAAAATACAACAAAATATTGAGTTGCTCGTCATCAATCAAAACTTGTCGACGTCTCCTTTTCGCTTTCTGTAAGTTTCGACCACTTACCTTGAATTCGGTTATTTTCTTAAAATTAATTTCGTAAGCACTTTTTAGTTGTATTATTTTTTTGCACTAGTCACTACCAACATTTTATTTCCTGTATATTTCCAACAGGGATCATACAAATAAAAAATATATATTACAAAAAACAGTATATAAATCAATTTTCATCGATTAAAAACGTCCGAAACAATATCGAGTTAGAATATCGACAGCGCGACCTCTAAACAATTGAATTTCCGCATGCCGACGTGATGCCGCGACTCATCGATCGAATTATGAGAAAAGACCGGCTAATGACCCAAATCGCGATTTCATATCCCATTTGCCTAGCTTAGTATAGCGTATTTTATTATGCCTAAGGAACGCAACGAGAGCATTCGAACCGCCGGCGCCGGCGCCGCGCGCGGCTAATAGTCTAGCGTATTTAACTTTTCCTAAGGTTCACGTTTTACTATAACTATTAGGAGGGACGGTCAAACGAATAATTTATTTTCTGAAATATTTTTGGGGGTCATTGACCAAATGTCTGGGTCTGAGAAGCACCAAACCAAATTTCCAAACATTGTTAACGAAATATTATTAACCATAGTATTAGAATATTTTATTAACCAACACATCAAACAAAAAACTTTTACTTACCTAACAATAATGATCATTATTGCAACAAGTGTTGCATGTATATGTTATATGTCCCGCACTAAGGGCAATGCAAGTGATAGATAAAGTTTTGAAATACAAAACGGCATTCCTAACATATTCAGTTTGAGTTAGATATCCAACGTTCAAGTTCCTGCCCAGTTGATGGCCTGTGTCTGTATAATAGATCTTTAGGTATACCCCACAGAAAGAAATCTAGAGGGGTAGGGTCGGGGCTCCTCGAGTTCTAGGCGTAATTACCATTTTTGCCAACCATTATCCATAATATTATTTTAAAAAGTTGGTTACCAAATTAAATTTGCTCGTTCTCTTGGAGGAATTTCATTTTCCACAACACTATGGATGATATTTAAAAATTCTAGATAATGTTGTGAATTTAAATTCTGACAAAAAAATCTGGATCTATAGTTCTGGACTTATAAATGCCGCACCAAACTTTTACGGAAGTTCTTTCTGATCTTGTAACTTCCATAACTTTATTTCTCACTGCTTCAATAATGGGTTTTTTTTCGGTTAAAGATCAATCCAAATAATATTAGCAAATATTTACATCTCTTCATAAGAATATTTGAAGATGTTGTAATTACGTTGTTCCAATTTTTGTACCGGATAATATTTACAGGGCTTCCAGGCTGAAAACACATCTGCAGCGTTGTTCTTTTGACATCCAGGAATGCACGTTTGGTTGAGTTTTCAGAAGTCTGTTCAAAATACAACAAAATATTGAGTTGCTCGTCATCAATCAAATTTGTCGACGTCTCCTTTTCGCTTTCTGTAAGTTTCGACCACTTACCTTGAATTCGGTTATTTTCTTAAAATTAATTTCGTAAGCACTTTTTAGTTGTATTATTTTTTTGCACTAGTCACTACCAACATTTTATTTCCTGTATATTTCCAACAGGGATCATACAAATAAAAAATATATATTACAAAAAACAGTATATAAATCAATTTTCATCGATTAAAAACGTCCGAAACAATATCGAGTTAGAATATCGACAGCGCGACCTCTAAACAATTGAATTTCCGCATGCCGACGTGATGCCGCGACTCATCGATCGAATTATGAGAAAAGACCGGCTAATGACCCAAATCGCGATTTCATATCCCATTTGCCTAGCTTAGTATAGCGTATTTTATTATGCCTAAGGAACGCAACGAGAGCATTCGAACCACCGCGCGCGGCTAATAGTGTAGCGTATTTAACTTTTCCTAAGGTCCACGTTTTACTATAACTATTAGAAGGGACGGTCAAACGAATAATTTATTTTATGAAATATTTTTGGGGGTCATTGACCAAATGACTGGGTCTGAGAAGCACCAAACCAAATTTCCAAACATTGTTAACGAAATATTATTAACCATAGTATTAGAATATTTTATTAACCAACACATCAAACAAAAAAACTTTTACTTAACTAACAATAATGATCATTATTGCAACAAGTGTTGCATGTATATGTTATATGTCCCCCACTAAGGGCAATGCAAGTGATAGATAAAGTTTCGAAATACAAAACGGCATTCCTAACATATTCAGTTTGAGTTAGATATCCAACGTTCAAGTTCCTGCCCAGTTGATGGCCTGTGTCTGTATAATAGATCTTTAGGTATACCCCACAGAAAGAAATCTAGAGGGGTAGGGTCGGGGCTCCTCGAGTTCTAGGCGTAATTACCATTTTTGCCAACCATTATCCATAATATTATTTTAAAAAGTTGGTTACCAAATTAAATTTGCTCATTCTCTTGGAGGAATTTCATTTTCCACAACACTATGGATGTTATTTAAAAATTCTAGATAACGCTGTGAATTTAAATTCTGACAAAAAAATCTGGATCTATAGTTCTGGACTTATAAATGCCGCACCAAACTTCTACGGAAGTTCTTTCTGATCTTGTAACTTCCATAACTTTATTTCTCACTGCTTCAATAATGGGTTTTTTTTCGGTTAAAGATCAATCCAACTAATATTAGCAAATATTTATATCTCTTCATAAGAATATTTGAAGATGTTGTAATTACGTTGTTCCAATTTTTGTACCGGATAATATTTACAGGGCTTCCAGGCTGAAAGCACGTCTGCAGCGTTGTTCTTCTGACATCCAGGAATGCACGTTTGGTTGAGTTTTCAGAAGTCTGTTCAAAATACAACAAAATATTGAGTTGCTCGTCATCAATCAAAACTTGTCGACGTCTCCTTTTCGCTTTCTGTAAGTTTCGACCACTTACCTTGACTTCGGTTATTTTCTTAAAATTAATTTCGTAAGCACTTTTTAGTTGTATTATTTTTTTGCACTAGTCACTACCAACATTTTATTTCCTGTATATTTCCAACAGGGATCATAAAAATAAAAAATATATATTACAAAAAACAGTATATAAATCAATTTTCATCGATTAAAAACGTCCGAAACAATATCGAGTTAGAATATCGACAGCGCGACCTCTAAACAATTGAATTTCCGCATGCCGACGTGATGCCGCGACTCATCGATCGAATTATGAGAAAAGACCGGCTGATGATCCAAATCGCGATTTCATATCCCATTTGCCTAGCTTAGTATAGCGTATTTTATTATGCCTAAGGAACGCAACGAGAGCATTCGAACCGCCGCGCGCGGCTAATAGTGTAGCGTATTTAACTTTTCCTAAGGTTCACGTTTTACTATAACTATTAGGAGGGACGGTCAAACGAATAATTTATTTTCTGAAATATTTTTGGGGGTCATTGACCAAATGTCTGGGTCTGAGAAGCACCAAACCAAATTTCCAAACATTGTTAACGAAATATTATTAACCATAGTATTAAAATATTTTATTAACCAACACATTAAACAAAAACTTTTACTTAACTAACAATAATGATCATTATTGCAACAAGTGTTGCATGTATATGTTATATGTCCCCCACTAAGGGCAATCCAAGTGATAGATAAAGTTTCGAAATACAAAACGGCATTCCTAACATATTCAGTTTGAGTTAGATATCCAACGTTCAAGTTCCTGCCCAGTTGATGGCCTGTGTCTGTATAATAGATCTTTAGGTATACCCCACAGAAAGAAATCTAGAGGGGTAGGGTCGGGGCTCCTCGAGTTCTAGGCGTAATTACCATTTTTGCCAACCTTTATCCATAATATTATTTTAAAAAGTTGGTTACCAAATTAAATTTGCTCGTTCTCTTGGAGGAATTTCATTTTCCACAACACTATGGATGATATTTAAAAATTCTAGATAGCGCTGTGAATTTAAATTCTGACAAAAAATCTGGATCTATAGTTCTGGACTTATAAATGCCACACCAAACTTTTACGGAAGTTCTTTCTGATCTTGTAACTTCCATAACTTTATTTCTCACTGCTTCAATAATGGGTTTTTTTTCGATTAAAGATCAATCCAACTAATATTAGCAAATATTTATATCTCTTCATAAGAATATTTGAAGATGTTGTAATTACGTTGTTCCAATTTTTGTACCGGATAATATTTACAGGGCTTCCAGGCTGAAAGCACGTCTGCAGCGTTGTTCTTCTGACATCCAGGAATGCACGTTTGGTTGAGTTTTCAGAAGTCTGTTCAAAATACAACAAAATATTGAGTTGCTCGTCATCAATCAAAACTTGTCGACGTCTCCTTTTCGCTTTCTGTAAGTTTCGACCACTTACCTTGAATTCGGTTATTTTCTTAAAATTAATTTCGTAAGCACTTTTTAGTTGTATTATTTTTTTGCACTAGTCACTACCAACATTTTATTTCCTGTATATTTCCAATAGGGATCATAAAAATAAAAAATATATATTACAAAAAACAGTATATAAATCAATTTTCATCGATTAAAAACGTCCGAAACAATATTGAGTTAGAATATCGACAGCGCGACCTCTAAACAATTGAATTTCCGCATGCCGACGTGATGCCGCGACTCATCGATCGAATTATGAGAAAAGACCGGCTGATGATCCAAATCGCGATTTCATATCCCATTTGCCTAGCTTAGTATAGCGTATTTTATTATGCCTAAGGAACGCAACGAGAGCATTCGAACCGCCGGCGCCGGCGCCGCGCGCGGCTAATAGTGTAGCGTATTTAACTTTTCCTAAGGTTCACGTTTTACTATAACTATTAGGAGGGACGGTCAAACGAATAATTTATTTTCTGAAATATTTTTGGGGGTCATTGACCAAATGTCTGGGTCTGAGAAGCACCAAACCAAATTTCCAAACATTGTTAACGAAATATTTTTAACCATAGTATTAGAATATTTTATTAACCAACACATCAAACAAAAAACTTTTACTTACCTAACAATAATGATCATTATTGCAACAAGTGTTGCATGTATATGTTATATGTCCCGCACTAAGGGCAATGCAAGTGATAGATAAAGTTTCGAAATACAAAACGGCATTCCTAACATATTCAGTTTGAGTTAGATATCCAACGTTCAAGTTCCTGCCCAGTTGATGGCCTGTGTCTGTATAATAGATCTTTAGGTATACCCCACAGAAAGAAATCTAGAGGGGTAGGGTCGGGGCTCCTCGAGTTCTAGGCGTAATTACCATTTTTGCCAACCATTATCCATAATATTATTTTAAAAAGTTGGTTACCAAATTAAATTTGCTCGTTCTCTTGGAGGAATTTCATTTTCCACAACACTATGGATGTTATTTAAAAATTCTAGATAACGCTGTGAATTTAAATTCTGACAAAAAAATCTGGATCTATAGTTCTGGACTTATAAATGCCGCACCAAACTTTTACGGAAGTTCTTTCTGATCTTGTAACTTCCATAACTGTATTTCTCACTTCTTCAATAATGGGTTTTTTTTCGGTTAAAGATCAATCCAAATAATATTAGCAAATATTTACATCTCTTCATAAGAATATTTGAAGATGTTGTAATTACGTTGTTCCAATTTTTGTACTGGACAATATTTACAGGGCTTCCAGGCTGAAAGCACATCTGCAGCGTTGTTCTTTGACATCCAGGAATGCACGTTTGGTTGAGTTTTCAGAAGTCTGTTCAACAAAATATTGAGTTGCTCGTCATCACAAAATATTGAGTTCCTTTTCGCTTTCTGTAAGTTTCATTTATTCTAAATTGTCAAATGCTTCAAATATTGATTTCCTGACGTAATTACTCCAAATTTTTAATATTTAGCTTTCTTTTTCTCTATAGTAAACATGGATAAACTCAATCGAAAATGACAATACATAATAATATACACAATCAATCGAATTTGCGGTTGGTTCCTTGTGAAACATTTTTAAATAGTGGTTTATTTAAAAAAACTTTGGCTTTTTAATGTTTCATTTATTAGAGAGTTACGTTTCGTTATTTTCTTAAAATTAATTGCCTATCTATCTAAAATGGGATTTTTTACATTTATATTATAGGTACTTAGAAGGCTGTCTATTATTGGGGTGATTTGGAAATTTTGTTGGTCATTCGTTGTGAGTGAATTCCTTGATAAAGATTTTTTAATTTCAAGTTGTTCTAAAAGATCCAAACGTTTACCTTTATTTTCTTGATGTAATAACATTACATTATCGGTGTCAATAAAATGGTGGTTTTCTATGCAATGAGCAGATAATCCTGAATTTTTATCATTATATAAAATAGAGTTACGGTGTTCTTTTACTCTTGTTTGGATATTTCTACCCGTTTGCCCAATATAGACAGCTTCACAGTCCTTACATTTAACTTTGTACACACCTGATTTATTAGACTGACAAATTTTTTCCTTATTATTTATTAAAACACTACCTAAATTTAGTTTATTTACAGAAATTGTGTTGCAACCTAATCTATTAAGCTTATTTGATATTTTGTCACTATAATTGGGAATATAATTTAAAAACCTAAAATTTTTGGTTAATTGAGGCGTGACACTATAAAACTGTCTTCTAAGAATTTTGCGTTTTTTATTCTTTATCATGTTATCTATTAGAGATTCATTATAACCGTTATTTCTTGCAATTTGTTTTAGTACATTTAACTCGTTATTATAGTCTTCTTTACTTAAGAGAAAGGTTAAGAGCCTATGTATGAAACTATGAAAAGGTGACATTTTTATTCTCCAAGACTGTTTAGAATGGTTATGAATAACTGTGTCTGTTGTTGTTGGTTTTCTGTATATGTTAAATTTAAGTTGTTTATTGATTCTTTTTATAGTTATATCTAAAAAGTTGATTTCGTTGTTATCTTCTAATTCCATTGTAAACTGAATTTTTGGATTAATTGTATTTAGAAAATCTAAAAATTGGGATAGTCTCCTTTCTGTACTATCCCATATACAGAAAACATCATTGACATAATGAGTCCACTAGATAACATATGATTTTAAATTGTTATTGCTATTAAATATTAATTCCTCAAAATGTAACATACATATTTCCGCTAATAAAGGAGAAATGGGTGGTCCCATTGGCAGTCCTTCTTTTTGTAAGTAAATTTCATTTTTAAATTGGAAATAACTTTGATTTACACAGATTTGGGAAAGGTTTATTAATTCTGTTTTTTCTTTTACGGATATTTCCGATTTTTGTTTAAGTTTTTCTAGTATATCTAGCAGTTCTTTTGTGGGTATTGACGTAAACAGACTTTTTACATCAAAAGAGACAAGTTTAGCGTTATTAGGTAACTGTACATATTCTGTATTTTTTATAAACTCAAAAGAATTTTTTACCGAATAATTTGAATGAAAATTGGTTAGTTTTGGAAGAATGTTACTTAGTTCTTTGCGTAGCTTATAGGATGGAGCATTAATGTATGATACAATAGGTCTAATTGGATTATTTTCTTTATGAATTTTCGGAAGACCGTATAATATTGGTGGCAAAGGGTTCATTGATTTTAGTTTGTAGTAATTAATACCAGAAAGAACTGTATTATTGTCTTTAATAGCCCTTGTAACTTTATTCTGATATTTAGTGGTTGGGTTATGATTAGTTCTCACGAATTCATTACAGTTAAGGAGTTCTTGAATTTTTGAATCGTATTCAGCTCTAGTTAGTATGGTGACAGTATTGCCTTTATCTGCTTTGCAAAGTACTAGCTCATTCTCTTCTAGCTGGTTTTTTAAATTTTTTATAATATTGGTTTCTCTTTTATTAGCGTTATATTGTATGTTAGTAAAAATATTAGCTATACTATATTTCTGGAGTTGTGATACATTTTCTAGTGAACTATCTGCTAGTTCTGAGTTAACTGCTAGGATATCAAATTCTTTCTTATTACAGATATTGGGAGCATATTTTAATCCTTTTTCTAGAATATTTAACTCAGACAAAGAAAATACAGTATTCGAGAGATTTTTTACTCTAGGACAAAATTTGACATTATTTATATTATTAAATTTGTTAGTATTTTTAGTAAGATTATTATTTATTATTATATTATATAAACATATGTAGAGTAACTCTCTAATAAATGAAACATTAAAAAGCCAAAGTTTTTTTTAAATAAACCACTATAATAATATATGTCAAAAGATGTGTGTAACTATGACAGTAATCAAAAACAAAAGATGCGTTCAAAGCTAACTTTGGTGAAGATGTCAAGGGTTTCTTAAACAGAATTTAAGTTCCCAAAGCCAGGCCTTCTAAATAATATCCAACCTCTTATTAAATATGGAGTGTCTCCTGTAATCTGAGCAAATTTAATTTTAAGGCAAGATTGTGCCATTGTGTTTCCTATTAGAAATGAAGAAAAAGCGAACCATATGTAACCACAATAGATAAAACAGAATGGATTGTAGGGTACTCTTAAAAATCTAATTCGCAACCACATCTCATGAACGATGCAAACAACTGTAAATCATTATGTAGATAATAATATTTTGTTAACATTGTGTGGAGGTGAATGACCCGAAAGTATTTTTTTCAGCATACAAAATTAAATTAGTTGCATTTTTGATAGATTGTTATCAAAAAAATGTTTTCAAAGACAATGAACGATTCAGAAGAAATCATTTGTACTCCTCAATTCAGAGAAATCGCGGAAAGTATGGATAAAGATTGTCCCAAGAAGACCCATGCAATGTACGATAAAGTATCTAAAACTATTGTGCTGGCTAATTTTATTGAAAAACCAAAAAGCCGTCAACCCTATGGTCCATTCGTTTAATGTTGTGCACTACTCCAGAAATGGAAAGACGTATTTATTTATATCTGAAAGGTGAGGTTTTCTTTTACTAAAATTTCCCGTCTCGTATCGAGTATTGAGATATACAAATTTTGTCTCGTCTTGAGGCATCTTTAGGAGTGGGAAACAAAATGAGTTCAAGGCCAACTTCGTTGAATATATCAATATATGTGTCTCGATATAAATGCTAGGTCCAGTGTTTCTTAAACAGACTTCCCAGCGTCAGTTAGGCCTTCCAAATAATATCCAACCCCTCACAAAATATGGAGTGCTTTGTGGAAGACAAGCGAATTTAATTTTAAAGCTTATTATCAGCAATGAAGAAAAAGCAAACCATATGCAAACGCAGAGAATAGTCGATAGATAGAGGTGAGTATTCTTAAACATCTAGTTCGCCAACACACCCCATGTACAATGCAAACTGTAAATTATTATGTAATCATTATATAAATGCATTCGAAACGTTCCATCACAAAACCCAAACCAAAGTTATATATGGTTGAAAGCGTCATGACTAGCGCTATCTAAATCCATATAAATATACAGGGTGTCTCATTTAAAATAAGAAATTTGGTGCCTGTTCACGAAAAATAACGTACCCGGTTTATATGAAAATAAAATAAATTAAACACTCGAGTTACTCCCAATTAACTTTGTATTTAAATTTTCGCTTAATAAATCTCATTTACTTGCTGTTAAGGTAATGTATTATAACAATATAAATCGACTTGCTGCATTAAGCATCTAACTGTCGATAAAACGGCGCGCCGTAGTAGGAGCTGATCAGTTTCCAGCCTAATAACACAACGTAAATTTGTTGAGAGTAAACAAATACGGCTCCCTTGACTCCCGTCCCAAGTGCGATCGACACAACGTCATCTGTGTTCCTCCGCTCTGTCCCATGGGATAACGGGTGTCGAGAGGCGCTCGTGACGTCACGCGAGTGTTGCGTCACAGGCACGTGGAAACGCGCCAACTAATTATAATTGGCGGACGCCGGGCAGACACCTTGGGCCATCGCTGGAGAGAACGAAGGGTATCGACATCGCGCGGGATGGACGGCCCCCTCCGGCGACGGATATCAATCGGGGGCATCGCTCGTTATACGTCCTTGATATCCGATACTCGACGGATGCAATTCGAAGGTGTTATCAGGGAATTTAGCGTTGTACAAGATGACATTTGATTAATCCCATTTCAATTTCGATTGAGTCTCGATGGCAGTGATAGCGAATCGATTTCTATGAAATTACGACAGAAGGGCGACAGATAAAATGAATTGATCTTCGACTTATAATTTGCATTTAGACCGGTCGAGTTAGCATATGGATTTACTTAGAAGTACGTTTTCACGTGGCATTAAAGGTGCGATTACACGTGACATTAAGTAATGATTATTGAAGTTATGGTCTACACCATACGTGGAAACTGTTCTTAACACCGGAACACAGTTCAATGAGCACAAGTGGAGTTTAGCAGCCCACCTAAATATCTCCAAGTTCAGTTAGGGTCAAACCTAATAAAGATCCCTGAAGATTTTTTAATAGCTTAATTAGAACTTTTTATATTGACAGGTAAACAATTTTATCGTCCGAAAAATTACCTAGACTGGGTTGTTTACAACATTAGACATAAAATAAACGTTAAACATCACTCTTCTGTTGAGTTTCAAATTGAGTGGTGTATCGATAAGCAAGTGTATGTGAAGACGAGAATGTCGAGTCAAACGCGACGAAGTTGCAACATTTCTCCTGACAAATTTTGTAATATTTGTGGAGAATTTCTGGTGAAATCATAAGCCAGGCCATTTTCCGAAAATGTAAAAAAAGCCTATTTTAAATATTTTGGTGTGTTACTTGGGAATCAAGATAAGCGGTGGGCTCCCCAAGTGTGCTGTATTAGTTGTAGTGTATCATTGGTGCAGTGGATGAAGGAAAAGAGAAAAAGTATGCCTTTTGCAGTTCCAATGGTATGGCGAAAACTCACCAATCATTCTGACAATTGTTATTTTTGCCTGACAAAGATTAAAGGTTATTCCAAAAAGGGAAAGCACAATATAGAATATCCAAATTTGCAATCTGCCATACGACCTGTTCCTCATAATGCAAATTTGCCAGTGCCGATTGCGCCTTTAAATTGGCAAGCTATTGATTTGGGAGATAATGGAGATAACGCACCATCAGGCAGAACAATACACCGATCCCACTTTTACCACAGGTCACAGTTCCGGCGAGCCACAATTCATTGTTCAAAGTGAATTAAATGATTTAGTACGTTATTTGAGGTTATCCAAGCAACAGACAGAACTTCTGGATTCCCGTCTTAGGGAATGGAACCTATTGGCCAAAGAAACAAAAATTAGGAATTTCAAAAAAAGAAATGCTATGTTTTCTGAATTCTACAGTATAGAAAATTCGTTATGCGCGTGTACTGATATAGACAGTTTAATGCAGGAACTTGATATTGAACATTCTCCCCGTGAGTGGCGCTTATTCATAGACTCATCTAAATATAGCTTAGATGTTGTGTTATTGCATAATGGAAATTTAAAACCTTCTATAGCAGTTGCCCATTCAGTTGCTATGAAAGAAAATTATGAAAATATGCCCATGATTTTGGATAAAATAAACTACAATAGGTATAAATTCAGATATGTGGGGATTTAAAAGTTATAGCGATTTTAGTGGGACTTCAGAGAGGATTTACAAAATATTGCTGTTTTCTTTATTTATGGGACAGTCGTGCAATAAATCAGCATTATGTAACAAAAAGTTGGTCAGAAAGATGCGAATTTCAACCGGGATCTCAAAATGTTCAATTTATACCTCTTGTTGATCCCAAAAATGTTCTTTTGCCTCCCCTTCACATTAAACTTGGCCTGATGAAAAACTTTGTGAAGGCTTTGAATAAAGATGGTGATGGATTTAAATACCTAAGACAAGTCTTTCCCCAGTTAAGTGTTGCCAAATTAAAAGAAGGCATTTTTATTGGACCACAAATCAGAAAATTGCTAGACGACGTCAATTTTACGGAAAAGGCAGGAACTCAGGGCATAGAATTCATTTGTTAATGTAGTAAGAGGATTTTTAGGCAACAATATGGATGAAAATTATGAACAGTTAGTTAATGAACTCTTAGATGTCTTAATGTCTCTTAATGTCATTAAAAATTCACTCCCTCCATTCCCATCTGTCATTTTTTCCTAAAAATTTGGGAGCTGTTAGTGACGAGCAGGGTGAAAGATTTCACCAAGATATCAGAACAATGGAAATTCGGTACTAGTTCCACATATTTTTCGAAATCGAGCAGTGTGCGTCGGTCGAGCATCAAGGATTTCAATTATTACCTGTTGGCCGGCTGATTTCAGCCATCTCCGGCATTTATCTCAAAGCAATCATAGTCAGAGTGACTCGCGCTTATATCCGACGAGTTTTGTCTGAGTGCTACGAGATGAGCGTAAAATGGACAAAGTAAAAGCGTCTTATTAACGCTTGCAAAAGCCAAACGGGAAATGGAATATCATTTTAAAATCAATGTTCGTCTTGTGGGATTTACTTAAGGCAAAAGGATATAGATTTTTATTTACAATAAATTTAAATCAAGACGGCTTTGAAAATTTTTTTGGGCAAATACGGAACTGCTGCGGAAATTCAAGAAATCTAACGCCGATTCAATTTTGCAGAGCATTTAAAAAATATTTGTGTCTGAATTCCTTGACCAGACCGAAGATGCAAACTGTTTAGATGACGCAAATGAAGTTTTAGTAAATATAACTCCAAATTTAATTGAGCATGCCAGCGATTTATGCGATTCCCTAAAAGCTATTAAGAGTCCTTTAACCTTATGCATTTGTTTTATGTCACAGGGTATTTATTTAAAAAAAATTATTGCAACATTCCTGCCATACTTGCATAGAGTTTAATAATCACAATGTTTTATCTGACCAAAGCTAAAGCCTATGATTCTTAAAAAATAGAATTTAAGGGCTTAACAGGACTCCCTTTTCAGAGCCTTCCAAAATTTCTCTGGGGAGATCTATTTCATCGATTTCCACACACTCAAAAAAACGATTTGATTTGAAGCTGCTCTAATTTCGCTTTGTATACTTTGCTGCTATGAGCAAAATGCATTGTCAAATGTTTATGCCAAGCATTACCTGATTCAGGGCCGGTATTTCTATGGAAACGATTATCGAGACAATGGTAAACATAGAGATATTTTGTCAAAGTTATCTGGAGATGAAAGTACAGGGTCCTCAGAATGACAGAAATAGTTAATATTTTTTATGCAAATAGCTATTCGCCTGACTGGTTGGTGTTTTTATTTCCACGCCACGGGCGCTAAACGCTTCCTTTATGACCTAGATACGTAAATAACTATTAGTTGTCTTAACACTATGCATTTTGGTTTAACCATTTGTTATGCAAACGATATTTATAAAACCCAAAGTCGGAAAAATGCATCTAAGATAAGTATGATACCATGCCATGATCCCAATCATATTTCATGAGATGATCTAAAAATAAAATCTTTCGGCTGTCTTCAAAATATTCAAAATCAAATCTAATATGTCAAAACATAATAATAAAGGAAATGCCAACCGAGTCAGTCTAATGTTAAAAAGTTTACGGTTTTGAAACGTTATTTTGACAAGAAACAGAATGTTCATGAGAACAGCGTTGAAAATTTTATTGCCGCCTTGTTTTAAGGAGAAGATTAAGAATCTGTTTTCGAAATCTCATATTTTTAATAATAATAAACACTGATCGGATAAATAAAATCAAATAGATAATATTTTATTACTATGAAACTGCCGGTCTTTAACCTGGATCTAAAAATAAACTTATTATTTTTGTCGCAAGCAGATTAATATTCCCGAACTTATTTTTCAGCCATTTGCGGAACAAGTAACATCCTATCGGCATGGCAATCCAATTGGCAGATTCTGGTACTAAATATTAAAATTGTAGAAAAAGTAGTACAGGGTTTTCCCGTATATTTTTCCATCCACCTAGAGAGTTTGTTTGAATAGATACGGAAATGTCGTAAATATAAAAGTTGTTGGGTTTTTTATATATATTTTTAGTGCTAAAATATTATTGGAAATGTCAAATTTTGACAGGTTGTCAGTTTTTTTAAATGAAACACACTGTATATTAAATCATATTCTTGAAGATCTTTTTTTCTAATTTCAAATATATATCCTTTTAATATATTCTGTCAATTAGTTTTGGATATATAAGCGTTTAAACATTAAAGAAATGTTAAAATAATTTGCGCTAAAACATAGTGAGCCATAGTTAAGACAGTTGCAATGAACGACGCCTTTTTGACGTTTACCGGTCAGAAGTATGTATTTACCAGCATTTTTAATATCTAATACGTTGGACGATGGGTTATTCGGAAGAAGAGAAACTCGACATGATAGAATTATTTTATTTACATGGTAAAAATGCATCGATAGCTCGTAACGAATATCATAGACGGTTTCCAGATAGACCAACACCGACTCGTAGCATAAATATTAAACATCGTTAAACAATTGAATGAAAGAAAAACACCTAAGCGAAAAGTTAGAATAGTGGAAAGAAACATAAAAAATCAATAATATAGAGTAGGTAAATAATAATATTAGCTTAAAGAACTAAGTTTTGGTATTATATGTGTATATGTATATATATTTGGTATTTCTGTGTATGGACGCGTAGATAAAATGAGGTGATTGGGTGTTTAAATCGTCGATTGTTTGGACTATATTTTGCTCTAAAGCTTGGATAGTTCTTGGCCTATTGTAGTATATCTTGTTTTTCAGATAACCCCACAAAAATATGTCCAACGGAGAGAGATCGGGACTGTTTGCTGGCCATCTTAATGGTCCATGTCTTCCAATCCAAAATGGTTATCTGTCATTTAAAAAATTGGTGACCGGCTGGACATTATGAAGAGGGGCACCATCTTGTTGCCATATCAAATTAAGATATGAATTAATCGGTAGTTTGTTTAAATGCCCCTGGATTTCGTTTTCTAATAACTCCTGATACCTTTGTCCGGTTAAATTCCCATTTAAAAATATAGGTCCAATAACATGATTGTTAAGAAGGCCACACCAAACATGTAGGGATCTTCTTCCCTGAATTTTGACCGCCTGAAGAGCTCGCGGGTTTTCTTTTGACCAAAAATTCTTATTTTTCCGGTTAAACATGCCTCCAGTGGTAAATGTTGCCTCGTCAGTAAAAATTATGTTTGACAGATTTAGTTGGTTCATCCTAACACGTCTTTTTATTTCTTGGCAGAAGTAATCGGTCTATTTTATTTTGATCGATTAATTCTTGAGTAGGTAAAAACTTATATGGCTTATATTTATAATATTTTAGAACTGAGTGGATTTTATGCCATGATTTGTTAAAAAAAGTGACTGCATCGGGAATTGAGCGCTCAGGATTTTCTAAAACAAGAATAAATAAGATAAATAAATTATTTTAATACAAAAGTTTCAAAATTACCTTCAAAAGATAATAAAATATTTAAATATTCTTCAGGGTATCTTACCACTATTCTAACTTTTCGCTTAAGTGTTTTTCTTTCATTCAATTGTTTAGCGATGTTTAATATTTTTCTGCAAGTCGGTGTTGGTCTATCTGGAAACCGTCTATGATATTCGTTACGAGCTATCGATGCGTTTTTACCATGTAAATAAAATAATTCTATCATGTCGAGTTTCTTTTCTTCCGAATAACCCATCGTCCAACGTATTAGATCAAAATACAAGAGTTCTAACCACACTACACCACAACTTGTTACGTTCTGGATACGCGTTTCGCTAACCAAGTTAGCATCATCAGCAGATGATCTAAACTAAAGTAACTTATCCTAACCGAGACTATTTATAGGTAAATGTAGTCACACTTGGTTGCGCCCGACTGCACCGTTGTCTGCTCTGTCTTTATTTAGTGCTTTCTTACCACATTTAACTATTTCTATACTCTCAAATTCATCCAATAATCTATTATTAGATACATTTTTAATCAACTTAAGATTATTGATTCCTATTTGGTGATTGTTTTTTAAAGCATGTTGGGCAACGCTTGACTTTTCTGTTCTTCCGTATCTTAAATGTCCCATGTGTTCTTTAAAATGAATGTTTATGGAGCGTTTAGTTTGCCCGACATATTTTAGATCGCAGTCATTACAGCTAATTTCATAGATGCCACTCCTCTCCTTCAAGTCGACTTTGTCTTTAGGGTTTCCATCTGTTCTCCGTTTTGTAGGCTACTCTAAAACCTACGTTTTTAAATACTTTTTCTAGACCTCACGTATATCTGGGATCATATGGGATTACTATGAACTTATTGGGAGCCTCAGGTGCTTGAAGAGTAATGGCCTCTTTTAACATTTTGTCTATTTACTAATTTATGTACAAAATTACCATTATATCCATTACTTTTAGCTATATTTTTAATCCGATTCATTTCATTGTTAAAACGTTCTTTACTTAATGGAAAATTGACTAATCTGTAAGTTAAGAAATGAAATGCTGCCATTTTGTGTTGACGACAATGAAATGAGTCGGATGTTATATACCTATCAATATTAGTAAATTTCTTATAAATATCAAATTCTAATTTATCGTTATTTCTAGTAACTAACGTGTCGAGAAAAGGTAATTGCCCATTGTTCTCCTTTCGGTACGTAAAATTAATAGAAGGATATTTATTGTTTAATGTTTCTAAGAAAGTATCCAAATTTTCTGTTTTAGTATCAAAAATAGCAAATATATCGTCTACGTATCTATACCACACCCTTGGGAAATACTTGAGTTCTTTTTTGAACTGGGTTTCTAATCTACCCATAAACAAATTTGCAAGGAACGGAGATAAGCAATTGCCCATCGCAGTTCCCTCAAGTTGTTTATAATATTTATTGTTGAAGTGAAAAAAATTTGATTCATACATAATTTTGTAAGAAGTAAATATTCATCAATAATTTCTTTCTTCAAATTATTGATTTCAAGTAGTTCCTTTAGGTACTCTAAAGCTAGTGGTATGGGTACACTAGGAAACAATGAGCTTACATCAAAAGATATTAAAATTTCACCTTCTTTTAACTGAACATTCTTAATTCTTACAAAATTATGTAGGAATCAAAATATTTTTCAGTTCAACAATAAATATTATAAACAACTTGAGGGAACTGCGATGGGCATTTGCTTATCTCCGTTCCTTGCAAATTTCTTTATGGGTAGATTAGAAACCCAGTTCAAAAAAGAACTCAAGTATTTCCCAAGGGTGTGGTATAGATACGTAGACGATATATTTGCTATTTTTGATACTAAAACAGAAAATGTGGACACTTTCTTAGAAACATTAAACAATAAATAACCTTCTATTAATTTTACGTACGAAAAGTGGAACAATGGGCAATTACCTTTTCTCGACACGTTAGTTATTAGAAATAACGATAAATTAGAATTTGATATTTATATGAAATTTATTAATACTGATAGGTATATGACATCCGACTCATTTCATCGCCGTCAACACAAAATGGCAGCATTTCATTTCTTAACTTACAGATTAGTCAATTTTCCATTAAGTAAAGAACGTTTTAACAATGAAATGAATCGGATTAAAAATATAGCTAAAAGTAATGGATATAATGGTAATTTTGTACATAAATTAGTAAATAGACATACGCATAAGAAAATGTTAAAAGATGCCACTACTCTTCAAGCACCTGAGGCTCCCAATAAGTTCATAGTAATCCCATATGATCCCAGATATACGAGAGGTCTAGAAAAAGAATTTAAAAACGCAGGTTTTAGAGTAGCCTACAAAACGGAGAACAGTTGGAAACCCTAAAGACAAAGTCGACTTGAAGGAGAGAAGTGGCATCTATGAAATTAGCTGTAATGACTGCAATCTAAAATATGTTGGGCAAACTAAACGCTCCATAAACATTCGTTATAAAGAACACATGGCACATTTAAGATACGGAAGAACAGAAAAGTCAAGCGTTGCCCAATATGCTTTAGAAAACAATCACCAAATAGGAATAAATAATCTTAAGTTGATTAAAAATGTATCTAATAATAGATTATTGGATGCATTTGAGAGTATAGAAATAGTTAATGTGGTAAGAAAGCACTAAATAAAGACAGAGCAGACAACGGTGCAGTCGGGCGCAACCAAGTGTGACCAAATTTACCTATAAATAGTCTCGGTTAGGATAAGTTACTTTAGTTTATGTCATCTGCTTATGATGCTAACTTGGTTAGCGAAACGCGCGTCCGGAACGTAACAAGTTAATAGTGTGGTTAGAACTCTTGTATTTTGATCTATCGTCCACCACAGATTCCAGTGTTAGGATTTAACGTATTAGATATTAAGAATGCTCATAAATAATTACTTCTGACCGGTAAACGTCAAAAAGGCGTCGTTCATTGCAATTGTCTTGACCATGGCTCACTATGTTTTAGCGCAAATTACCTTACCATTTCTTTAATGTTTAAACGCTTATATATCCAAAATTAATTGACAAAATATATTAAAAGTATATATACATTTGAAATTAGAAAAAAAAGATCTTCAAGAATATGATTTAATATACAGTGTGTTTCATTAAAAAAAACTGACAACCTGTCAAAATTTGACATTTCCAATAATATTTTCGCACTTATGATATAATATTCTAAATCTTCATAGAAAATCCAACAACTTTTGTATTTACGACATTTCCGTATCTATTCAAATAATCTCTCTAGGTGGGTGGAAGAATATACGGGAAAACCCTGTACATTACGGAATATTAAATTATATTAAGTATCAAAATTTACTTTTTGAAGATCAGTATGGTTTTCGTATCTCTAAAGATACCAACTATTGATCTCATTACTAATATTAAACAAAATGTTAATAATGGAATAAAATGTTGTTTGATATCTTTGGATTTATGCAAGGCATTTGACACTGTAACTCCACAAGAGTCAATAATAAGACCAGTGCCCTTTTTAATTTATATAAATTCAATCTCAAAATTGAATTGAAAAGGCAGTATTAAGCTGTTTGCAGATGATACTATAATTATATATTTTGGTAAAAGTATGTTGGACATTTATAGTCAAATTACTCACGATTTCAGCATACTTTTAAATTGGCTACAATCAAATAACTTTAAATGCTCATTCTCAAAAATCATCCTTCAGGTTTATCAATAAAGATAATAAATACATGGTGAAAAAGTATTCAAAGTCAATAAAGGGGTGAGGTTTTTAAGATAAATAAAAATAAGATTTATCATTAAAAAAACATATGTCATATCCGGCAAACTTTTTTAACCACACTGTATACTCAGAAATAATTTTAAACGGTGTACTTTAATGTTTTCTAAATCTATTGTATTTAACATTTTTTCGTAATTCCCGAAACAAATGATATTATGAACTTTACTCTATCGTTGACTCACTGTGTATATAATTAACAGAACATACATTAAAATTGAACAGTTTCACCATTTAGATGTAAATCCATGAAGAATTTTAATTAAGAATCTAGCATTTAACTGTCCCAACTTTTTTAAATAATAATACCATTACTGAACTTCAGTATGCAAGTCATACGACTGCCTTTTTGGACAAGTCATGTACTGAGAAATACAATAGCGTGGACAACAATGGAAAACTTAAAAACATGGCAATATAAGTGAATTATGGTAAAAATGTATCGTCATTTATTAAAATAATCTTACACCGGCGATGAAAAGAACGCCCATTGAACAAGCTTTAATCAGTTTCAAGAAAAAGTTAAAGTGTAGCTTTATGTGAAAGTTGCATGCTATGTAAGTGCAAGTAAGGCGTGTTAGTCGAATTTTACATGGTCACATTCAGGAAAAAGTACGTTAAAGTTGTTTTATTTTTACTATTTCCTGCTTGATAATTCTAAGAAAAACACCTTCGCCTGGCTTTACGACTTTAAACGAATAGAATCAACTCTATTGAGACAGAAGAAAAAACTGGAGGCTTTCATACTTTGTGCTACAGAAATAACAGCAAATAGACAGTTTGGGGTAAAGCTCCTTGTAGTTTACATCTAATTAAATGTTTAGTCAATATTCAAATTCTCTAAGAATCTAAATCAAGTGTAAATACCTGAACAATGCCTATCGGAGGTCGTTCGGTGATTTGATCTCGTGTAATGATGATCTCTGAAGATGTCCCGTGCAATCGCAGGCGAAACGTTGGAAAGTATTTCCAATTTGACACTATCTAAACCCAAGAACCATACTTTTTTCAGTGTTTAAATGACACAGATTATCTAATAAACTACTGCAGTAAATATTTGAAGGTATTTTTTGGAATGCTACATTTGAATTGGTTTAACGTGGGAAAAAATACTTCATATATATTGTACGTATTCGTCATATTTCGAAAATTCACATGTGCATTCAATTAAACTCAGAAAATAAAAATTTGTTTGTGGTTCGTCTTAAAGGAAGAAAACTCAGCCATGTGACCAACTACAAATGTGCTTTCAGTTTCGTAAACAAGGTGATTCGTTAAAACTGAAAATTTAAATTAAGGGATGTGTTTTACATAAAAGCAATTTTTTTGTGAAATTTATAATAAATGTTCAAATAAAATAAATTATACTTATAAACATAAGATGGAAACTTTTTCCTATGGATCATTAAAAACAGGGTGTTTTCTCGAAGCGGCTTTTTATTTTTGGAGATATCTCTGTCAGTTGTCAAAATATGATAAAATAAGGAAATATCTACGTTTAATGTCGCAGAGAGACTCATTACGAACTGAATCGCTTCCCAATTTGATGGAATACGGTTTGATTATACAAATGAGTTTTCATATTTTACAACCAACCGTTCAAATTACAATTTCAAATATACTTGAACGGAGTACCCTCTATATCATTCCAGTTCTGAAAACTACGGACCATTCTAAGAATATTTTTTTGTAGCATAGGTACTGTGAACTTAAGTTCAACTGTTTTCGATTTTTGAAAACTTTCTTTTTATTTTCTATTTATTTCCAGTACCTACTAAGAGGAGCCATTACCCTAGAGACCCATTAAAACAAGTTTTAACCCTAGGGACCCATTAAAACAAGCTTTAAGGTTTTAGGAATTTCTATTGAAACGCATAAAACATAACAAATTAAAAAATAGCGAATGGAAAGAGCCAAGAAATTTTATAAAATCTACCTCCGTTCATTACAAAATAGAAAATTTTAAGTAACATAAAAATACAGTGATTATCCAGATATACAGAACAAAACTTAACCTCACACACTGACAACAATAGGTGCGTGAATACAAAAATATTAAATTGATTACAGGATCTTGCAAATTGAGAACAAGCAAGATAACATTCAAAATAAGATGAAAAAAATAAGATAGATATAACTCAAATTTAATTAGCGTGCACCAACATCATCCTATTTGGGATGCTGTTCACCAAGTCTGCAACAAAGGCTTGAGGAATAGCCTCCCTTTCTATCCTCACTGCAACTGCTTGTAATTCATACTCACCTGCATTCATCCTTAGTTTTATTCCATTCCATACATGCCCTATAACATTCATATCGGGAGATCTACTACCAGGCCAATCCATTCCTTCGACATTATTTTCCCTCAAAACTTCTTGAACAACTTTTGCCCTGTGGGACAAGCATTTCCATTTATATTTTGTCCTAACAAAACTACAAAATCAGTTTTACTATTCTGCATAACACCGCCCTATACAGAAACCCGCAAATGCTACTCTAACTTCCATATTTTCTTACACGTACGGACTGTTCCTTTCTCTCCATAACAAAATTCGTCCATCACTTGCATGCAAGTTAGATCTACATTAATAAACATGTACCTATTCCATTCTTTTATTCCCCAATTTGCATGTTCTTGTGCCCATCTCCTTCTGGCAGCTCGGTGAACAGACAGCAAAAGAGGACAGGCAGTCCTTCGTCTCGAGTGCAGGCCATAGTCATCTAAACTTCATCGCATAGTTGATGATATGTTGACATCCGTAGCTTCCCGAAATTCCCTGTTGATTTGGGTTGCATTTAGAATAGGACACAGATATCCTCATATGGCGGTTTTGACGCAAGTTTGTTGCTCTGCCACGACCGTTGCGCCCTCTTTTGCAGTAAACAGGCTCCACAAGTCCTGTATCGGGCGATTGCCCTGTATGTAGCTGATTGTGTTGAAGCCATGATGTAGCAATACTTCCAGTTCCTCTTAAACATATTTTGCGAATTTTCATATCCAAAAACAATAATAACAACAATAATTATGATTGCTTGAATCGACAGGTGGTACATGAGGTGCTATTTTAGTAACGCTCGTTTCCCTACAGCACTATGCTATGCTATACTATGCTACAAAAAATATTCAACTAAATGATATTTTTTACAGTTCTACTTTTTTAACCTCCCTGTATATTTGAAACTGTAATTTGAACGGTTGGTTGTAAAATATAAAAACTCATTTGTATAATCAAACCGTATTCCATCTAATTTGGAAGCAATTCGGTTTGTAATGAGTCTCTGTGCAACATTCAAAGGAGATATCTCCTTATTTTACCATATTTTGACAACTGACAGAGATATCACCAAAAATAAAAAACCGTTTCGAGAAAACACCATATTTTTAATGATCCATAGCAAAAAGTTTCCATATTTTTTTTATAAAGATAATTTTTTTTATTTGAATATTCATTTTAAATTTCACAAAAAAATTGCTTTTGTGTAAAATATATCCCCTAATTTAAATTTTCGGTTTTAACGAATCACCTTGTTTACGTAAACTGATCTGCCTTAAAACGCTGTAAAGCCGGCTTTGGTAGTTTGTTAATTTTTGGGACTAAACTGCAAAATAATGACAGTTTCCAAAAAATGGTCATATAATCGTAATTGGTCAAGATATCCACAAAATCTCGAAAAGGTCGCGAGGGATTGCCTAACTGTTAATAGGGAGGGTTATTACGACTATCTAACTTGACTGTCATAAAAATGGGGATAACATGAAATTTTGGAAAAAAAACATTTCTGTGTTTCACACCCTGTAGTTTATGCGATTTGCAAAATAACGTATATCCAAAAAGAACTAAGAGCCAAAGAATCATCTCTTCAGAAACTTCAAAGTTGGTCAAATTCGGTCCAGTAATTTTCGAACGACGAGCTTTCAAATGTTTGTTTTTTTGGACGGGCAATTTAGTTGATATCAGCTGGTTTTCGAATAAGAAATTTTTTCGATTGACTGGATGGTTACTTGATGTAAATAAAACACTTTAAACTGTTTTAGATTTTCACTTTTTTCACAACTTGTGACATGTTTCGCTAACACTGTAGCTTCGTCAAACAAACGGTATATAAACTTACATTTTGCTAAATGAGTAAAGACTTTTGTGGCCTACGAGAGGCCTAAATATCATACGGATGAAAATTTCTAACAAAATAGGTTTGCAAGAGGTTAAGAAGGAAGAATTATTCATATCTAAATGATCGTTTAAGAACTACTGGGTATTTTGACGTTTATTAATATATATTGACTCTAAAAGTGACAATTTTTTCTTTTTGTTTATTGCATGTAATATTTCAAACTTTTTATAGAAAGCATGGTTATTATCTAACAAATGTTGGGCGTATATTGAATCTGTTTTACTTTTAATAAAGCTTTTTTTATGCTCTGCTAATCTCTGTTTAAAAGTTCACCCAGTCTGGCCTACATACACTTTTGGGCATGATCCACAGTTTAATTTATAAACCCCGGATTTACTTAACACTTCACATACGGGCGCAACCATCAATAATAAATCAATGCACCCATCAGTACAGAAACTAGCAGGATTTCATAGCATGATACACAGATTAATTAATATACCTTTAAACAAAGATAGTTTTCAAAAAGAATTAAACCTAATTAAACAAATAGCAATTAACAATGGATATAAAATAAATAAAAAAACTATAAAAAAACACTTTCAGAAATTTACCCTGTACTACCCAAAGAAAAAAATAAATATAACATAATTATATATGCTTAAAAACTTCAATAGATTCTAACTTTCCGTTTATAGAATCGCTCCCTGGTTTCTTTGACATTTATGACATGCCTAGTTGAATGTTGGAACAAAAAATTTCATATACTCCTTCTATTTAGAAAGGAATGATGTCCTTTGGCAATTGCTAATATTGCCTAATTTTCTCGTGTGTTTTGAAGATTGTACGTATGTTAGACCGAAGAAGTAACCTTGCTTGTCTGTGGTTCAGTGTATGAATAGAAGAACTACACTTCCTGTTGGTAACTCCTTATTAGTTTCCTCTTATGGAGCAGAATTAGAATATTTTCTAATTGATCGTCTAATATCCGCAGAGCAATATCGACTACCTCTTAAAGCTTGAGTCAGTTTCTCTGTTTTCAGTCCATGATTATTAATGTTGTTTTTCTATACAAATACAAAAAAAAAATACAATAAGCTGATTTAGGTGAGTACTCGAAATTCTAAATTATTTGAAATTTTTAATAATTTGCTTTATACAGAATGTCCTTTGTATAAGAATATCTAGAAAGGGAATCGTTCTTTCTGATTCTGTCTATTGTAATTTTTATATTAAGTTACTGAGTTACATGATCAAAAAACAATGTAAGATTTTCGAGATCATGAGGCCATATGACAAAAGTGTCGTCTATCCAGTGTGTCCCAGATTCGCTTCTCTATATAGGATCTCGGCTCCTTTTATACTTACAGCAAAGGGTAAATGGGAAAAGTTTTTTTTCTGACACTTTTTTAAGAGGAATAAGATTGCTTGTACGTATCTCCATCGTCTCTTGTTATCCCGCAACTCCTCTCAGCTTTCATTTTTCTTATAGCCGCCAGATTGGATTCTTCGATTTTTGGAAAGAGCGTAAAATTTCCAGTCTAGTGATGTTTCACAAGCGCATAAAAGGTTTGAATATCATCGAAATATCACACTTCCTAAAGTTAGGTCTCAATTTTTTCTAAGAAGACTATGATTTATTTGTCACAAAATTACATTAATTAGTAATGTATTAAACGCATTGAATTTTTAATACAAGATGAACGTAAATAACGGCTAACTATTTTTTTTTCAAATGGCGACCCGTTTTAGACAAGCACTTTTTAAAAAGAGGATTTTTCTGCGAATCTAACGGTACTAACTTTTTTCCGATTGGATTAAAAATATGCTCAAAAATTAAATATTACTAAGAAAAATACTCGATATTTTGCCCTGCCCCTCTTCAGATATCGTCAACAAATTAGGCGTGCAAATCTGTATCTTTGACTAACAAATGGTTCAGAGTATTAAACAAAAATATGACTTCAACTAACTTCAATAACGCTGTAAAATGTAAAAGCACAATATTCGAGTTCACTGTAATTGTTCAAAGTGCATTGCTCCTTATTCACGACACTTTTCCGCTCGTTCAATTGCTTCTCTCAACACGTTGTGCGGCATTTGAGGCGTAATATATTGGATGCAATAACTTTATTATTAAAATGTTCAATTAAATTAATAATAAACAAATTAAATAATGAAGAAGAACTTCTCTGGTATTGTGAGGCGGTGCTCCATCTTGCTGGAAGTAAATTCGGCGTAAAACTTCTAAAGGTAGATCATTAACATGTTGCTTAATTTCATTTTGGAGAAAGCCTAAGTACCTAACCCCTGTTGATTGGCCTTGAAATAAGATTGGCCCAATTATTCTGTTACCAACGACGCCAGCCCAGACATTGACAGCAAACCCTTCTTGAAAATGTCCTACTCTCATTTCATGTTGATTTTGTTGGGCCCAGTAACGAGTGTTTTGCTTGTTAAACATACCATTATTAGTAAATCTGGATTCGTCAGAAACTAAGATAAAGTTGATAAAATTTGGGTCAATTCTACAATTTTGGAACAACAATCACAAAACAATACCCGTCTATCGTCATCGTCAGGATACAAATGTTGGTGTAACTGGTACTTAAAAGCTCGATATCCGTGTTTATTTAGTATTTTTGTAGCTGATTCATGACTTAAACCCAGTTCGTGATTAATTCCTCTTAAAGAAACAGTTTTATCAAACCATAGCAAGAACGTTAATCTCCATTTCTTGATTTATAATAAATCTGCCTCCCGCCACTTGATTTCCTTCTTGATGCCTAAAACGATTCTCGAGATATGAAAAATACTGATGGACTGGATGTTGCCGGTCGGGATATCTCTGAGCATACAACTCAGCAGCATTCCTTGAATTTCTATGACATTCTCCAAATATTAATAACATATCGACTTTTTCACTTTGAGTATACATTATTTTGACTTTTGAAAACAAAAATAATATTGAAAATCAAGAAAAATAAGGAAATCTTATGTCTACTTATAAAGAATAGGTAAGTGTCACTGTCAAAACAATTTCAAATCCATGGCACACTTGATAAAAGTAAATAATTGATTTTTCTTAATAATATTTAATTCTTAATCCAATCGCAAAAAAGTTAGTGCCGTCAGATTCGCAAAAAAATCCTCTTTTCAAAAAGTGCTTGTCTAAAAATGGTCGCCATTTGAACAAAAATTTGATTTTATCAATTTCTCTTGTTCCTAGCTATCAGACTAATCACTAAAACTTAGCGATTATACTATTCTGTCATCATTTCAGGTCCTTAAATTAATTTGCGTCCGGTCAGCATATTTACATACTATACAACGGCACAGAGCCCCATAGAACGCGGCGGTTCTGAATCGCAGTATAGTATGTAGTTGAAAACAAGCTTATTTTCTACTACATACTATACTACGGTGCAGAGCCGCAAGAAGAAAAATGGATTTATCATGCAAATATTGTTGTTTAGTGCTAAAAAAATAGTAATAAATTAATAAATTGTAATGTATTATATTAATAGTGATTTTTTATCATTGAAAATTATTGACAAAACTTATATTATAGCTGTCTATATACTAATATAAAATCCTCAAGTGACTGACTTACTGATTAATTACGATCCTCCTCAAACCACTCTAGGGATTCTAGGGTGTAGTGGTTCGATAAGAAGGCATTTTTCGAAATTCCAGTTCCAAGGGGGTGAAACCTACCCTCAAAAATTAAATTTTTTTTTATTCAAAAAACGGCCAAGTTTCCGAAAAAACGCTTAAACACGTATATTTTATTTTGTTGTTTTACATATTTTAGGATTTTTAAAAGTTGTATATAGGGTGTTTGATATTGATATTTGGAAAACGGATTGACTTTAGGGTGTAGAGATTCAATAAAAAAAAGATTTTTTGAAACTCGAATTCCAAGGGGGTGAAACCATCCCTCAAATATTAGAATATTTTTATTTATTCTGCTTAAACTGCTTGACGTAAAAAGCTGTTTTTAGGATATCATTATCCGTTTTGCCACTGTCATTGAAAAAAGCAGTAAAAATGCCGACTTTCAATTGTTTGTATCTTGAAAACAGTTAAATTTAGGTACAAGGTATGTTACGTGAAAAATACTTAGAATTTTAAGAGCAATCCAAAAATGGAATAAAATCAGACGCTTTCTATTTAAAATTAAAAAAAAAGTTAGGTAGCTTAGGGAAAACACCATAAATGTGGCAATATCGCCTATATCATCATTGGATCCAGCCGCCAGTGGCGCTAATTTGCTAATTTATGCAAGTCATGCGTAAGCGGAAACGTATGATTAGTATTGATTTAGATCTTTTTAGGAGCTGTGCGTTTTTTATAACCTCTAAATACCTAACTTGATTTTTTATCGCGGTGAAATGGAGGAGTGCTTAAGCAATTTGAAAAAACTTTTTCACGAAGATCATATTGTAGAAAACTTTGATTATATAGATGCCAACAATTTTTCCTTACAAATTCGTACAAAAAAAGAAGAAGCTGTGTCTTGTGGTGAATGGGTGGACAGATGGATATGTCGGTTTAGTTTGGAAACAAAAACAAACTGGATTGTGAGAACTACATATCCCAATCTCCAAAGACTCGATTTTAAAAAGACCTATGTATGCCAACATTCAAACTTTAACAAAGTAAAAGAAAATAAAAAAAGCAATATACGAATTAGAGGTCGAGGATGTGATGCCAAAATTACTTTTGTTATTAAAAAAGTAAACAAAAAAACGATTAAGAACGACAAGCTGCTAAAAGATGGATTCAAAATTATTATTAAGGTAAGTACGTAGTTTTTTTGTAGTACTTTAGTAGTTTAACTTGTTCTATTTATTATACAGGGTGGTAAAATAAGGAATTAACTCAATATCTCGTAAACTACAATTTTTTTTAAATCGTTCGAACCCGTCGATTTAATTTATTTTAGGGCATAATATACAAAAAATAAATTTATACAGTGTCTCAAAAATAAAATTCTAAATATGTTTAATGTAACCTTAGGCTTGTTCCAGCAAGAAAAAACCGTCCTTGGAATCGTACATTTACTACATTTCCAGTCGCTCATTTAATTTTTGCTTGTCAGTATCATAATTATTAAAGTGGCCAAACTTTACAGGGTATCCCAAAACTTTTTTCACCTCAATTACTGTGAACTCCATAAACCAATATATTAACCCTGTTTGTTTTGAGAAGTACACATTTTTCTCATATTTCGAACTTCGCAACTTTACTTTTATGCAGGGGTGAGACGAATTTTCAAAAATCAATAGAGGTCGAACGATAAAGCGAAACCATCCTCGAGGTCTCGTGCATTGAATTGCAATCGATGTCCCAACTTAACTTGGTTTTAAAAGACCTTATTATTTACTATATTTTAGCAAGAATTTTAAAAATCATATGAGTGGTCAAATATGGTGATAGATTGTTGAAAATATACATGGTGTTCCTTAATGACGTGCTAATAATCAAGGGGGTGTTTCTTGGACTCATTTTAGGCAAAAAATTTTATATGAACAACATAATATGTCCTAAACGCCTTAAATTTTTAAATACAGGGTGTCAAAATTTAAAAAAAAAATACAATAACTTTGACACTACTGTAAATATCATAATGAAATTTGGCACACGTCTTTTTATCATTAATACGCATTTTTTGATGTGTAAATAATTTAAATATTTTTGCCAGTGCCGTCCATACGGGTTTTGCTTTGCATATTTTTAAACAAAAAAATGATTGGTTTTTTGTAAAATAAAAATTATTTTTAGAATTCTCATTTATTTCTAAACAAATTTGATATCTTCATATTTTGTTGTCCGATGCATAGTTTTCGCTTAAAAAAATTAAAAAGCTTTAATATCAGGGTCAAAATGATCAAAATCAAACCATTTACCGCACAGCAATAATCTCATAAAATATGTGTATGCAATTTGATACATACGCATAGACCTCTCTTTCTGTTTAACATTTTGTAGTTAAATCTCACCCCAACTCAGGGGGTTAAGTTGCGGGGGTCAAAGATATGTGAAAAATATAATTTAATTTAAAATTAAAACACAATTTTAGATCGATTTCAAACATAGCCATCAGGTGAAAGTCGCTCAAGCATTTAGCTATCTTCGTGTACCAGACGAAACGAAGAAACTGTTTTGGGAATATTTTAGAGAAGGTCTTACCCCTTCTTGTGCAAAAATCTACCACGAGTTAACCTTAGAGCAAGCACATTTTGAGGAAAATCAAAATCTAATAGAAATGTTATCAAATCCTCAGGTTAATCCCACTGATAGACAAATTTATAATTTGCATAGTCAATGGCGGTAAGTACTTTTTTATTTAATAAAATAATATACAGAATTCATATACCTAATATGTACATTCAAACACTAGAACGTTGATTTTAATCACTCGCGTATTAGTATGTTACACTTAAAGAATATTTAGGCACACTCGTTATAAAAATACATACTATTTTAATAATTATTTTATTATGTATGTGAATTTTGCGATATTATTGCGTGTAATTAATTGGGCCTTACGTATATAGCAATTAGGCATTTCGGAAGAATCGTTTGATTGCCTATTTTTTGGTCACCCTGAATATTCCGTATATTTATAATATAACCCAACTCAGATACGATAAAAATGTTTTACTGGTAAATATTCCGCTGAAAAAATTCATATATAAAGATTTGAAACTGCGTTACACATTTGGTATATTAGGTATAAAGTTGCCTCCAACCACAATACTTTTGGTCGTAAATATCTGCCATAATGTAATAACTCTTTGGTGTAATATCATTGGTTTAGCCTCTTGCGTTTCTAGGCAATGCAGGTATTTAACAGGCGGCCGACAATAGATTATCGTTAGAGGCAACTTTATTTGTTATAAAATTGCAATTAAAAATCGAGGCATTTTTACGGTTTTTTAAAATTTAACCAGGCGATAAAAAATAGGTAATATTCCATTCCTTTGAAGATACCTGTGTTCTTGCCTGTGTCTAACAAGAAGTAACACTTTTTTTTTTAGAGAAGAGAATTTTGGAGGCCGCGATAATATAAGCATGATTAATGTTTTAAAGGAAAAATTAAAAAAGTATGAAGATATGGGAATTACAATTTTGAAATAAATGAAGATCCGCTTATAATTGTAGTATTGACGCCTATCATGCTAAGGGCCCACGAAAACGATTTCTCTCGAAACATGGTTTTCATTGACAGTAGTGGTTCGTGCGACCAAATGAACTCTTGTATAACATTTCTATTCGCTGCCCATAAAATTGGAGCCGTTCCTTTAGGAGTGATTCTCCATAATGAACAAAATGAAGCGAACTATACGTTGGCATTTAGTTTACTGAAAAAAACCTTGGGTAGAAATGGTTTTGGTAGAAAGGGTTTTCCTACAGTTATAATGACCGATGATTCGGATGCAGAAAGAAATGCGTTATCCGTTGTATTTCCTGATTCAAAACTTCTCCTCTGCACGTTTCATGTGTGCCAAGCTGTCTGGCGATGGCTTTGGAATGCTGACCACAAAATAGAAAAAAATGATAGACCCTACATAATGAGAAAATTTCAACAAATCCTTTATTCCACAACAGAACAGGAATTTGAAGATGAATACGCTTGGTTTATTAGTGATAATTTACTTCAAAAGTATCCAAACCTTCTAAAATACATCAATAATTACTATAAACGAAAAACGGAATGGGCTCATACATTTAGAGCGAACCTATTAACAAGGGGCAATAATACGAATAATTATTGCGAATCCTCAATTAGAATCTTTAAAGATCTTGTTTTGCAACGCTGTAAAGCTTTCAATGCATGCGCGCTGATAGACTTTATATGCAATGTATTTGAAAACTATCATAAGAGGAGGCTAATTTCATTTTCAAATTTCAGAAACAACAAAAATGACTTGATATATGCGAAATTAAAATTAAAAGCAAAAAATCTCCTAGTCAACAAAAGAAGTGATTCTCTATTTTTAGTGTCATCAGAAAATGATAAAACGTTTTTGTATACAGTAGATACCTCGATTGGGATGTGCGATTGCATTGCAGGGCAAGGAGGACAATTTTGCAAGCATATGTGCGCAGTTGAAGAAAATTATAAGGCTCTTAATTTGAACTGCATCCCCTCATTATCAGCTATTGATAGAAAGAATTTACCTAAATTAGCCATGGGAGAAAATATTGATGACACCTTTTTTGAAAATATGATGGATACTTTAAACACCGATGATTTAACAAATGAGAGTAGCAACAAAGAACCATGTGACACTCTCAACTTCTTTGACCAAGATATGGTTGCGAATAAACCTTCACCTTCACTGTCAGCAGAACTTGAGAAAAAAGAAATTGCAGTCAATCAGTTAAGTGAAAATTTCTTAAATCTTATACAGATGGTCAAAATGGACACAACGCCTGAAACGACTAACATGGTGGTAAAACTTAATAAGACCTTAGAAAAAATAAAAAGTCCTACAGAGCTTTTGAGCTTATTCGCCTCCATGAAAAATATACGTCGTGGAAGATTAATCAAGGTACAGCCTACATCCCTGAGTAGAAGAACCAAAAGATCTGGAATGACATCTGGATCTAAAAGAATTCAGGCAGGAAGGCCTGCAAAGGATGAGAAAGTGATTCGAAAACGTAAGGCTCAAAGATCACTAAGCGAAGCCGTTTACAATAATCGACAAAATGCCAAATCGCACTAAGTCCACTAAGTAGTTTGTTCATGTTAAAGGGGATTTTTTTAAATTTTTTATTAATATTTGTTAATAACTCCTTATTTTTATTTTGTTAAAATGGATATAGTTTTTTTTTTGTCAATTTAAATCGCATAAACATAAGAATGTTTGTTTAATATTTGAAACTACCGTTTTTCTATTCTTTAATAAATTAATCATTCTAACAAAATATAATGTTGTTTTGATATTTTGAATTGTGACATTAAACATTATTGTTATAAAAATAGAAAAGCGTGGGAAAGCGCTTGTATTAAACATTTTATTTACTGCCAATAATTCTTCTTATCGAACCTCTACACTTTATAGTCAATTTGTTTGCCTAAAAACAGCTTTTTACGTCAAGCAGTTTAAGCAGAATTCTAGTTAATAAACTACCTAACTTTTTTGAACACCCTGTATGATTTAAAAAATATATATAATGTAAAAACATAAAATAAGTTATACGTGTCTAAACGTTTTCCCGAAAGACTAACCGTCTTTTAAATAACAAATAATATTGTAATATTTGAGGGGCGTTTTTACCCGCTAGGAATTTGAGTTTCGAGAAACCCCTTCTTATCAGTTTAACCGTCAAGCAGTTTAAGCATAATAAATTAAAATATTCTAATATTTAAGGCGTGGTTTCACCCCCTTGGAATTCGAGTTTCAAAAAATCTCTTTTTACTGAATCTCTACACCCTAAAGTCAATCCGTTTTCCAAATATCAAAGGTTTCCAATCGTCAAACAGCTTAAATAGAATCGTGATTACTTATGGCCATATTTTATGAAACACCCTATATACAACTTTTAAAAGTCCTAAAATATGTAAAACAACAAAATAAAATATACGTGTTTAAGAGTTTTTCCGAAAAATTCACCGGTTTTTAAATATATAATATTTTAATATTTAAGGGGTGGTTTCACCCCCTTAGAATTTGAGTTTTTAAAAATCCCTTCTTATAGAACGTCTACACCCTATAGTAAATCTGTTTTTCAAGAATCAGCTTTTTACGTCAAGCGCTTTAAGCAGGATCGTGATTAATCAATGACCAGCTTTTTCGAAACACCCTGTATACATTTTTAAAAATCTTAAAATATGTAAAAAAACAAAATAAAATATACGTGTTTAAGCGTTTTTTCGGAAACTTGGCCGTTTTTTGAATAAAAAAAATTTTAATTTTTGAGGGTAGGTTTCACCCCCTTGGAACTGGAACTTCGAAAAATGCCTTCTTATCGAACCACTACACCCTAGAATCCCTAGAGTGGTTTGAGGAGGATCGTAATTAATCAGTAAGTCAGTCACTTGAGGATTTTATATTAGTATATAGACACCTATAATATAAGTTTTGTCAATAATTTTCAATGATAAAAAATCACTATTAATATAATACATTACAATTTATTAATTTATTACTAATTTTTTAGCACTAAACAACAATATTTGCATGATAAATCCATTTTTCTTCTTGCGGCTCTGCACCGTAGTATAGTATGTAGTAGAAAATAAGCTTGTTTTCAACTACATACTATACTGCGATTCAGAACCGCCGCGTTCTATGGGGCTCTGTGCCGTTGTATAGTATGTAAATACGCGTCCGGTCATGGCCACCTAGATGCATTTTTAAAAATGGCTATAAAAAATGAAGTAAGCGTAAAAACTTTTTTAAAATGTCACATTCTGATTCAGAATTGCCTCAGGAATCCAAAAATGTAAAAATATACACAGTGTACCATTTAAAAAATTTAAACTGGAGTCGTTTCCGGTAAAACCGGAAATGACCGGAAAGTAAAAAATATGCGAAAACTCTCCTCTTTATGTACCATTTACCTTTACCAAATTTCGTTTTGATACATCAAATACTTTAAGAATTATGGCCTGTCTAATAGATTCGTTGACAACCGGTATAGAGAGGCGAATCTGGGATACACTGTATATCTGAACCACAATTTTGGATTTAATAGAGCAGACTCTAAGGGTTCCTCTTCAAAAACTTCTATGATAATAAGGGCTACCACAGATGAAACCATGGCTGCTCCTGAGGTTTGTTCATAAAAAGTTCTTTGAAAAACAAAATATATTGATGTGAGAGATCCCTCAATCAGATCTTAATGTGGAGATATTTCGGCAAAATAGGTCTAAGTATTATTATTGAAATTGAATCATTAATTGGCACATTCGTACATTTTACATCGAAACTGACTAAGATATCTCCTGGATCTAATTCGTTTGCTTTTAATGTTGCTACAAATAAAATGTAGAATTTCTAGTATATGAATGTGTCTTTCCTGTAAAATTATTAAAAGTATTTAAAAGATATTTATGGAATTCGTGAGTGGACAATCCTATTGTACTGACGATTGGTCGAAATGGTACATTTACCTTGTGTATCTCAGGTAGGCAGTAGTATCCCAGGATCCTTGAGCTGCTTAGTCTTAACGTCTTCTACGGTGCTGGTATATTGGTTCCATTTTCACATTATCTAATATCAAGCAGTGGCGGCTCCTCTATTAAGTTATATGGTCAATGACCCCCCAGTAAATATTTCCAAACAGAAAATATTAAATAATTTATATTTTTTAATTTCTATTAAATTTCGAAATTCCTTTGATTATTCTAAGCCTGTAAACTCATTGAAAGTTCATTTAATTCCTCGACACTTGCACTATCGATGCCTCGCGCAGGGATCTCCGGAAGTTAGTTTCATGAAGCTGACGGCCCGTGATGACATAGTGCAGTAGTCGCCAACCCGTCGATCGCGATCTTCCGGAAGTTCGCGAATACATTTCTGGTAGCTCAAAACATATCTTGTAAAATAAAACCGTTCATAAATTTAAAAAAAAAATCACAATATGAAAGCTAGCAGCGGCAACACTGCGATGAGCACTCTGGGCAACAGCCGCTAGAATTCACCAGAGCGCCAGCATCGCGTGAATGTTTGAGACCACGAGAACGATCTGGCTTTCTTTGAACGCGATAAATGCGCATGTCGGGGATACAAGGCCTTTAGTTTAAAACTAAAAGGCATTAGATATGTACACAGAGGGAGCAATATAAAAAATTATGGAAAGCAGTAATAAGAAAGTAAAGACATACAATTTTCATTCGGAATGGGAGGAACAGTATTTTTTTACAGATGTTAAAGGTAAAAATATATGTTTGTTATGTAATGCCTGTGTTTCGGTTGCTAAAAAAGGAAATATTGAGAGGCATCATAAAAGCGTACATCCGAATTTTGGAAAATATTTCTCTTTACATGCTGCCAGCAGAAAAGAAAAATTGAATCAATTAAATTACTCAAAAAAAGAAACCGTTTGAAGACGGGGAAATGATAAAACAGGCGTTTTTAGAAGATGCAAATTCCTCATTTTCCAACTTTAAAAATAAAGACAAGATAGTTTCAGCAATGAAATCTATGTAACTTTCTGCTAATACAGTGATCAGACCAGTGGAAGTAATGAGCCAGGATATTTTTTCACAGTTGAAAACTGACTTAAATAACTGTGTTTAGTTATCTCTTGAAATAGATGAATCAACAAATGTGGTTGACACCTCCCAGATAGCCGTGTTCGGCAGGATGGTTTTTATTGATTTTATGATTAAAGATCTTTTGAAATTTATTCCACTGAAAGGATATACCACTGCACAGGAATTGTTTTCTCATTTAAACAATTTTATAGCTTATGAGAAAATTCCAATTTCAAAATTGGTAGGCTTGACAATTGACGGGGCTCCAGTTTTAGTGGGTTGTGATAAGGGTCTGGTAGCATTTTGTCGTAAAGATGAACGCTTTCCACAATTTCTGTGTTACCATTGCATTATTCATCAGCAAACATTATGTGGAAATTTTTTAAAACTAAACGTCATGAAATTGGTAGTAAAAATAGTAAACAAGATCACGCATTACAAAGATTATTCAAAATCTTAGCCGATGAAATTGATTGTCAGTATTGAGATCTACTTCTTGACTCTGAAGTTCGATGGTTAAGAAGAGGGCGAGTGTTAACACGTTTTAATGAAGCCCTATCTGTCATAGTTCAATTTTTCAAACAACGCGGCGAACCGATTCAGGGACCGGAAAATTCAATTTGACTTAGAGATTTTGGGCTTCTTGTGGACATTACAAACAATATTAATGAACTCAATTTGCAACTTCAGGGAAGAGATAAAGAACTGGCGGTAATGATTTCCGATATAAATGAATTCATAAAAAAAACTTGAGTTTTAGGAACAAACCCTAATCAACCGTGAAGCTAAGCATTTTCCTGTTCTTTCAGAGAAAATATCTCAAAATCCAATAGAATCTTATGACAGTAAATCTTATGTAGAAAAAGTTTCTAACTTGAAGGATACCTTCAAAAATCGGTTTAAGGATATCAACAAAATGGCATTAGTGGCCCATTTTGTTGTTTCACACTTCATGGAAATTGATATCCAACAGTTTGCAACTTGTGTTATGCAGAACTTTGGCGAAGACATCGCTGCAACTGAAAGGGAAAGGACTAAATTTCAAAGTGATTTAGCATTTAAATAGTTAGTTTCAAGTACAAAATGTATCTGGCCTATAGTAAATAAAGACAAATATTCAATTCTATGTCCTGTCACCATAAAAGTCAAAGAGTTATTTACTTCAACCTATTTGTGCGAATCTTCTTTCTTCAATATGAAGTTTATTAAGAACAAATACCGCAATCGCCTTACATATGAACATCTGGATAATTGTGTTCTAATGGCTGTATCGTTACACTGCGAATATCAAAGAAATATCGATGAGTCTGAGTGTCAGCCTTCTCATTGAATGCACGCATTTTTTATCACATGTTTTTGTTTAAAATTTTAATTATAATGTTTTCTTTTATTAAGTCGTATGTGACATGCCATTATGACAATATATGAAAATTTTGTTTATTTTTTAATCATGTATTAGTATTAGTTAAGTATTTATTAATTACATAAAAAATTTATGGCAAATACAACTCTGCGTTATTTCGTTTAGGCTGGCTTAAAACGCTGGTTACAAATAGGTAGCTCACAGTTTATTTCTAAAGTATCGAAGTAGCTTAACACCTTGAAAAGGTTAGCGACCACTGAGCTAGTGGTTATAAACGGAGGCGAGTTTTTCCCGAGTGTTCCCGATCGAATTCGCATAGGGTCATATAGGTAATATACGGGCTTACGTTGGCAAACTTGGGGTCAACAGCCGCGCCGAGGAAACTTAAACATTTTTGTCATTTGATGCGTTTAATGTGAATCGTGTGATAGGTTGTGATTACGATTGCGTACTCTTATAGAAATTATTTTATTTTCAAGACTTGTTCGTCGATTTTGTAGCTAAAATTAATTGAAAAAATTAATGTTTTAAAGAATGGTAGCCACAGTGGTTCAGAATATTAAGACTTCAATAACCGCTAGTGAGCTAAACTTCGAAAAAAGTCTCGAATTCAGACCAGTTGTCGACATTTGCCGGAACTTAAAATTCGGCAGACCAGTAAAGAAAAAAACACAAAAGGAAATCGTTATTTTAGTAAAAATTTTTACAATTTGTGTGACTGGATATGCGATTGCGAAGGGACAAGAGCATTTTACTGTTTCGTGTCTATGATTTTTTTAGGTGACTCTTTGTGATGTAAAATATAATAATTAGGAAACTAGGTATATATATATATATATGTATATATATATTTACTGTAACAATTATTTTGAAAATGATTATTACAACGGTCAAGTTCTTAATTATCACCTATTTATTCACAAAATATCTGATATTTTGTTTCTTTTAAGACAGTCAAATATATAAAATACAAACCAATAATTATCGTAAATAATAAAGCAACGACGCGACAAGTCCCTAATGTTAATAAAATCCGAGATCGTTGTTTGGCGACACCTTACTGCAGGCAACCCGTTATACCCTATGTTTTATTTCCAAATTATGTCAGGGGTTTCAAAGTCTGAAGTTATATCAGCTGGTTTTGTCTCGTTAGTGGTGATCGGTGGTGGTGTTCCGTAGCAAGGGGAGATGTTTTAAAACTTTTCGGGATGATAATGTATTTAATGACTTTTCGGGATGATAATGTATTTAATGTAGTAAATAGTAATGATTTTTTTAATGTCTGTCGAGGGTTTCTGTCATCGAGAGTACTAGGTTGGTACCATGTACCGGAACAGGATACATCATTTTTTTCGCTATGTTAGGACTATAAAACCTTTGGACCGAACAAAGAGATCCTCTCTTACTACCTCTCTGCAGAATAATAATGAAGTGTTAGTTCTCATAGTTTTTTGTGCCGCCATTTTACACGACGTGTAAGAAGTTCTACTGATCGGCGAATTCTATGAAGCCTTAATTGGGATTGGAAAGCACTTCAAGACTACCCAAAGCCATAACATCAGGTAATTAATCATTCAAAATTATTAGAAAATCTTGCTAGGGAGATGGTTCATGGAATAGTCGCCACGTGGGTTGGTACTCAGCACATTTATCTATCTTTTCAGGCTTTTAACGTACTGCAAGAATCTTTTATCCTACTACAAGGACCTTTTAACCTACAGCAAGAGCATATTTTAATTAATACCGCAATCACAATAAAATCAACATCACTCCTTTATTGTGGGAAGAACAGTGGCTTAGGCAGGTCAACTTAGGGACATCAGGCAGGAAGTTGGAAACTTAGATTCTGGTTGGAATACCGTGGCGTAGCTGGAACGGGGCATTTAAGGTTTTCCTTGTTGGCTTGTGCTGTTTTGGGGCCTCCGTTGCAGTCTGCTCGTCTAGAGGACCACCTCCTTTTGGTTGAGCTTATAAGCTAACCGCTGCTGTGAAGCGTTGAGGAAAGTCTTCATTTAGGGAACCAACCCAACACCGAGTCTAAATATAAGTACCTAACCTTGTTTTAGCTTATAAAAGGTAGCTTTACTACTGGTGTTCTACTTACCTTGAGCGTACATTAGAAATTTGATCTTTGGTTGCTAATTTTTCAATTATTCAGCCTTCTCGCACTATAATTACCTTTATAAACTCACTTTAAGTCATTAATCAATTTAATTCTAAATAGTTTCTCATGAATTCATTTGCAAATCAGTAACTATAAACTTTTATTCTAATTTCGGTACCTATAACTCTCTAAAGTATTACTTTGTTGTATTTTATTTAATTAGTTGATTTTGAGCAAAAGAATTCATTGCATCTTCTGGCTTATTTTATTAAATTTGAGTTTTGTAAAACACTCTTATTGTTTTTTTTTCAAATAATTGCTTTGTAAGTGCTCATAGCTTATAGGTAGTAAGAGACTTTATGTTTTTTGTAGTATAAGTTATATTAGGTATATTGAGTGTATATTGGGTACCCATGTCTTAATGTCATAAGTGTTAAGTTTTTTGTAATGGGCAGTACTTCCTAAAATTGCCTGTGATTTTCAGCCACCTGTTATAGTTTTATGATTGTTTGAATACATTTTGCATTACAGCCCATCTTCATATTACCGGTGATTTTCAGCCAATATCGGTATATGATACTAATATTTGCATCTCTCATATGAGGTTTTTATAAAATAATATTTATTAAATCTGGTTTTTGCAACATTCATGCTATGCTCTTCCAACAATATTTGGTAACAAATATAAAACTTAATTAAGAAAATAAAATTTAATTCAAGGTTGTTTCCTTGCCCTCTCTCTTTCTTTTCAATTATCCATCTAATCATTTTACTTAATTTAAAATTTTAATTCTTTAAATATTCACTCCAATCTTTCCACCTAATCAGTTTTGCATAATTTAAATTTTAATAATCAAAATATTTAATTACTGGTAGTTCATTTAACTTTTATGGTAAATTTATGTATCAAAATTTTTCAGTACTTTCAAGATATTAAACTTAAAGATATAAATATTATTTCATTTGGCACATTTAATTTCATGAATAGTGTAGTTATCGTTTTACCTCATATGTGGTGATTTGATTGTCACTGTTGATTGTGTTGAACAACATTTAATACCACTGTGATATTTATATTTATATTTTATATACAATTTACAATAAATTTCCTTGCATTAGTATTTCATTCTTTTATTTATAATCTGTCCATTGCAGGAATTAGAAGGTTTTGGGAAGCTACATTACAAGTTAACTTAAGTATTGTGTCTTAGCGTACATTAGTGTCTATCTTGTTTTTTTCTTTTCTGCTCAACCTCTTTGGCCACTCTAGGCCTGGCGCCCACAATATTGTTTAAATTATTTGAACTCACGCCCTAACGCCTCCGAAATAAAAGAATCTGAGCACCGAGTAAAACAACGTAAAATAAAAAAAAATAAATAAAATAAAAAAAAAAAACAACAATAAAAAAAATAAAAAATATATATATATATATTATATATATATATATATATATATATATATATATATATATATATATATATATATATATATATATATATATATATATATATATATATATATATATATATATATATACAGTGTGTCTACTTAAGTTCTCTACATATGGGAAACTTTTTTATTAGCAGTTTTACGGAAAAAAGTTACTCTTTATAAATATACATAGCATATACAGGGTGGTCAAAAATTCCTAAAAATCGAAATTGACTCAAAAGGAAAGTACCTTTAATTTTTATTTTATAGCAAAATGTAATACATATATATATATATATATATATATATATATATATATATATATATATATATATATATATATATATATATATATATATATATATATATATATATATATATATATATATATATATATATATATATATATATATATATATATATATATATATACCCTGAAAAGTTGACCACGAGCCGCCATTGATATCAAGAATCATGATTTCTTACTTGACCATAGGCATAGCTTCTATTCTATGTAAGCCAAGCCTACCGTAGAATATCCAAATGTATGGAAGCCATTTCTTGAAAAACTAACCTTCTGAAACTTCGCGGTTCAGATTATAACGCTTACCAACAGATCTCTAATGCAAATCTCGAAGGATGGTTTTTTCGGAACTTCCTTCTTACCAGGAAAAAAATACAGTTGCCGCCGATTGCACAAAACTTAATTGCTGTTTAGAATATTTAACCGATCTGACGGATTTGACAAGTTGCTTAAAGAAATCTATGAACTCGCTGTTAAATTTGACATTCCGTTAAACATTCTAAACTTTAATTGAGCTTTCTACAACCGGCCGTTTGTCTTCTAAAGTAATACGTATATGTAATAAAATCACTTAACAGAAATAAGTGCTCGTTTAATGTTATATCCCGCGTTATGTAGTAATAAAAATATGGTCAAACGATTTTATAAATAAAATCTCAATCTTGTCTTGTAAACGAGACAGCCATCAAATTTATGACACTGCTCATATAATAAGTTTGCTTTCTGTCAGGCTAACGTCTGAAAACGATAAACCGTTTTAAATTGAGCATGGTTAGCATTTCTTCCATTAAACTAATAGATCGCTGAAAAAGATCAAATATATAGAGACATAACTAAAATATTTTGACACGTCGTTTCTCATTTTGAATCTGTTAAGTATGGCAGTCACCAGCGTTCATGATTGGCATGATGCATCTGCAATTCTCTTTGATCTTTTTCTGGCTTTCAGAAACCTTGTATATATAAGAAATTGTTAAGTCATAAATACCGTCATTCGGAGCGGACTCGGGTAAAAGTAAAACATGAAACATTAAATTAGGTTGAAACTTCCGCTGTATATAAATGTATGTATAGGGTGTACAACTAAAAAAGGATACCGGCTGTATCTCGGAAACCGTTTAGCCCACGATGTCGGAAAAAAATTCTTCTTAAAGTAAAAGTGGAAAAGGAAAAACGCTGGAACTTATTTTTAAGTTTCTAAGTCGGTCGATAGAGGGAGTAATACGCGCAGTCAATTAGAAGATGCAGATTTTCTCAGAAATTCACCTATTGAAGTTATATCAAAATTGACTTTATATTAATCTCTCCTAAATTACGAATAATCTTTGTTAAGGGTTTTTTCTCTAGCTGTTTAAATAAAGAGGGAAAAGGAAAAATGTTTGTTTTTTAAAATCGACATAACTAAGTAATAATTAACGGATCTTGATGATTTTGGTCTTCCTGAAAGGGCATTTATTAGGCTTTCACATGACGTAGGAATTATATTATTTTAAGTTTTAATTTAAAACGTTTTCTTTAAAATTTCAAATGGATTGATATATTTATTATAGGCCAGTGTTACGGAGCACAGAGAAATCAAGAAGACTGCGCAAACTGCAAGTTGATATGTTTTTTATTTACGGAGATATAAGCAAAAGTAATTATTACTTGACACTCTTATAAGAAACTCAAGCATTTCTAAACGAATTTTTACGTGGTATCTAATTATCAATTTTTGACACTAATCTTATTCTTATACTACAAATATTTTAAGTAATGTTCAAGTTCTTTAATTCATTTTTAACTTATTTGCTTTAATCAACACACCCCTTTCATAAAGAATGTATCTCTTTCTTTCTTCACATTTTCATTTTTCAGCACATTCGGTGGTATCTAGGCCCTTGTCTGGAAGTTTCCATATCCTAGATACCTATCATTAGCAGCTTGATTAAAATACTTCTTAATTTTTCCTCTCTAATATCTGAAATTCATCTTGGCTTTCACTAGATGCCCCATGAGAGTACTACTGATATCACGAGATGACCCTTTCTTTCAAGCTATCCCCTTACCCCTCCCACTCCCGCCACATAGCGGCCATTACGCTAATATTCTTTGTAGAACTGCGGCAGACGAACGGGATAAAATGCAGGAACAACTAGGCCTCACACGTTCACAGCGTCTGCTCCCTTTCTAGCGGAGTCGTTAGTTTCCACACTGAGCGGTTGAGTCTCCCGTTTCCCCCCGAAAAAAAGCAGCAAAATCGAACACGTGGAACCACTTATGTTAATAACACAGAGGTCTGCCTTCGACGAGACGAACCGGAAGACTGTAAAGAATGTATCTCAAATGCGTTACTATACAATTATATGACGTGCTAAAAGAGTAGGAGGCTTTGGCAAAAATTAAGTGCGAGCGTCAAAACAAACCACTATCACAAAATGAGTTGTCAAATTATTATTAAGTTTAGTGTTTGTAGTAAGTGTGTATTTCGAAAGCAAAATGCCTATTTCTAATGAAGAAAGATATGATATGCTTGCAGTTTACTTTGAATGTTTTCATAATGCTATCATTGCAGCAAGAATATATGCTATTAGACACCCCGGTAGACCTAGATATGAGCAACGGGATTTTACACGATTAGCAAGACGTTTTCGTGCTAACGATAGTTTTCATCACCCCCTCCATCGAAGGCAAGGAATAGGCTGTACAAAAGCAAAGATTATAAATGTGTTGGCATATATTGTAATTAACCCACATGTCAGTATTAGAGCTACATCTAGAGATTTAGCTATAGCTCATGGAACTATGCAAAATATATTAGAAGAGCACAGGTAAGAGTGAATGAAAAAAAATCAAGAATTTGAGCAATGTTATTTTTTAATAACAATGTATTTTCCAGAAATGCGTAATCCCTAAAGAAACCCAGTCGTCTTAAACGGTAAATCAGCTGATATTTTTACTTCCCCATATATCAAAAATACACTATACAGTGGGTCCAAGATAAGGATGCACAGCATGGGGATCTCGGAAACGGTAAGAGATATAGTATCGGTTAAATTAGATAAAATTTGCCCAACAAAATCCCCTTTTACAAATTTGAAAATTCTAAGCCGTTCTGGAAATATCCGAGAAAAACCGAAATATTGCTATTTCGTTTTAATTTTCTTTTGAAGCTATTTGAAAAGATATGAAAAAACGGGTAACACTTTTTCATTCTCACTTTTTAAGCTGTACAAGGCGACGTTAGCAAATTTTCATTACAACGTTTCGTTTCGATGGAACCACCATCAACTTTGATTTTTCTTATAGGACGGAAAAAAGTACACCCAGTATTAGATATACTGTATCTACCTGCAGGGCGTTACATTTAAAAACCAAATTGTAGTAGATTTCAGAAAAACTAAACACCCTGTATATTTGCAGACGACACTAAAGACATTGTACAATTTAAAGACATATTGCATTTATAACCCAAAACCTGTTACAGATGAAGTAAAAATAGACAAGATGTATAATTTAAAACTGAAACCTTGGAAGTTATGGAAACAACAAAAACTTAAATTCACGTATTTGTTTTTACCTCGTAGTTTAAATACGGAAACCAAAATCCTCGAGTTTTACTTATTATTTTAGGGTGAAGCTATTATGAAGCATGCCAAGATGATAACTAGTTAAAATTACTTGTTTGAACTGCAAATTACTAAATTTACATTTCTGGCAAAACGGAAGTTTTTCGGGCTTGGCTAGCTGCGGAATCATGAATTTTAGATTAAATAGTTAAAGCTCGTTAATTAAAACTATATTTGCATTTTCGAATAATACTACTCATCTGTATGCAAACTGTACAGGGTGTCCCACATAAGATCCTCTATCCCCTTATCTCGAAAGATATACAATTTAGGAAAAAAAGTTACATATAAAGTGTTATTGTTTTTAAGTGAACTTTTATATTATATACCTTTCATGTATACAGGGTGCTCAGTTTTTCCTGGTTAGGAGTCAACTCCTAAAAATTAAATGGGACACCCTGTATATTATCCTGGATATGGATTCCTCATTAAAAATAAGGGTAACTTTCATTAAGATATTGTATACCTATCTCTCGTCGTTTAGGATATAATAGCCGTTTTATTTAATTTTTTGCTAAAAACGTATATATTTAAGGTAGTAGAAAAAAATATAAGTATATAATATTTGGTGAAGCTGCCATTTTTATATTAAAGACAACACCACAATATATAATTTAAGTTGTTTACTTTGACTACAAATTATACAGGGTGATATCAGAAATTCAATCGATCGGAATATATAAAATTACTTATAAGTCAATAATCTTAAATGGAACACCCTGTATATTATTGCAGATTTCGATGGTTCACAAAAAATTAAAGTAACTTTGTATATAATAACCTATACCTATCTCTAACCGTTTAGAAAATATTCGCTATTAAACTTTTTTTATGCAATAAAAAATACCTTTGGTTTAAATTTAATGACGAAATACGTCACAAATATTTTTTAACGGGCTGACCATAGTAGATTTTCAACAAAATACTGTAGTTTACAATTTTAACTAAGATGTCTGTATTCTGTATTTCCTGAGAAAATAATTCATTACAAATCATAAAATGAAACCAAATATTGCATGTAATTAACTAACGCTGCAAAATCAAAACTGCCATGGAAAACAAATAAAGTGCTTTGGAGACCACCGTAAACAATATTTGTCAAATAATATAATAAATTTTGGTTTGTTGTGCGTTAAGTTCATCTTTATCTTATAATGTCTTATACTGCCGAAGAAAGGTTGAACTTATATCAGTGTTATCTTCAAAATAACAAAAGCGTTGCACTGACTATAAGAGCATATCATGAAAAGTATCCGGAGAGAAGAATACCGGAAAGATCCATGTTTGGGCGAATTGAACTAGATCTCGAACAGCATGGTGTTTTAAAATATGAAAAAAAAATAAACCTAAAAGTATCTTGGATTATGAAACGCAATTAAATATATGCTTATATTTCGAAGAATTTACAGAAAATTCCATCAGAGATGCAGAAAAAGTCTTAAGTATTGCTAGAACTGATATTCATAGGGCGCTGAAAATGAATAACTACAGGGCGTTTAAGTTCGCTAAATAGCAACACTTAGAACCTACCGATCATATTTTACGATTGGAATATTGTGACCTAATGATGAATCGACATTTTCGTAACCCTAATTTTTTTAACCAAATTTGTTGGACGGACGAAGCGATATTTACTACCTCAGGGATATTTAATAGAAAGAATACTCACTATTGGTCTCAAGAAAACAAACACAACATCAAAACTATTCAACATCAAGGTCGTCGTAGTGTTCATTGTTGGTGTGCGATTTACAGGAATCAAGTAATAGGTCCTCTATTTCTGGATAACCATTTAAATGGTGCGAGGTACCTAGAGCTACTGACTAACAATATCAGGCCTTTACTAGAGGTCAATGGTAACATAAATAATATTATTTACCAAATGGATGGAGCACCTTGCCATAACACCATTCAAGTAAGAACTCATTTAAGTGTTAACTATGCAGAGGTCGTTGGACCAAATGGAAATATTCGTTGGCCTCCGTGGAGTCCAGATTTGACGCCCCTGGACTATTTTCTGTGGGGAACATTAAAGGATAAAGTATACAAAAATAAACCTCAAGATGTTGATGATCTCAAGAATCGAATAAGGGAAGAAATTCAAAATATCAATGAAAGTGCTGCAGTAAGAGATGCCTTAAGAAAAATTGAAGTCATCTACACAACTTGCATTGCCCAAAATGGAGGCCATGTGGCAAATTTACTTTAATTTTCCCTTTTGCATTAGGTATATTGGTCCTTTCGTTATACATGCAATTGTTTTTTTGATTTTACACATTAATTCATTTGTAATTATGTAAATGTTCTCTATTAACTTAACTTCTTACTACATAATTATTTAATAGTTCACAAAATTTACATATTGTTAAATGTTAAAACATTTCTATATTTACTAAAATTTCGTATTCGTTGAAATAAAAGATTAATATTTTTGTTATGTCGGCCATAGGTATTTTATGGTCAGCCCGTTAAAAAATATTTGTGACGTATTTCGTCATTAAATTTAAACCAAAGGTATTTTTTATTGCATAAAAAAAGTTTAATAGCGAATATTTTCTAAACAGTTAGAGATAGGTATAGGTTATTATATACAAAGTTACTTTAATTTTTTGTGAACCATCGAAATCTGCAATAATATACAGGGTGTTCCATTTAAGATTATTGACTTATAAGTAATTTTATATATTCTGATCGATTGAATTTCTGATATCACCCTGTATAATTTGTAGTCAAAGTAAACAACTTAAATTATATATTGTGGTGTTGTCTTTAATATAAAAATGACAGCTTTACCAAATATTATATACTTATATTTTTTTCTACTACCTTAAATATATACGTTTTTAGCAAAAAATTAAATAAAACGGCTATTATATCCTAAACGACGAGAGATAGGTATACAATATCTTAACGAAAGTTACCCTTATTTTTAATGAGGAATCCATATCCAGGATAATATACAGGGTGTCCCATTTAATTTTTAGGAGTTGACTCCTAACCAGGAAAAACTGAGCACCCTGTATACATGAAAGGTATATAATATAAAAGTTCACTTAAAAACAATAACACTTTATATATATAACTTTTTTTCCTAAATTGTATATCTTTCGAGATAAGGGGATAGAGGATCTTATGTGGGACACCCTGTACATATTTTGTGTATGATTGGCATTAATTAGAATAGGTAAATATATGTTTCAAATCAGACAGTGTAACAAACTTTTCCGTTCGTTACAATGTTTGGTTCAAAATTCAATTTAAACTAAACAATATTAACAATTTTCTAATTAATAGCATCAAATCACAATTTTACTGGATTAACAATTGCTTGGAATATTAAGTACCGCACCCATGGCACCGAAGTTATTATATCGATCCCCAATCAACAGATCGCAAATTCTCGCTTTGTAAAACACGTTCGAAGGAAATTTCTAGATTCAGATTTCGTCCGTCACATTTAAAATAAAATTTATACATATGCTTTTTCTATTTCATGAATATTATTATAAAATGGTCCCTAATTGATTCTTTATTAGGTGTATCACATAGATAGTTGTATTAAGAAAATTTCCTGAGTTTTAGATTGATCAAATATTAACTATTAATTGGGTTTTTCATTATTAAAAATCTTAACTGCCAAAAATAGATTCTGAATTGGCGCCATGTTTTGGTGAGACATACGGATATACTGTTTTTCAAATTTAAATTCAAATTCAAATTCAAAATCTTTTATTTGCCAAAAACAAAAAACAAAATTCCACAGAGAAAATTAAAAATCACATGTTCTTGACAAAAAGGACAGCCTTTCGATTATCAAACCGTTTACATAGTGTACACCACAGACGGTGTACCCATGCTAGGCAGCCCTAAGTTTAATTAAATTATACATACAAATTTTAATTTTAATCTTAACATATGTACCTACTTCTAACAGACTATAATACTTATAATAAAATAATAAAAATTATGTTTTTATGTAGTCCGATTCCATAAAACCGAGTGGGTCAGTCGTTTCGAGCCTCTTTTGCAAAATTTGTATTGTTGAAAGCAAACACGAGATAAGTTAGTTGGAATTTAGTCAATATTTTAACTTAGTCAGCCTAGATGCTGGATTAAATCCAATAAAATCTCAATTCAGTAATGGATTACTGCTTTCTTAAGCTATAACATCTGGTAAGTTAATTTTGAGTGTTTTCTGGCAAGAAAAATTACATTTTTGTGCATTGTGAACATGTTGACTCATTTCGCCATTTTGTTTCAGGTTTTTTTTTCCTTTTAACATTTTTCCTCTTCTCTACAATTTTTTCCCTACCACTTTCAATTGTTTTAATTATTAATTGGAAAATGGATATTAAAAGTAAATAATCAATAAAATGAAGAATTTATTGCATAATTCAAATTAAAAGTGATTCCTGGGCAAGGAAAATTTAATGGTAACTGTTTTGTGGTAAATCTTCTCAATTCCTGGAGGAAGAAGTCCTTTTTTGGTACCGTGTGGTCATTTTTCTGGACAAGTGCTGTGTGGCCAGTTCCAGGGTGTCATTGTTCCTGTTTTGGACTTGGGTAGTCTACAAGGAATGACGCCATAGCAAGGATATACTCCCGGACATATGTTGAAAAGATAAGTGATTTATAATTTTCTTATTTTCGCTTCTTTGGATTGATGTAGTGGCCATGCATTAATTCATTAGGAATTACTTAATGCTTATTTGAAAACTACATACCGAAACCTCTCTTCAGTCTTCAATTCCTTCTTTTTATTAATTAATAATTGTCTTCAAAAAATATATAAATGGTATAAATTATAAATTATTGTAAAAAAAAATATATATATATATATATAAAAATTTTCGTCTCGATTTACGTAAAATTTAAACATATCTTCTTGATTTAAAAATATCAAATTTAATGTAGGTATAAATAAATACTTACACTGTGTATAAATATTGTCTATGTGGCATTGGTATATTTACTTGTAAAAATTATTATCTGTACTAAAATATTAATTTCTTAAAGATTCTTGGACATTTACATTTATCCTAATTAGGTATAAAATTTTTCTTATAAATTATGTGAGTGTGTATTAAATCAAGGTATCATACTAGCGAGTAATACCATTGATATTTCACTAATTTAAATTTAAGATTGTGGCATTTTATTTCATGGTAAATTTATTGGGATTATGGAACTGAAATTTTGATTTTCTTTTCTGTTGTAATTTTCCTCTAATATCAAATTGGACTTTTTGAATTAAAATTTCTCTTATTCTATCTTAATTTGAATTTATAATAACTTGACTATTTATGATTAAATTTTTTCTACTTAAGAAATTTGCTTAAAAGTGTCTAGAATTATCTAGAGTCATGTTGTCATTTTAGAAATTTTGCATAAGGTCAAATATCAGCCGATCATAAAATTGAGATTCCTTGTTTGTTTGTTCAAAAAGAACTTCATAATATCAACTAATTAAATTAAATCAAACTGATTTAAGATCAGCTGCATTACTAATTAATATTCAACAACCGAACACATAATTGAGTTTCTGAGTCTGACGAGAAGTCAGAGGTTTTGCAATAATGGTTGGTTTAACAGAAATATACACTACCGATGGACGCAGGGAAATCAACATATTTATGGGGAAACGGCATTTCAAGAAGTATTTGGAATTATTGTTTGGCTGGGAATTCTAGATTCAAAATTGGTGGGTCCCTTCTTTTTTGAAGAGCATTTAATTGGTGTATGCACCATCCGATGATGAAACTGTAGCCAAAAAAGACAACTTCTTCGAAAAGGTTGAAGACCTTATCTCGGAACTCGGTAACAACAGAGAAATAGTTCTATTAGGCGATCTTAATGGTAGAAATGGATCTCGAATAAATGAGAAAATTGTGGGGCCATTCGGAGAACAAACCGTCAATGATAATGGGCAAAGGTTAATAGATATCTGTGAAATACACGACCTCAAGATCTTAAATGGCTTCTACAAACACAAAGATATTCACCGATACACCTGGGTACAAAATACCAGAAACTTGAAAACAATTATCGATTATATTATAACGAAACAACAATCAACTCTATTCTGGAACGATGTAAGAGTCATGAGAGGCATAGTATGCGGATCCGATCACTACCTTGTAAGAGCAATAGTTGGGTTTCCGTTCAAAAACAACAACAGCGAGAGGATCAGTGACAAGAACGAAAATGGAGAAACGATTGACACAAAACAGTACAACTTCGATAGTTCTGAGAACGAAAGCACGAAAAGGCTCTACCAAAATCGCCTGGATGAGAAACTCTGTAGTACTGAACAGAAAAGTTTTGCAGAAATTTACGAAAACCTGATTGCTAGTTTACACGAAGCAACAGCGGAAGCTGTAGGGATAAAAACTAGAAGTAAAAGTACAAAAATATGGTGGAATAGTGAAATAGAAGATCTGGTAACAAAAAAGAAAGAGCAATACCTCAAATGGCTAAGTACAAAGAAGCAAGAAGACTTAGATGTGTATAAAGAATACAAGATAATACTGCGAAGAGCTATTGCAGCAGCAAAAAACAAAACATGGGATAAAAAATGCCAAGAAATAAATACATATATAGGTGGCAGAAAGTGTTCAGAAGCATGGAAATTTATTGGAGCGCTTAAAAATCCAGGCAAAGATAAAGCTTTTCTACAGACAATAACACCAAAACAATGGAAAGACCACTACCAAAAGTTACTTACTGAAACAAGACCAGAATATTTAGAACAAAATACAGAAGAAGTAATATTTAACATACAAGGAGAAGAAGTTGCTGTAGAAGAAAAAGTCGTGAAAAATGCAATTATGAAACTTAAGAATGGTAAAGCTAATGGACCTGAGGGAATATCTGCAGAAATGCTTAAAAATGGAACTAATAAAATGGTACAGAATATAACGTACATAATAAACAAATGCTTGAATGGTCAACCTGTACCAGAAGCATGGAAAATGGCATACATATCTTCAATACACAAAAAGGGAAACAAAAAGGACTGCAACAATTATAGAGGGATTTCAGTAACCAGCACACTTAGTAGACTTTACGGCAGAATTATGCGAGACCTTATAGAGGAAGAATTCCAAGCTAAAGAAGAAGAAGAACAAAGTGGGTTTAGAGCCGGAAGATCATGCACTGATAACGTGTTTTGTCTCAAACAGGTTATAGAGAAAAGAACGGCAAGAAATCTTGAAACGCATATAACATTCATTGACCTTGAAAAAAGCCTATGATAATATCCCTATACCCAAACTCTGGCAAATACTAGAGGAATCTAATATGAACATCACACTGATAAAAAGACTCAAAGATCTCTATAGACATTCAAAATCGAAAATAAAAATCGGAAAACAAATATATGAGGAGTTCGAAGTAACAAAAGGATTACGACAAGGATGCTGCATCTCACCTACCCTATTCAAAATTTATGTCGCAGCAGCATTAAAACAATGGAAGAGAAAAGTACAGGGAATGGGTATAGAACTGGGAGATGAATGCTTGTATACACTACAATTTGCAGATGACCAAGTGGTGACAGCAAACGACATTGAAGACATGGAATACATGTTAAGAAAATTGGTCGAGGAATACAACAAATGGGGTCTAACAGTAAATATTGATAAGACAAAGTATATCGGCATAAATGGAGAACAAAACAACCTTAACCTAGACGGCAATAAACAAATACTTCAATGTCAAGAATATATCTATTTAGGGATAACGTTTGACCAAACAGGAACTGACTACAAGGAAATCGAGAAAAGAATAGCAAAAGCAAAGAGGGTTATCGGGTGTCTAAACAGCATACTCTGGAGTAAGGAAATATCAAAAAGAAGAAAATTCAACATATACGAAACAATGATAAAAAGTACACTCCTATATGGCTCTGAAACATGGAGAATAAACGACAGACAAAAACGAAAAATAGAAGCAGTTGAGATGGATGTAATGCGGCGCTCTCTGGGAATTTCAAGGCGAGATAGGATTTCAAATGCAACAGTAAGAGAGAGATTTGGCATAGAGGGAAACACGCTACAAGATGTAAACATAAAACAACTTACATGGTATGGACATGTGAAAAGAATGGCAGATTCAAGATTACCAAAAAAACTGATGGAATGGGTTCCAGGGGGCAGACGTAAGAGAGGAAGACTGAAAGCAGAATGGCAAAGAGCGGTGCAAGGAGCAATGAGTGAAAGAAACCTATCCGAAGAAGACTGCACCGACCGAAGAAGGTGGAAATTAGGCGTCGGACAACGTCGTAAGACGTTCTAAACCGAAAAGTATATAATTTAATTGGTGAAAAATACCTAAACTTTTTAAATAACGATTTTCACAATATGCTGGAACATTCGTTTTAAAGAACACATGGCACATTTAAGATACGGAAGGACAGAAAAGTCTAGCGTTGCCCAACATGCTTTGGAAAACAAACACCAAATAGAAATAAATAATCTTAAGTTAATTAAAAATGTATCTAATAATAGATGATTGGATGCATTTGAGAGTATAGAAATAGTTAAATGTGGTAAGAAAGCACTAAATGAAGACAGAGGGCCTATTCCCTACAATCCCCTTTATTGCTTACTTGACAACGGTGCAGTAGGGTGCAACCAATTGTGACCACATTTACCTATAAATAGTCTCGGTTAGGCTAAGTTACTTTAGGTTATATCATCTATTGATGATGTTAACTTGGTTAGCGAAACGAGCGTCCAGAGCGTAACAAGTTGTGGTGTAGTGTGGTTAGAACTCTTGTATTTTGATCAATCTTCCACCACAGGTTCCAGTGTTAGGTCTTATGGTACGGTTTATGTTAATTTTCTCGGTAGTCTTTAAATAAAAAGTTGTTAAAACTTCAACTTTTTAATGATTTTTAAAAATGTTTGATATTTTTAAAAGATAATGCAAATAAAATCGTTTAACTTTCCCACTTAATTTTTTTTTCTATCTGTAATATTTATCCCTTTAACTGGAAGAAAAATATAATACAAACCTCCTTAGGTAGCAAATTCAGAAACCCCCAAACAGTTTAACACTGCAGGGGTGAAACAAAATATTTTTAAAAAATATTGTTTGCTCTGTTTGTACAGAAATAAAATTAGTAAAGTTTTTAAATAAGTACTTGCCAGAGTATATATATCAAGCTGTCTCGATATAATCAACAAATCAATATCGCAGGGTAATAAAATATTTCAAAAGACTCTCAGTAGTTCTTAAAATCCGAAATCCAATATTTATTTCTCGCCATAAACGTGTTCTCGTAAATTCATATTGCCCATTTTACTAATCCTGGCGCACAAAATTTTAATTTTTTAGCCACGTTCCAGCGTTTGTTTTCGAATAGTTTTGAAATTTATGAATGTTATCGAACCTTGATTTTTCAAACAAGGGAAATAAAATATACACTGTTGTTAAGATTTGTAAAGATTATTGGAAAAATACGATTATTTTAATTGCATAACTGGATAATATTAGAGTTTTAACTTTGATTATAGATAGTGTATGTTGTTTGTATTGTATATAACGATGGTTGTGTGATTAGTTGGTAGAGCTAACATAGACCGTGTCAAATTGGAATAACTATCCAACGTTTGGCCTTCGATTGCACGAGGCATCTTCAGGGATCTTTACTCCATGATATCTGAACCCTGAATGAGCTCGGAGAGATTCAAATGGGCTTTTATACCCGACTTGTTCTCGCCGAACCGTGACCCTGTGTAAAGATCAGTTTCCAAGTGTGATGTAGATCATAACCTGCATCTCTATTGAAATTTTTTGTATGTTTAAAAATTTCAATAGATTTTCTAATTTTTCGTTTATAAAATTATAGAACCGATGCTAGAACCTAGGTGCTGTTTTGCAGTAGCACCGAATAGTATTCCCGTAGAATCCTCCGTTGAAGCAGCAATCAGAAGATTACCAATGGGGCAAGCCGATGAAGTCCGATTATGAGATAGCGAAGATTATTAAAATTCAAAACCATCGAAGACGAATCTCTGCCCAGCCGAAAATACAGCGATGACAATGAAGACCTTAAATGAATATACAAACATTCTGGTCCTTCCAGCAGATAAAGGCAACGCCACAGTCGTCATAGACCCAACGAAACACGTGGAAAGGGTAACTCAACTTTTGAACAACAACACCTATACAGTTATATAGGCAGACCCTACAAGTATAATAGAAAAATGTATTACCAATCTAATTAATGCATTCAGTCTACCACCAGTGGAGAAGACATCATTAAAACCAGACCAATCGTCAGTGCAATAGACATACAAATTTAATAAATATCTTTTAAATTTTCTTAATCCATTTACTGGAAAAAAAATTCTTTTATAAAAAAACTCGGCAGATTTCGTGGAAAAACTTAAGGCAATCCTATTGGATTCCAAAGATATTTGGGACAGTTTCGATGTAGAACCACTATACACAAATGTTCCTGTCAACAACTCAATTTCCATTATTTCAGACATATTGGATGATAATAAACTTGATAAGAACTTAATAGACCTAGTGGAAGCTTGTCTTACATCTACATTTCAGTTTCAAGGAACTTTTCATGAACAAACTTCCGGGGCAGCTATGGAATTTCACCTGTAGCAGCGAATATATTTTTGGAAACCTTTGAGCATATTGCTCTAACATCCGCTACGCTTAAACCAAAATACTGGTTTTATTATTTGGCCTCCTTCACAGGATAATCTCCTTATATTTCTGAACCATCTTAATTAACAACATCATAATATAAAGTTCACAATGGAAATTGAATCTAATGGCACGATTCCATTTTTAGATGTGTTCGAAGGAAGCAAAATGGTGCATTAGGACATTCTGTGTATAGAAAATCAGCGCATACAAATAGATACTTAAACGGAAATTTTTACCACCATCTAGCACAAAAGAAATCGATTATTAACTTACTAGCTAACATCGGACACATTGAAACTGACTGGAGCTCTGAGAGGGAATTGTTATTGCACTGAAGATATTGCACGTTCAATTAAAAGATCTAACAATCCAACTCCGCGAAAGAAGGATGATAAGGAGCCATCGTTAGGTAGTGTTGGTCTTCCCTACATACATGGTACTACAGTCGAAATAGAACGATTTCTTCGGCGGTCCAACATATGTACAATCTTCAATATACATCCCCGAAAGATGTTGTACCAAACAGAAGGGGTATATACAATTCCTTACTCCTGTAGAGAAGTGTATGTGGGAGAAACAGGACGCTCAATATCAACTAGACTTAAGGAACATGAACAATGTATCAAAAAGAAACAAATTATTCAATCTGCTGTAGCTGAAGACCAGCATACCTCTGGTCATATTAAAAATGTAAAGGAAACCAAGGGTCTAGCATCGGTTCCAGAATTTTATATATGAAAAATTAGAGAATCTATTGACATTATACATACATACACAAAAAATTCCATAGAGATACGGGTTCCGGTTCATCACACGTGAACACACAGACTTTCTTTGAGTTCGTCCAGTGCTCAGACTCGTGAAGTAAAGATCCCTGAAGATGACTCGTGCAATCGAAGCGAAACGTTGGATAGGAATTCCAATTTGACAAGGTCTAATCCCAAGGACCATAATTTTCTAGTTGGTAGAGTTAGCGTTACACTTCCGGCTACCAGTATGAGATTTTGGCCAGGGCCTATACAATTTTAATTTGTGATTTTAGGTGAAAAAGTTTCAAAAAAAGTCTTGCATATCCGGAGAACAGAACCGACGCACAGAGGGGTATATGCATTCAAAATCTGGCCATAATTCGAATTCGCCAAACACATTTTTTACTATCCAAATCAATTCTCGAAATTGTCAAAAGAATGGGGCATCTGCTTAAGCATCCAATTTTGCGATGATTTAATCGTAGTAGGCGTAGGCGATTCGTAAACATGCATCAGTTGACAGTGACGTTTTTAAATATTACGTGTTTTTTAAGTCATTGAGGTGAAATTACATTATATTTATCGTAATAATAAGTGATTATCTCTAGTATTTTATCATGGATATTACTCCAAAGGGTATGTAGATAATATTTAAATAGAATTTTTATATGAAACTCTATCTAAAATATCTTTTCTTTCTGCCTGAACGTTTCAAATAATTACAGTGATTATTTATTGGTTATACACTACAATACAAATAGGTTTTAGTTACACTTCCAGGAATTTCCCGGTAAAGAATAATACTGAATGTTATAATGTGTTTCATATACATTGAAAATCACCCATAATAATTTACCAAAATTTACCAAATAATGATTTTTTAATTTTTTTTGTATTACTCGAAAAAATAGTGAAGAATATCACAAACCATCGGTTAATCAAAAGTGATGAGTATTCTCTTTACAGGTTTGGGAGAAAACGAGAAAACAATCACTCGGAAAGCATTATATGAGATAACTCAAGAATGTGGTAGACGAAAATGGGACGAAAAATTCGTATATTTAGAGGAGCGCTTGATTAATGATACTAAATGCCCTCAGGAACAGCTAAGTCTCCTAAAGCGTAATCTCTCTCGCTTCAAGTACGAATTTAAGGTTCGATGGACCGCAGCTCGTAACACTAAACCTCTATTTCTAAAAAATAATGAACAGTGGCTTCAAGGAACCATCAAGTTGCCCACATATAGTTTCTATAAAAAAGGTCGCCCTAATAAGACGTTCCAAGAACTGAGCGAGAGAAGTAAAAGGCGTAGAACTGAAGAATTACGTACTGTGAACACTTCAGAAGAGTTAAGTTTTGCCGCTCAAATGAGCCTCAGAGGATCAGGTCAAGTAGATGCTGCCAAGGTTGTGAAGGACGTCACAAGTACTACACCCAAAAGAGCCACAAAGTATAGAAAGGCTATAATAACAGTCCAAGGACATAAACAGCTGTCGCCGACAGAGGCTTTATCGGTTTTTGTCGAAGCCGAATTGTCAAGGAGACAATATAATATAATAAGACAAAGCAACACGTGCACATATCCGTGCTATTCAATTATTCAAAAAGCCAAAGCTGAGTGCTACCCATCACGTGAGGCCTATAATGTAACTTCAACATGCGCGGAGTTAGAGTTGCAGGCCTTACTAGATCATACATCAATTCGCTTGTGTATAAGTATATCAGAAATTCTAGAAAGTCTTACAAAAACGGAAAAAGAAAATCTGCAACTTATATCAAAGTGGGGTTGTGATGGGTCCCAGCAGAGCCAATTCAAGCAAAAATTTGAGAGCAATTCTGAAAGTGACGCTAACATTTTTCAAAGCTCTTTCGTGTATTTACAACTCGTAACAGAAAGTAATGATCAGAAAAAAGTTATTTGGCAAAACCCAACCCCATCCTCGCCTCGATATTGCCGACCTATCCGTATCAGATTTGTCCACGAAACTACCGAAATAACAAAAGAAGAAGTGGAATTTATAGAAAAAAAGATTAGCTTGCTCCAAAAAAGTGCAGTGAAAATAGCTACTGGTAATTTCCTTGTAGAACATAAACTAGCATTCACAATGGTTGATGGCAATGTGTGTAATGCGATTACTGACACCAAGTATACTATGAAATGTTATATTTGTGGTGCAACGGCTAAAAACTTCAACAATCTAGATGCTATGTTAAATATGGATATTAACCCAGAAAACCTTAGATTCGGTCTATCTACATTACACGCCAGAATCCGATTTTTCGAGAGTGTACTGCATTTATCGTATAAATTACCAATAAAAGTATGGCAAGTTAAGAAAAACAGTGAGGAAAATAGAATAGTTCAAGAACGTAAGAAGTCTATACAGCAAGCGTTTAAAGATGAAATGGGTCTGTTGGTCGACTTTCCAAAAGCCGGCTTCGGAAACACCAATGATGGAAATACATCCAGGAGATTCTTCAGCGATATTGAAACAGCCGCTAAAATAACAGGCATAGAGGTTCGCCTTCTGCACAGATATAAAGTGATACTTGAAACTATATCATGTGGATTCAGAGTTGATGCTTATCTTTTCTCCAAATATGCTTTTGACACTGCAAAAATATATGTGGAACTCTATGGCTGGTATCCAATGCCTCCGACAATTCATAAAGTCCTTATTCACGGAGGAGCTGTTATCTCTTCTGCAATTCTACCAGTAGGACAACTTTCAGAAGAGGCTGCGGAAGCCCGCAATAAACACTTCAGAGCTTATCGATATGGATTTGCCAGAAAATTTAGCAGAGAAGCATGCAATTTTGATGTGTTGAATAGACTCCTTCTTAAATCGGACCCTCTAATTACTAACATGAGACCTCAACCCAGAAAAAAGACAAAACCTTTCTCAAAGGACACAATGGATATGCTTTTACCTCCAGAAATGTTTTGTTCCACGGTATCAACTTCATGTAGTGCAGTTAATGATGGGCCGTTTGAAACTGTCGAAGAAGGGGAAACAATGGAAGAAAATATTAGTGAAGATGAATGGAGCAGTACTTCAGATATGTGAAGCACCGAACGTCACTGGTATACTTAATTAATTTTTAATTTAATTTAAACAAAACCAGGGAATCTTTAAATCGGAACAATTTCGAAAATATTTGTGTGCTCGAAAAAACTTTCAGTTATAATTGAAGCACTTATATGGTATTGTAGGTTAATTTTTTTCATGTATTTTTTGTTGTTCGCTTAAAACCACGTTAGATTTTATTTATTGAAGAAAGATATATTTTTTTCTGGTCCATCATCAAATTTACTTAAAATTATAGATATTTTGTATGTTCATCACACTAGATTTAAGCAAATTATTCAGAATAAATATCGATGGTTTGACATTTAGGTAATTGTTCTGCATTAATGATGAATTGTGTTCCAAAGAGAAACCTAATGACTACCTAATTACGTAACAAACACATTGTGTGATATATCGTTAAATTCAGAATAAAATATTCAATTTATTACGCATAAAATAAATATTTTCGAATATTGGAAATAACAAAGTTGATGATGGCCTCTTGAAGACAAAACGTCGGATAACTTCACTGTTATTGAATAGAGAGGAAAAACTGGCAATGCGAAAGTGTAATTTACAGCAATATATGTTCTCAAATTAGCCCAGGAATAATCGAAGAAACAATACGATTTCTCAGTTTCTTGCGATTTTCCGGATATCTCCGGAAATACTCGGAATTTTTAAAATATTTTTAAGCAGCATCGGCATGTTATTGGCGCTACATAAATAATCAACTTTACCACAACTCAACCGACCCTGTATCATTTACCGTCTCTTATGAGGTCTCAATGGTCACTATAGAATATGGAACACCCTGTACATTACCCTGTAGCTATTATTTTTTTCAAAATATTCGAAATTATTGCACTCAAACATCTTAAAATATTATTTCTCACATTTTCGACCCAAAATACTCAAGAAAATAATTTTGGCCATCTTTTGATATCAAATACCCCTATGTGCGACGTAAGAAAGAATGTCACTGTATATACAGGGTACGAAATAAATACAAAAGTAGAAGTTTGCCAAAACAACATTTTGAAATTTCAACTTTTGAGGAGCCTGCAAAATAAAATTCAAAAAGGTTTTTAGAAGTTTTTTCATATCAACTTAGTTTTTAACGGTGAATATATAAAAACTAAGTATTTTTTTTACATATTCACTTCTCTCAAAAACTAAATCTATTATCAAAAAAATTCTAAAAGTTTTTGGGCTTGTATTTGAAGGTTCTTTAAAAGTTGGAGTTTCATTTTTTTTAATTTTGCAAACTTCTAATTTTGAATTTATTTTGTAGCCTGTACGCAAAGTGAGAATTCTTTTTTGAATCAATCTGATTCTCTATATATGCAAAACTTTTTATTAAGAATAACTTTTTTGCCTAAAATCATAAATGAAAAGTTGTCCATATGTTACACACTTGCGACTTAATGACCTTTAAATTACCTAAAACCTACACCTCGCAAAAAAAACTTTAAACAGCTTTCCACATGGTCTGATTGAACACGTACCAGTACCTGAATGTCTTGGTGAACGAGCTATATTGATGAGCTGAGATAACCCTGCACAGTTCCATTAAAGCTTTTTGGATTAGAAGCCAGATTTACTTTTTTATGTAGAGTATACATATATACAATAATGCTTCTTTTGGTATAACCTTATGAAACTAAAATCTCATAAAGTTTCTTTTAAGTATTTAAATTTATGAAGCTACATATATCCGATTAGCAATGTAAAACCTAATCTGATTATTACGGTTTCGAGCAGTATATACTAATGGGTTAGATAAAACGTATTTTGTGCATATTCATATACATAGATTACTTGATCAAGGAAGCGGTATTTGAACGATTTAGTTATTCGGGTCTTTTTTTTTAAGAAAGTTTCAATACGTGAAGCTGATTTTATCATAGTAAGTTGTAAAGTGTAGTTACTTATTGCCAAAATTGATATTAAAATCTTATATCGATGGCATTATATTTATGGATATTAGATTGGACCTTATTTTAATTGTTTTTACCAGTTATTTTCAGGGCAGAATTTCTCAGTTAAAGAACTCTATAAACACTGCGATATTTAAACTAAGTGACACCCAAAATACAATTCGCGCAACAACCGCTATTTTAACGAAAATTTACTTTTCCCACAATAGCATAAGTTACAGTTTATATTTTTTTTTGCAAACATTCCTAATGAATGAGTAAAATATATTTTTTAATATTCAAATTTTAACAATTTTAGCATATTTGTCAATATGTCGGAATTTATTGGAATTTTCACAATTTACTTGAGAGACCTAACAGCGAAAAATGAAAGTGATGATCCTTATAATATTATTATTACACTTAGGGAAAATTTTCCATATATTTAAAGGAGACATACAACCTCTAATTTTATTGCACTTTCCTAAATTTTTGAATGCGATGGACAAAATCAAGTATGCACCGCAGCGTGTACAGTCTAACGTTAGCTGGAAATAGATTTATAATTTCATTGAAGATTCTTTGATACCGCGACAAGTCAAATGTAGTTTTTTGCATAATGAAGTTTATCGTAACTTTGCCTTTTTTAAACATTGACAAATGATAATATTTTCAGTCAGAAACTGACACTAATAATAAAAATATATTACTAAAATGATCTATGTTCAATATTAAGAACCGTATTGTTCTTTGTTCCGGCCTTGTGGGGTAATTATGCGGTTTGGCCTCGTTCCATCAGCTTTATTAAGAAGCCAACTCTATTTCTAATATTCGTTTTGTGATATATTTTAGAATCTAGTTTCACGTAAGTTAAGGTTTTAAAATAAAGAGTTTTACACACCTAGTAGCTGAATGCTTCAGGGTTTACTTTTTTATGCGTGGGCAGACCACGAAGGCCGAAATCCTAAAGGTACCATGGTTGAGGAATTTAAAGGCTTGCAGATTAAGAAAATAAGGAAAGTCCTTTGCTGATAACACATTGCATAATCGGGACATTCTGGGATTAAATAAGCGAACAATTATATTTCATTTATTTTTCCTCAGTTTTGATTTTTCATAACTTGTAAAGACGTAAACAATTGCACTGTACTTTTTAAATGTATTGAAAATTATCTTCCTTTGTTGTGGAATTTGTTCTTTTTAGGCCTGATGATGACACTGATCAGTGTCGCAACGTAGATATTTTATTTGAATGTTTAAAAAAACTGTCCAAAAATGCCGCTTTTTTAAATTGTAAACCTTGGATAGATTTATCAAAGAGCTCCAATAAAAAAAACTGCCTGCTTTCTAATTTCCTTGAAGTTTGACCCCCTAGTTACTAAACTACCTAGTGTATGTTAATTTTTTCATATGCGAACAATTAAGTTTACTCTTGACGGAACTAGTCAGATATTTCCATAAAACCTTACAGATTTAACAAAGCCTGGTACAGGGTGATCATTTATAATGTCCCCCCCCTCTAACTTTTTTATTTGACGTTTGGTAGAAAAACGTCAAATATAAAAGTTTCACAAAAAACAATAAGCTATTTGCAGCATACATTTTTATATATACAGGGTGTTGCCGAAATCACCCACAGATAAAAGTTATATTTTTTTAAATGGAACACCCTGTATATTATACGCTAAATTAAATCCTAAGAAAATTCTGCATATAAAATAAATAAATAAATAAATGCTTTATTGTCAAAAAAATTTTACAATTTTGTGGACAAAGCTGTTGTAAAAAAAAATAGTTTACAAACATCAAAATTAGCAAACAAAACAAAACAAAAACACATCATAAATATTATAGAAAAATAATATTTAAATCAAGAATTTAGAATATTAATATAATAGAATCCTAAAAGAAGTACATTAGAAATGTACTTTGTCAGTCGTACTATGTTATAAACATTTTCATAAATATAATGTAAAAAAAATAAAAAAGCAAAGTAAAAAATAAAAAATAAAAAAGTACGAAACAATTAAAAAAATACATATACAAAATTCGGTAAAAATGGTTGGTAATGGCAACTATCACACTAGGGGTTCATTAGGATAAATTTATGTGTTGTAAAACTCGTTCACGGTGTAGAAGGCGCTTTCCAGTAAGAATGATTTCAAAGCCTTGCGAAATGAAGTCAGAGATATTATGGATTTGATGTTAAATGGCAGGTGATTATGCATTTTTTTTTGCATTGTAGATTACTGATCTTTTAATTAACTCTGAGTGTGGGGTTGGAAGATAGAGATCGTGCTCAGTGTTTCTGAGAGGGTAGTTGTGAGAAGGTCTCTCTAATAGAGCAGGTGCATGCTTACGAATTAAGCAAACCGATTCCAAAATGAATAAGCAAGGAAGGGTTAGTATTTTATATCTTTTAAAGAAATCTCGGCAGTGAGTTCTACTGTTAAGTCTCAGTAGGTAACGAACAGCTCTTTTTTGTAGTATAAAAATTCGATCAAATTGAGTCGCACAACATGTACCCCAGAATGGAATAGCATATCTGAGGTGCGACTCAACAAGAGCAAAATAAACAGTTCTAGAGGTAGAAAAGCTAAGCTCCTCGGAAACAGATCTTAACGCAAAGCAAGCAGAACCCAACTTCCTTGATAAAGCGTCGATATGTGGATCCCATTTTAAAGAATCATCTACAAGAAGCCCTAGAAATTTTACAGAGTTTACGACATCAATAGTGGTGCCATTAAGGTCAAAAGGTTGCAGCGTGTTTTTATAAGACAAGACTTTCGTTTTAGAGATGTTCAAACATAGGAGATTAGAATCGCACCAGGATTTAATGGTGATTAGGTCATTAGATACAATCCTATGTAGGTCCGTGACATCTGGGTGGCTCCACGTAAAGCTGGTATCGTCCGCAAAGAGACATATTTTTCCACTAATGTTTAAATTAGCCATGTCGTTTATGAACAGAAGAAACAAGATAGGGCCTAGTACCGAGCCTTGAGGCACTCCATATTCCATTGGCCTACAAGAAGACATCCTGTTGTCAACTTTCACAACTTGATTTCTGTTGCTAAGATATGACTTAAACCAATCGAGAGGAGCCCCTCTAAATCCATAGTACTGCAGCTTGTTAGTTAATATATTATGATTCACACAATCGAAAGCTTTGGAAAAATCACAGAAAATTGTTGCCGTAGCGTGATGGTTGTTTAGGCTGGGGTAAACTCTATTAAGAAGGGAAAACATGGCATCGCTTGTGCATTTGTTACTTAAAAATCCAAATTGATGTTTTGAAAGTATTTCATATCTAGACAGAAATGATAAAAGCCTTTTTTTAACCAGTCTTTCGATGATCTTAGATAGCGTAGGGAGAAGTGCAATTGGGCGATAGTTCGAAGATTCTTCTGAAACACCTCCTTTGTGAAGAGGTATGATTATTGCAGTTTTAAGGCAGCTTGGAAAAGTACCATTTTGGAAAGACATATTTATCAAAGCAGTCAGATGCTCTAAAGTGCACTCCGGCAGACTTGAATACATTTTTAAAGTAAGCCCATCAATTCCCGAGGAAGATTTATTTTTGATATCATTAATTGTACTGCGAAGTTCTGATAAAACTACTGGTGAAAAGAAGAAACTGTGCAGGTTTACCCTATGATTAGAGAGATATGAAATTGGGTCATTAGATTGAGATACGGATTTAGTCAAATCTTTGGCTACATTTACAAAATAATTGTTTAGGTCCTCAGGAGAGGTAAGGATAGTGTTGGATAAAGGAGTTTTGTTTCTTAAATCATTTACGATAGACCAGGTTTCTTTAGCTACATTTTTGGCGTTAGAAAGTCTATTATTGTAATAAATATCTTTGACGGCTTTAATAGTCTTATGATAAATTTTTCTGTATGATTTTACATAATTATGAAAAAAGACACTGTCCGAAAATTTCTTTAAATGAGATAGTGACCGCATGTTCTTAGAAGATATACGTAAACCTTTACTGGACCAGGGTTTACTTCTTTTATTTTTGATAGGCCTAAGAGGAAAAGATTCAGAAGCTATATTAGTTAGAGTTTTTATAAAACGAGAAAATTCAGTGTCGACATCATAAGTGTGAGAGTCCCAGTCAGTTATTTGACATAGGTGTTTGAAATTAATGAAATTTCTAACCGAAAAAATACGGCCTACTTGTCTAGAGGAATTTTTGGCTTTGGATGTAATTGAAAATTTTGTGAAAATTGCTTCATGATCGGAGAAACCTGGACTTAAGACATTACATTCGACGGAGCTAGGATCGAAAGAAGACACAACGTAATCTATAGTACTGGCACTTGTCTTAGTAATTCTGGTTGGTGAGTTGACGTGCATGGCAATTCCTAATGACTCAAAGATGGACTGAAGACATTCCTTAGCAGCACACACACTGGAAAAGTCAATATTGAAATCGCCACATAAGATTAATTTGCTTTTTACAGGAAGGGACTCGAGCAAACTTAGAAGGTTATGGCAGAATAATTGCACATCAGCATCAGGTGTTCTATAAATACAAATAATATAAAGGTCATAAGTATTGTGATAAACGATAGAAAATTCAAATACTTTTTCAGATAATAAATGATTATACTTTGATATTTCGGAAAAATCGTTGTTTAAAGACATTATCATGGTGCCTCCATGAGTTAAATTAGTTCTATTAAATCTGGCAATTGTGGTATAGTTTTTAATAAAAACAGGTTGATTGATATTTAGCCAGTGCTCAGTGATGGCAATGACTTTGTTTTTACTTACTTTACTTTACTTTTTGTATAACATGTCCTATACCCAAATACAATAGTTTTCGAAATATCTGCGATTTTATCATTCAGAAATAAAAACATTATTCTAAAGCTTATAATTTAGCTTAGGTGGCTGTGAAGTAGATCGATACCAACAAACAAAATATTTGTTTATAAGTGACAGTCACAGTTACACATTTAGCAACATTATACGTAAAATTTATTGTAAAATGCCTTATTCGGAAAGAGAAAAACAATTAATTTTGGAAATTTTTATTACAACAAACATCCAGACTAGCGAGAAAAAAGAAAACATTGGAAATTGATGAAGGCAGTGATTTAAACATTTTACTAAAAGTGGAAGAAAAGCCCAATATTTCCATAAGAAAAATATCGGGAAGCCTGAAAGCTTCAAAAACAAAAAAAAACTTCTAAAACTTAATTAATAATTTAGATAATAATATAATACATTTATTCTTACAAATGGAATTGTTCAACTGGTCCCCCGTTTTCTTCAATACATTTGATGTATGTTCTTCGTAATCGATCCAAAGCGGCAGTGATAGACTGGGAATATTCTTGATTTAGAATTTGAATTTCCGTTCTAATCAAGACTTTTAGGTGTTCTCTATTTTCGATGTTATTTGCGTTCACACGATCTTTTAGAGTTCCCCATAAAAATGCATCCATCGGCGTCAAATCAGGACTGTTAGGTGGCCAGTTTATCGTACCATTTTTTCCAATCCATTCCGTGAACTGTTGGTTTAAATAGTCTTTAACCAATACGACACAATGAGGAGGAGCACCATCTTGTTGGAAGACGAGGTTTCTCAGTTGCTCCAATGGGAGCTCATCCATGTAGTTTTCTAATTCGTTCCGGAGAAAATTCATATAACCATTACCGTTTAAAGTATCTTCGAAAAAATGAGGTCCTATTATTTTATTGTTTAAAATAGCACACCACACATTAACAGTTTGACGTCCTTGAAATTGAAATTCCCTGTAGCAATGGGGATTTACTGTGGCCCACTGTCTGCTATTTTTTCGATTTATCATTCCACTAGTAGAAAACGATGACTCGTCGGTCCAAAAAACATTTTTTAAATAATCTTCATTTTCATTAACTTCTTCCAACATTGCATGGCAAAATTCAACCCTTTTTTCTCGATGCCTGGGCGTTAATTTTGTGGTAGGCCTAATTTTGAATGCCTTGTATCCTGCATTTTTGAGAGTGGTTTGAATCCTCCCATAAGATGTATTTTTTGGATCAATAAGCTCTTCTCTCAGGCTTCCCGATATTTTTCTTATGGAAATATTGGGATTTTCTTCCACTTTTAGTAAAATGTTTAAATCACTACCTTCATCAATTTCCATTGTTCTCTTCTTTCTCGTTAGGCTGGATGTTTGTTGAAATTTTTCATAAATTTGATGAAAGGTTTTTTCTCCGGAATGTGCATCCGGGGGTTAATTACACGTAATTCTCTTTGAGCCAATTTAGCACTCTTATTTGTTTTGATAAAAGTTTCCAAAATTAATCGTTTTTCTCTTTCCGAATAGGGCATTTTACAATAAAAAGAACGTATAATGTTGCTAAATGTGTAACTGTCACTGTCAGTTATAAACAAACATTTTGTTTGTTGGTATCGATCTACTTCACAGCCACCTAAGCTAAATTATAAGCTTTAGAATAAACCGCAGATATTTCGAAAACTATTGTATTTGGGTATAGGACATGTTATACAAAAAATATGCAGAATTTTCATAGGATTTAATTTAGCGTATAATATACAGGGTGTTTTAAAATTTAAAAAAATATAACTTTAATCTGTGGGTGATTTCGGCAACACCCTGTATATAAAAAAATGTATGCTGCAAATAGCTTATTGTTTTTTGTGAAACTTTTAAATTTGACGTTTTTCTACCAAACGACAAATAAAAAAGTTAGAGGGGGGGACATTATAAATGATCACCGCGTACATGATTTATTGGTAATTATTGGACTCTACAGGATCATAAACATTTATAGAGGATCGTACTCACCATCCTTCCGATAATACAGCACCTCCGCGTGTTTCTCCACTCCCTTCTGCAACGCCTCCCTCAGACCGTTCACAGCCTGCTGTGAGGTAAGAGGGCCACAGAGGAAAGAGCACGAGGCCGACCTCTGCATAACCTCGGCGCGAGAGTAACCCGCCAATCGGCAGAAGCCGTCCGAACAATAGATTATGTTGCATTGTCCCGGTTTCGAATAGTTGGCGACTAGGAACGAACGATCTGAAAAAAAAAAGACTATTTTAAACATAAATTTAAATGATATATGCTAGGGTAATTTATTTTATTCCAACCCAGGTAATAAAAATATTCTTCTTTAGAAAGGACGGGAATCGTTTAGACTCTGGACTTTCAGCAGTTTCCGCTATCTGCTGGAAAGTTACATTATCAGCTATCGTACAGGGCAAAGTTTACTGAATAAAAATATCAGTTGCAGCACTTGAACACGTGACTCGATTTACCAATTTCCTCGCATCTCGCCCCGGCTGGTACATTTTGGGTTATTGTGCTATATAGTGAGACAAAAATATTTTTATTTCTTTGACAAATATGAGCTAATATGCCTATTAGATATTGATCTGTAGATGGTTGTAAAAAACATGTTTTATTAATTCTGTCGGTCTGTCTGTCTGTCTATTAGTTCGCGACATAGCTTAAATACTACATACCCGATTGACTCCAAATTTTGACCAAAAATTAAGGGTCATATGAGGATGACCTAGTAATATGTTAAAAAAAATTGTTAGTGTTTCCCAACTTTATTTAAGAATTGTACGAATTTTGTTTTAATAAATATAGGGCTAACCTTGTATCTTGTATACTCTCATAGATATATTTACAGCATGTTATAAACCAGGCGTATTATTTTGATTTTTATCTATATTAATTCCTTATATTATTGCTTTGAGGCTCAGACTATTGATTATATTTGTGTGTGGATTATTTTTTTCTATATATTTTCTAAACATATATATTTTAATTTTGTTTTACAGTTATTTCATTTGTGCGCTTATTTTATTTTAGGAGAATGAAAGTTGCCCACTTAAACATAACGATCCATGTTCACTGGTTTCAATGACTTTTCTTTTTTGGTTCTGAGTAACAATTTTGATATAGTGGTGGTTACTGAGACGTGGCTGAATGCAGACGTGCCTCCACACACGTTTACAATTCCTGGCTACAAAATTTTTCGTAAAGTTAGAACTCAGGGTAGGGGTGGTGGTGTGATGGCTTATATAAGAGGAACATTCACATGTAATGAAATTTCGTTTAATTTTGACATCAATGAATCTCTTGAATTTTTATTTTTGAAAATAAAACACAAATTCTATTGTGTGGGAGTTATTTACCGACCACCTAAGGCTTCTCTTGAGACATTTATTAATGATATAGATAATATTTTTGCTTTTGTTTGTAATATTTACAATAACGTCATATGTCTAGGAGACTTCAACATTAATTTTTTTAACCTGCCTAATCCTGTCTTATCATGCCTTGAAACTTATGATCTGTCTCAAATTATTAGTGAACCAACCAGAATTTCAGCTAGCACGAGCACTCTGATTGACCCAATTTTTATTTCCAGGTCACTTGCAATAAACGTATGTGGTACAATTAATGCAGATACGATCTCCGATCACAGAGTAACGTATTGTGATCTCTCTGTGATTAAGAATAAAGTAATTCCAAAAGTAATTTCTTATCGTAACTTTGATCGTTTTAATTATGATGGTTTTATCTCCGATTTTGCAGCTCTTGACTGGTACTCTATTTTTAACAATAATAACATAAATGAAAAAATTACTATTTTTAATAATTTTATTATATTCCTATTTGATAAACACGCTCCGATAGTAAGCCGCAAAATTACAAAACCAAAGGCAGAGTGGTTAACTCCTAATTTAAAAATGTTAATTAAAGATAAAAATAAAGCTTTACAAAAATATAAAACATCTCATTCTCAAGTCGATTGGAATAATTATAAACAACTAAGAAATCTTTCCGTGTCTATGATAAGACGAGAAAAACAAAAATATCTTAATTCAGTTGCTGCTAGGTGTGAGCATCGTAGAACTTGGTCTGCTTTGCGTAATCTCAATATACATTGTAATAAACAAGGTCGGGCAGAGTTGCCAGCTAATCTTTCAGACCCCAATTCTATTAACTCTTATTTTTCAAAATTTTTTCAATATGCAATAGCAATAGTTACTCCTCAAGAAGTACTCAGTTTTAGTTTAAATTAAGTAATGCTGAAGAAGTTAATACAATTCTACATTCTCTAAAAAAAAATAGCATTGGTTCTGATTCTGATGTTGAGATATTGTAGTCCACATATTGATATTATATTGCTTCATATTATTAACTGTTGCATAGAAAATTCTTATTTTCCTGATAAATGGAAAAATGCAATAGGTATCCCACTTCCCAAAAATAAGGACCTTCAAACCTTTTCTGATTTAAGAATCATAAGCATATTACCTGCGGCTTCTAAAATCTTAGAAAAAATATTATATAAACAAATTTTTGATTTTGCCATTTTTAATAACATAGTGCCTGAAGTGCAGTGTGGCTTTAGACCCGGGTTTAGTACCTCCACTGCTCTTGTAACTATTACCAATAACATTTTTGTAAATACTGATCAGGGTCTTGTCACTGTGCTCGTGTTACTTGACTATTCAAAAGCCTTTGACACTATTAACCATAACTTGCTCTTAGACAAATTGAAATACTCTGGCTTTGATAATGTCTCAGTAAAATTAATTAAATCCTATCTATCATGCAGATCGCAGAAAATCTCTTATAATAACTGTGAGTCACAAGAACTTTCTATATTGTCTGGTGTACCCCAAGGGCCTGTCCTGGGACCTCTTCTTTGCAGCATTTATACTTCTGACATTTTAACATCTCTTAATAATTGTAAGATAATAGCATACGCAGATGATACCCAGATTTATTTTTCCTTTAGACCCGAAGAGTTTGAAGCGGCTAATAATATAATAAATAATGATTTAAATGTAATTAATACCTTGTCTAAAGAACATAATCTAAATTTAAATTTAAAAAAATCTAATGTGATGATATTTGGTAATAGGGACAAATGCAACTTTTTAGCTTCAAACCTGAATATCTCCATCGACAATAATGTATTAAATTTTGTTGAAGAGGCTCGGAATTTGGGTATGATTTTGGACTCTAATTTGCATTTCAGCAGTCACGTGCAGGAACTTAGACGAAATTAAAAATATTATTTGCCAATCGTCATATTCTTAATTTTCATCTAAGAAAATTGCTCACAGAATCCCTAATTCTTTCACAATTTAATTATGGTAATTTTATTTATTTTCCATGTCTGAATTCTTTGGACAAAAATAAAATACAGGTCATACAAAATTCATGCTGTCGTTTAATTTTTGATATATCTAGAAGAGAACATATTTCTCATAAAATAAATGAATTAAATTGGTTACGTATGGAAAATCGATACATCATCTGGGAAATTTTGTTTTTAAACTTATTAATGATCCCAGATCTAGTTGTTCTTTGAATAACATATTTCAAACTCGTGAATCACAGCATTCAGTTAATGTAAGATTAAAGGATAAATACACAATGCCCCATTTTCGAACAACGTTGTTTAAAAGATCTTTTTCATACATTTCAATTTCCCTTTTGAATTTATTGGCTAGAGAATTCAGACTTTTCAATTTTAATAAATTTAAATTTAAATTAAAACACTTTATTTCAGATAGGCAAAAGGCTTGCAGGACTTTTCTGTCATAGTTTAAGCTCATTTTAATCTGTGGGCATGGATCTTCCCAAAGAAACACCTTAGCTATTTTATATTCCTGCCGTACTTCTTTAATTTTAATCGCGCACTTTGTAACCTTGAATATTATTATTCACATACGTTTTGTGATCTCAGATTTTAACAAAAATTTTTGTGTCAATCTGCTTTGCCATGTTAGCAGACAAACCGCCATTATTGTCAACTTTAATTATGTATCTTATTTTCCTACGCATTCCATAGCACAGGATAGTCCCTCTGCTGGTTAAGTAGAGTAGCATTTATTTGCTAGACTTCGCCAGCGCAGGGATGATTCCTGGCAGTTTTAATGTTCTTGTTTATTTTTATATGTTTATTAAAGGCCTTATTTATTTATTTATTTTATTTATTTATTGTTGCATTCTCAGAACACATATAAATTCTATACCTGCATGAAAACCCATATTAGCAGTCTTTACCTACTACACTGGTCTGAAGTACTACACATAAGTATATAGATTTTATATACTACTGTATATACTTATGTACTACACATAAGTATATAGATTTTATATCCTGCATGAAACCCATATTATCAATCTTTACCTACACCGTTGGTTCGCAGATATTTGCCAGATATTAGGTTTCTAAATGGTTTTCGTTAACGGTCTTCTTTTTGTTATTATACACCTCGGTAACAGGAGCTATTGTCGTTGGAGCTAAACTAGATGGCTCGCCTTTTATCTGCGATTTTCAAAGTGCCGACGGCCCAACGCGGCAACTTATATTTTTATTCAGTAAACTTTAGTACAGGGTGTCTCACCTAAGCAGGCCAATCGATTTTACTTCGTTATGATCTAGCTAGAATTAAAATTCAAAAACTATGTCCTAAGAACCTAATTTTGGTAACTGAGATTATATAATGAACTATTTTTGCGTATTCGGATTTTAAATTTCATCTCCGGTTAAACCAGCAACGACACTAGAAACTAAATTTTTTTGCATAAGCCTTTACAAAAACTCGTTGATTTCTATATTTGTCTTTAATAGTTACCGAGATATTCGCATTTGTACATCAGGTATTTTTGAAATCAGGAAAAAGAGTCTGTATGGATTTGTGCTAAAATTTCATGGGATTATACACGAAAATTTTGCTTCCGATATAATTTCCGGTTAAAGTGAAATATAATTAGCTAAAAATACTTCACGTAACCTCAAATCTCCCGTAATATATAGAGTGACTTTTTTAAATCATTTTTTTTTAATTTGACTTTGAACTGTTTTTTTTTTTGATAAAAAAAGCGGATAGCACGATTTAAAAGATGGGCTTTTGAATTTTAGTTCTAGCCGAAACATAATGGAGTGAAATCGAGTGGCTTACATGATACACCCTGTATATGACCAGGAAAGAAACACACTTTCCTAACCATCTCAAAAGTATTGTTCCAACAATTTGTACAACCATGTACAGGGTCTTTCATTGCGGAGGAAAAACGGATTTTTTTTGGTTTCTTCCGTATTTCTCAAGAAATTCAAATCCAGCCAATCGATGTATTTTAGCTCGGAAAATTTGAAAATCGTAACAAAAAAAATTAAATAAGAAACAAAAGACTTACGCCAAGAATGTTGCGTTTTTTAAACGGAACACCCTATACATTATTACATTTTTTGATTCTATGGTCAATTCTAAGTGTTTTTATTTTTAATAAAGGTACTATATGTCTATCTTCAACTGTTTTTAATTTATTGATGTTTGAAAATTGACATTTTTGCTTCTTTGGGCTGTCATAGCACCTGAACGGATAGACCTAAAGCAAAATAACTTTCACGTTCTTATCTTAGTTTTTGATAAGCTATCTTATGATGTCAGTCAACCCAAGAAAACGGAAATTATTTTGCTGCCTGTTTAATTGAATATATTCATATGAAATGCAGGTGATCACCTTACTTCAAATTTTTCGTTTGAGTGGCATCATAAGATAGCTTATCAAAAACTAAGATAAGAATGTTAAAGTTATTTTGCTCTAGGTCTAACCGTTCAGGTGCTATAACTGCTCAAACAGGCAAAAATGTCAATTTTCAAACATCAATAAATCAAAAACAGTTGAAGATAGACATATAGTATCCTTATTAAAAAAACACTTAGAATTGAACATAAAATCCAAAAATGTAATAATATATAGGGTATTCCGTTTAAAAAACCCAACATCTTGGCGTAAGTCTTTTGTTTCTTATTGAATTGTTTTTGTTACTTTTCGAATTCTCGAGCTAAATACATCGATTGGCTATTTTGAATTTCTTGAGAAATATGGAGCAAAAAAAATACCGTTTTTCTTTCTCAATGGAGATCATGTACATAAGACCTAATTAAAAATAGCATTCCGTCTAAGAGCAAAATCACCCTCACATAAACTTAAAAACAACATCTTAGTGGCAATCCGTTTTTTATATAAGTATAAGTAAATATAAAAGAAATAACTATTTTTTACTGAGATTATTTCCTTTCTATCAATTTAGAATGAACACTGACAAGAATTCGTACGTCGAATTTAATTTTTAAGTGGAAAAATTGCCTGGCATAGCAGTTATTGCGGAAAAAAATCGGAAAAAAACATAATTCATGTTTGACAAGTTACCGTCTAAAAACAAATTTGATGGTGTCTATGTACCGTTACACAACAAAGGTCAGAAGTAAATTATGTTTTAACTTGAAACTTAAAATAAATCGGTTTGGAAATGTTTCTGAAAATGAAATTAACGTGGCTTTGAAAGTAATGTTTCATTAAATACTCAAAAACTCAGATGGCTATTTGGAAGCAATTCAAGAATTGGGCATGAATAAATAAAAATATAAAAATATCGTCATATAAAATATTATTTACTAATTAAACTCAGGTAATAATATTGCCATATATAAAATAAATTGTAAACTTGTGAAGAAACTAATAGAAAATGAGTACAAATCTAATTGAAACGCCGGTGGGACGCCATAGCGAGATAAAGACACTGTTCAAGGATAAGCAATTAAAGACTGACGGCAACTTTGTTAAAAGGCCTGTTAACTAATAATAAGTAAATAAATTGAAATAAATAGCAAGACGACTGAGTCGAAGACACACATAAAAA